>OX123186.2:67146832-67746832 GCA_944739405.2 Euclidia mi | reverse complement strand
TATGGGGTGGTGTCATTCCGTATTCTTAATCCGTCACCACACGGACACTGAATAAGTTAATCACAAGCATTTATTCATAGTAGCCTTTTGGACACAGTTTTCGTTTTATAACCTTCTTTAATATGTTGAAACTTAAATTTGAATATTGCTTGGTACTTTATTGTAAAAGCGCACAAACTCTTAACCTACTTTTCAAGCTATAAGTTTAACTTTTTATATTACCTAATAGGACAAATCGATATGCAGCTGAAGTATCAAAAAGTCGAAATAAAGTCATGTCAACATAAGTTGATACAAAAACAACCAAGCTTCTACGAAAATTTTATATAGGTAATATGGAGGCCCGAATTCTGCATTCGAATGTTATTTATTACATACATACATACATAGACTCACGCCTGTTTCCCGGAAGGGTAGGCAGAGACTACGGAGCGCCATTTGCAACGATCCTGATATATCTCTCTTGCTTCATTCACTCCCATCAGATTCCTCATGCATGCTCTTCTGTTCAGGGTGCTTCTAACCTGTCCTGTTTTTAGGATGTCTCCAATCGGGTCAGAGAACGGCCGCCTAGGTCTTCCCCTTCGTCCTGTCCCTTCCACACTTGCCTTATATATCTGCTTGGTCAGTCTTTCGTCATCCATCCTCTCCACGTGCCCAAACCATACCATGTTATTTATTAAACTATTTAAAAACTAAAACTCGAGTATGTGAGTACTTAGATACACGAGTCTACTTGACTCAACCCAACTCTATTTCGGGATGAAATCGGCTCGCACTGGCAACAGTGAATTGGGCTCTTAAGTAATTATGGCATCCAGGCAGATTTCAATTAGATACACTAGCGAATATACCTGTATGTTCATATTGCTTCAATAAGCACAGTAGCCTATCTCAGCTCTATGACATTCCAAGTAAATAGATATTGCTCTGAAACATTGATTAAATACCATCAAGATAAACCTAATTAAATAATGACCAGCAGTAAAATATAGGAAAAGCTTGACACATATTACCACATACACATATTACCGCCTACACAAAAACAAAACTGCGTATAAAAATTGCACTAAAATGAATGAGTTACGTTGTATGTGCCGGCGGCTAGTTACTCTTACAGTATATGAGACATTTGAGGATTTCGTGTACGTAACCCTAAGTAAATTTATTTGGTGCGGTTAACAAGAAAACGGGCCGCTTTTTGTAAAACTTAGTCTATTTAGTAAATGGTCACACGTCCAGAAAGTTTCAACTAACTGACTCAGACAATTGCTCAATTGCCTATTGATCGGTATCTAAACCGAACTATCCCTAACACGATCGTTTAATGGTATCACGTTTCGAAACCTCCTGCCAAGTCTCACAGCCTATAAATACGATACCGTATGTGTGGCGAGCCGTATATGCATTAGAAAGACTAGTGATTAATATGAATCGTCATTGTATTGCGATATTGCTCGTCGATCATACATTCGTATTGGAGTTATGAGCTTCCTTTTATACGATGAGTGCTTATAGCTTCGTATATAATATAACCATTTAGGCGAAGTTGAAATAATGTTATCTAATATTTTAGATTAATATTAAAGCCAATACACTATTTTGTGATAAAAACTAATAGATAAGTGGTAAATCTTGCTAGAATCGTCAAACTACTTCACATTTTTGTCATATTTGATATAAATAATTTACTATTTTGTATCAAAATTATGTTATTTGATACAGACATATTAAAATTCGTGTTTTCTCTCATATTTATGTTGCTACTCAACGAACGATTCACTCTCTGAATTATTACTTAGGAATGTAATGTAAAAAAATATATTCGTTTTGGCCATATCATTAGAGTTTCAAATAATTTATCAATAAAATATTAAATTAATAATTCCTCGTATCAGTGTCTTACACTTATAAGTGCGCTGCTCTATTTTTCAATCTGATTCATTCAAGCTCATGCAATATAGTTCCTTTACTCAATTAATTTAGATGAAAATAAATAATACATTATGAAAAGCTGGTACATATATAAAACAACGTCTGCTCTTTCAATATTATCTATCAATAATTTAATACAAATATCGGCTAAATTTCGCATAAGATTTGTTTAAAAATGCAACAGGGCTCAAGTCACCATGGCCCTAGAGTGTTGAATATTCAATGCTTATGGAATGTTATGTAAATGAGCTAGCGCATTTTTTCAGTCTAGCCTAGAAAATTGCCAACAATTTGTCTAGCTCACCCCAGATTTTAAAATTCATCGAATCTCAAACCATTATTGGCTCACTTAAGTCTTTGTCTTGGGTTATACAAGCTTGAATTGGTAAAATGGCTCAGGTGTTTTGTATAGTCTGTGTTTGGAATTGAAGCTCAAAGTTATCAGTTAGTATTCGATTGCTTTAAAATTATTTTTATACAATATCTAGAATTTTTTATCTATTGCCAAAGAGTTAAAAATCTTTATGCTGGTTGCTGATTTCTTTAGTGAAATAATAGAAAATTGCGCCCGATTATCAAGTGTGAGTCATGAAAGATGTGGTGTCTGTGAGCAATATTGCTTGCATTTGTGGTCTAAGGCACATTAATCATCGATGTATGTGGCGTTTGAATACTTAATATTACCATAGCAACTAATATACATAATCCTAAATAGCAATAACCGTAATGGTCAAAGTCGAAGTAGATTAAAAGCCGCCCGATCAGCACTAACATCACATTATATCGATTTGTAATAAGCTAAAGTAGTAACATATTATGTAAAAAATTTCCAATAGAAGTAAAAAAATCCTGGGATTCACTGCTCAAAGATTCTTTGAACAAATCTACCTACGTCGTTTTGCGCAGCTCCATTAAGACGTGATTGAATAAGAAATTGCTTCTTTATCCTATAGAGGTAGTACGTAAAGGTACGTTACTTTGAATTCTTTTTACCTCACACGAGATGGACACTTACATGGTATAATCACACTGCATAAAGATTTGGAAGATATCACGTAGTACTATCTGGGGGCATCGACCTCGTTCCATTAATGACAGGATCGTTTGACTACCTTCCAAATTCATTGTGCGCGGGTTCTGTATGTGCAAAAATTATATATATAGATAACGACAGATGTTTTAGCAATATCATTTGAATATGAACTCACTGTCACGTAAAAACTACTGTGATACTTATACTGAAATAATAAAGATGTTATTTGACGTCGGAATGTTATAATATTGTGGACGCTACTATAACTTAAGTGTACATTTACGTAGGTTTAGAATTCATTTGAACAATTATGGTAAAGGATTCTTTTAAAAAATTTGCTCAATGCAATTAAAACAGCCCTTAAGGATCTGCAGAAATCTGTTGAGGTTCCTTTAAATTGTTACACAATTTTTGTAACATGCAACAACAAAAACTTTTGTGTTAATTTACCGCAACAAACTACCAGTTTTCGTAATATAAGAAAACATATCACTTGATCTAGTTTTCGTACTCACAATGTAAAAAAGTTAACTCGATAGTTTCTTCGGGAAGTTATCTGCACTACATTCGATATAATACGAAATCGAGAGAATAGTGAAGAGTAAAGTTTGTCGTTGAAAGTTAAACGATCATTCGCGAACTTCACCATAATGACATCACTAATATATTATTAACTTGTACTATGTAGGTTCTATCTGATGTTATGTAATGCGATGAAAAATAAATAACAGTTACAGTCAAGTACAGCGGTTATTTACATTCACATTGTACGGGGGATGTAATTGGCCTTTTTACCAAACTGGGATTAATGTACGAGTTACAAGGCTAATTTTGCAAAGCACTCAAGGACTAAGTCCTAGAATTAATAAATCTTTTTGCAAAGATCATCAGTACTAATATAACAAAGAAGAAAAGTTTGTTTTGTTTCTCTGGTTGAACGCACTTATCTGAATATTGTTTTGGTAGCACATTTATCGAGGAAGGGCTTTAAAACATCACGCAATGAACTACGGGTGCGAACCAATAGCCAACAGCTCGTGTGTAACGGTGGACTCAGCAAGCTATTTTTAAAATGATATATTATTTTAATAATATTAGGGAGAAATAATGTTTTTCATTGTGTACAAAAAAATGTAAAATAAAATTATAAATAAAAATGATTTACAAAAATATTGTACTTAGTACTGTTTATGTTTATCGATCAATTTAGTGCGTGTTTCATAATAACTACCTACGGATACGCTTAACTCAAAATGTTTATAAATTACGGCCGTCGCCACATTACATGATATGTTTTATCCATAACTAAACTGTGTTTGTTTTCTTGGTTGGTTGGTATGTATTTTGTACAAGGTAAGTAAAGATAAAAGGAGGCAGTCAACATTTTTTGCTCCAATTTTTCTTGTAAGCCTTAATTGCTGGGCGCTACCTAAATATGACAGATAAATTTAGAGTCAAAATAATTTAAGTTCTAAAACATACACCAATAAGACCAAGAGCACCGCATCTCTGAAGCTGAATGTGAAAACATTACACAAAAGCTAATTAATAATCTCCAGTTAATTAGTTAACACCAACTTATCATCAAGTTTAAGCGCAAGTCATACAATAACTTTATAAGAATGTGCGCGTATAAACTAATTTGACAGAATTCGTAATAAAAATTTACATAATGTGAGAAAAGACCACCCCGCAAAAAAACACAAACGACGAGAATTTTATTTTCATGCACACATTTGCGCAATTTGTATACATAATGTAAATTAGAAAGCGCCTTATTTCAGCCAACGGCGTCAGGTTATTTGGCTCAGTGTCGCCTTCTCGCTTGATGAATAAAAGAATACATAGATACAATGAATAAAACTCTTTAGTCACATTCGTTACCTTTCAAACTGCGTCCTCTTAATGAAATTTTATGACGAATTTTATCAAAGACTTTTTTTTCGTTACTCGCAGACATTTATATCTCTTACACCCTTTATTTTCAATTTGCATTGCATTGCGTTAATGGCAGTCTTTTTATTAAACTTCTCGTTCGTTTAAATGCGCGGTAAGGACATTTGTGAAGTGTCTTAGTGACTAAGCCATCAGGCACGTCATTTAGATGTTTTAGTCAACTTAGTCTTTATACGAGTACATGTTGACTATAAAACGATTCAATATGATGTTTACATTTTTGAAAATACGAAGTTATAATAAACGAAATATTTGCAAAATAATTTATACTTTAAAATCTAAAATTGACATCGAAATGACCCAATGTGTACGAGGCCAAAATGGCAAAACAAGTTCAAAAAGTTTAAATCGGCTTTTGTTGTTCAATTTTGCATTTAATTATATTAAACCTATTTGTCCAGTGTATCATTATTTTATACGGATTAACGATACGCAATCACCAACGGATACGTGCAATAATTTGTATCAGCAACCACACAGATATGCTGGTGTGAGTATTCCGCCAATGATCACAATTCACTGAAACTGAGATGCGTTCAACTGCATTTTTTTGTGTGCGAATTCACAGCTAGGCGTTATCTATCGTAAGGTACAGTTACTGTTAAAATGGGATACAGTCAGCGACATTGTATTGAATGTACAAAATCGAATCCGTGTTCCCAACGGGGTGAATGGAAAAAATGTTTTGTTGGTAGCGGCGCGGCGCGTCGTGCTGTCCACCGAAAGATGTACAACTCTCCATTACTGGTATAGGGAGCAGGGTCCCGCGCCGGCCTACCCGACAACACTTGCGATTTAGATTAAATTGTCTGTTGTATATTGTTTAAGTAAATGTTTTGAACGTTCGTTCTCGCCTTCATGAATAACTAGTGTATAAGCCAGCTGTGTAGAGCATCCCTCTTTAGCAAGATATGTTGCTGAAAGCCACATTGACAGTCTGTACGTTCTTATCCTATATATTATATGAATGAGAATTACTGTTGACTCATTGAACTTTCTTCGTACCACAAAACGAGCAACGACAGCTTTGTTTCAATGAATAAATTTTAGGTAGGTACCGTGTATTGATTCTCAATGTAGACATATAATTATGTTGATGAATTTATTGACTTATGGCTTATCTCACTGTCTTGAGCAGTCATGCTTGCACATCATACAATAATGTCTTACAAATTAATGCAAGATTTGGTGGTTATTATTATCAAGCAGGATCAGTAGCAATCTAATTACAGGCCTGTCATACACGATCAAATAGAGATATTGCCACAAGTACAAGCCTAACTTGACAGAAGGATTAGTGACCGAAACTACTCAAACGTTGATTAGCAGAACAGGTGTATGGTTCAACTCACCCAATCCACCTCGACGTAAGTAATCTCTTTGTCTTATTATTCTCATAAAATGATGAGCTGATTTATTCTCCACCGAGACTTATTTAGACGATTTAATTTAAATAATTCAGCTGACCTTTACCATCTGGTACCTTATTTATTTTATTTGTATTATTTTTCTCTGTTATTTTTCTTTTATTAAGTGTGTTTGTCTGCCAACCCGCACTAGGCCAGCGTGGTGGACTATGGCCTTACCCTTCTCCTAATGGGAAGAGGCCCGTGCCCAGCAGTGGGACAGTATAAAGGGCTGATGATGATGAAGTGTGGTTTTTTAAATTGTGATTGTTTTGTTCGTTATGAATTTGTATAGTCCAACACTTTTGTAGACTACAAATATCACATGCAAACCTCGTGAAGGCTTAGACTGCATTCGCCACGTACGTGCGTGCTTGGTTCTATTCCTAAAACGAGAGTGTCATCTCACATTTGCTTCAGCATGTGTTTAGTAGCTGGAGACAAAGTGAAGTAATAGATGATAGATTAAGCAAAAGATTTTATTATTGCACAGAAGTCGAAAAATATACATAGCGGATCTTTATCAATATAAAAAATGTGAAAGTATTTATACATGTATATTCTGTTGTTTATAACGTTGGTACCGAATATGATAAATTTCAATAGACTATATAAGTACCTATATATATTTTGTAACAAGAATGAAACGTGAAGGTGTGGAAATCGACTATGGCGAAACTTACATTAAGGTGTAAATATAATACCAGGTTTAGAGCTTGATTCAGAATGTTTACAGACACTTTTTGACAAAGCTAGTTATTTCTTTTTTAAATCTTCATTTAGGTTTGGTCCATGCTTTTAATAAGGTTTGGTTCAAATGTTACTAGGGTAAAACTAATTTATAAAATATTTCTGCCTCATAATTTCAAACAATATTTCGGCTGTATGCCAACTTACCAGTCATCCCTTGTAACCCGATTTGTCATACTCACATAAAATAACTTAATTACGGTATTTCATAAAACGTCTTTTAATCGAAAATTTTTAACTTAATTACTGTAATAAACTGCGTTACAAGTAATTAAACATGTACGCTAATTAAATTGAGATTTATCACAAATAATTTGCGGTTACTCGTTCAAAATGAATCGCCATATAAGTACTGGTGGTGTTGTCGCCAGAGTTCGATGGGAAAAACAATTTTATTTAATGAAAAACTTCATGAGCCGGTCATCATAATAATTAATTTGTTGTTAATATAATTAAAGGAATGATAATTAAAATTTACATAAGGTTGTTCTGGGATGTACATATATAATAAATGAAGCCCCACCCTTCCTGTCTGTCTGTTTGATCGCGATAATCTCAAAAATTACTAGCAGACACTGTGATTCCTGACGAAGGTTTAGCTCCATACTTCCCGCGGGCGGAGCTACGCGCAAAGACTACTATGATGACAAATGTGTTTCTAATTATTTGTGCCCATGGTTTCACTCCTACAGAAATATAGGAACTTGATAACCCTGTTCGTCTAGTGGTTAGGGACCCTGGCTATTATGCCGAGAGTCGTGGGTTCGATTCCCGCACAGCACATATTTTTGTGTTCTCTTTTAGGTCTAATTATTGTTATTATATTTTATACATATATCTACCGAATATATGTATTTAAGAATATTATCAGTTATCTGGTTAAACCATGGAATATTGCTATCCCTTCGGGTTGCGGAGGTCAGACAGGCAGTCGCTCTGTGAAAAAGCTAATATTCAACCTAATCCAGGTAGACTAGTAAGCGCACCCCAGGTTAAAACTGGGATAATGCTAAGAGGATGATGATCATTTATCTGGTTGCAAAGCTTGTACTGTGTACAAATGTTTGCATAGTTTTGGATAAGATGAACGAGTGTGAGTTGTTCTAGTATACTCTAATGATATACCGTGTTACGTAAAATATATCACTGTCTCCTTCGTCATTTAATTTCAAGCCGCAACTAAACCCGGGAAGAATTTACGAAAAAGAGTTAAATTTCTTTTTTTGCATGGCGTCCCAATTCTAATCTTACGTAAATTAATACTTAGGCCAGGTAACTTGATATCTTCGGCATGCATCAGTGAAATGTTGGTCAAAATCGAGCCAGCCTTTTCGAAGATTGAAAGACGGCCCTTAGTTGCCCTCCAAGGTAGGCAATCGATAATAACCCTTAGGGCACTTATTACGCCTACTTAGAGAAAAAGAGTACTTAAATGATTTAGCTACTAATCGCATTATGAAAGCGTCGTATCCGGCTATTTGACGTTCTTGCTTTTCTTTTTATAGCGTTTAATGAACGCATCTTTCTGATTCATTGCCGCGGCTAAACTAACTGGTAATAATAGACTAGTAAAGGTGATATAAGAGAGCGCTGCAATAAAAACTAAACACGTTAAATGCCAGGGGTAAAAATAAGAATAATAATTTATTAGGAATACCGAAAATTTTCTGAATCAATTTATAAACATAAAAAAGATCTATTCATTACAATTACATCAAACAACAACTGCACCTGTCTAACAAAAATATTAAAATGTATCTTAAATTTTCAATTTTCATATTAAATTATGCAAAAACGGAATGTTACACAGTTGTACGCATAAATAACCAGATGTTGAATGTGGGAGTAAAGTGCTTAGTTCTAAAGTAGCAGAACCTTTTGCGAAAATACTATTTGAGATTAAAATTCTTGTAGCGTTGCTCATTGTAGGGTCGCTAGCTAATCACTTCCCATGAGTATTGTAAAAGGGACGAACAAGCAAAGGGGAAAGAGTGTTCTGGTCTGTAAAACAAACTAGCAATTGTATATTTATTCTCTTGCCAATTCTATGAGAAGGTATCGCTGTACAGCGATCGAAAACTTAATACCGGATGAGGGCGTTATTACAATAGTGGATGCCGTATATGTCGTTATAAGTTCAATCCTGATATAAATTCTATTAAAAAAAATTGTTAAAATAAAAAAAAGAAATATTGACAAAAATTAGTAATAAAGTATTTCCCATGTCCATATAACTACTACTAAAAATACTGTTCGAATATCAAACAAGTGCTTAACTAAACCACAAACACATAACCAAAATCTAAACGTTTCGATAAACACATTTATAAAAACATTGCTAAGTGAAAAGAATTCAAGGAGAGATAAACTTGCAAAAGAAATAAAATTGAAGCTTTGTTAGCTAACAGTAGGATCTACCGACGTTTATTTACACTACATTCTTCGTAGTCCGATAACACTCTATAAATACTTTACTCCTGTTACTTAAATAATCACTTCTCTCTCACTAATCTCCTTTATCTCCCACCGATACTCAGCTTAGATCACTACGTAACCTTTTATTCAATTCTCACAAAATAACTATAGTACCGTCTATATTATGATAGTACAAGAATATATTTTAGATAGTTTTATACTGAATGGGAAATCTAAAAATGAACGGGACAAATAAGACGCCAACGTCTCAACAATATGATGGATAGTAAACAAGATATGCACTGAACAAAAATAAACTTAGCCAACTCAGTTTTATACGAAGAACGTTCAGAAATATAACCTAAAATATGAAAGCTGGCAAGACTTGAACGTTGGTTACATATCTCGAACGGGAAGATATTGTGTGTACTAGGGTCAATATGAAGGGAAATCGACTAAATGACGATATCAAACGCGTGTGACGCAATCAAAGTTCCAGATGCTCTTTATAGCTTATTTTTATGTATGTTAGTGTCTGAATTTTTTTTAGTTAATATAAGGAAAGCAATACGACTCATATTAGCATCGATAGCCGAGTGGAGAGACCGACAGACTGCTATGCAGAGGTCTCGGGTTCGAATCCACGGCACGCACCAATGAATTTTCGGAGTTAAGTGCGAATTAAATTGTAAATTATTGCTTGCTAATCGGTGAAGAAAAACATCGTGAGAAAACCTGCATGTCTAAGAGCTCTCCATGATGTTCTCGAAAGACATGTGAAGTCTGCCAACCCGCACTTGGCCTGCGTGCAGCGTGGTGGACTATGGCCTTACCCTTCTCATAAGTGAGAAGAGGCCCGTGCCCAACAGTGGCACAGTATAAAGGGCTTATGATGATGAATACGACTCAATAAGAATGGACTGAAAGACAACTAGGTAGATGCAACTTGTTCACCAAATTAAAGTGGTGAGTTATGAATGCAATTGAATAGAATATATCTATGCGTCGCTCTATGAAAAACTTAGATTAGAAAACTGTGGACGCTGGTATTCGAGGCGAATGACTTAAATGTAGCCGGATCAATGTCAGGACGTTGATGATGATTATTTAATGTCAAAAACGTTTTAATGGACAGTAAACGAGACTCAAAACACGTGTTTTTACAAGGTATTAATAAGACTTCACAGAGGTTTAAGCGGAAGACTCGTCGCTTGACACGACGAGTGTTATGAGTTCGATACCAACACGAGAAAACTTTTTGTTCGAACCATAAACTGTTGTTTGGAGTCGGGTGTTCATTGTTTACGTTGCTTTTATGTTTGTGGCTATATATAGATACATATGTATCGATTGTAGGTGTTGGAATATCTTCTTTTTTAGAAAAATAATAAAAAAAGATATTCGTCGCTTTTGTGACTAATTTAAAACATATTTGAAATGTTATTGTTTTAAGGTTTATTTTAACTCACGCTATGCAGCGTCACAAAGCGAATAGCTAGTAAATCAAAAAATAAAACTTAAAATATTATAGCCTTGACGTCGCATTATTCCTTGCTTACGTTGGAGATTACAAATATCGATGACCACAATATTAACATAATAGAGAAAGAACGTGCCGAGGCTGAAAGGCTAGTGAAGTGAACGAAAGAATAGGCTAGTGAAGTTGTGGACAGAAAAATATTGTTGTGTTTGACTCAGGCCAATAGTAGTTTAGGTCTCTGGTAATATTCAGATAGAATATCGGCATGTATTTCTAGTCTCAAAATTTGATTTGGAATTTATAATAGTAATATAGAAACTTATAAGACTAATATATAATTTCTTGGAATCATCAATTCACTGATTGCAAATATAAACACAAAATTTGTTTATTATAATAATTTGCCAAACAAATAGTGAAATTAGAATTTCGTGTAATAATTGTTATTATGGCTCTTAACGAGAATGGAAATGAAAAGAAAAAGATATATTTTGAGATTTGGGCGTTTCGTCGCCGCATGATTACTCCGATCCTCGATCATCTTATAATTCCCATTTATCATATTGTAAAGTTTTCCTTGGAAAGCGGCTCTTTTCCCTCCCTGTGGCGTAAAGCCTTCGTAATCCCTCTTCCTAAGATCTCGAATCCTACACTACCTAACCATATCCGTCCTATCTCCATTCTTCCTTTCCTCTCCAAAGTCCTGGAAGCGTGTGTGCATAAGCTGCTGTCTCAATTTGTGTACCATAATAAGCTCCTTAGTCCATTACAGTCAGGATTCAGACCTCGCCACAGAACGACTTCCGCCCTCCTTAAAATGATTGGCGATGTCAGGGCGGGCATGGAGAGCACCATGGTCACTGAACTGACCTTGGTTTACTTTTCGAACGCCCTTAACACCGTCAGTTACGATATCCTTCTATCAATCCTTTCCCATCTCTTGACCTCGCCTGTTGTACTGGAATGTTTCTCGTCCTATCTTCAGGAACGTCAGCAGTCAGTACGCGTAGACGATACTACATCGAGTTGGCACGATATTCACTCTGGCGTTCCTCAAGGCGGCATTCTCTCTCCTTTACTTTTCTAAGTTTTTATTAATTTCTTAACACCTAATCTTCGATGTGCGTATCATCTCTATGCTGACGACTTACAGTTGTACGCTCAGATGAGAGTGGATGATATATCAGTAGCGATCGGAGACGTAAATATAGATCTCGAGTCGATGGATTGTTGCAAAAGATTCGCTCTGGACGTCAATCCAGCAAAATATCAGGCCATTATTTTGGGCAGTCGCCGTTTAATGCCCAGATTAGATTTAAATACTCTGCCGCCTATCTTGTTTAATAGTTTAATTATTTTTTATAGCTCTGAGGTCAAAGATCTGGGCCTGTACATTGACTCCACTCTCGGCTGGCGGGCACAGGTGACCAAAGTTAGTAAGAAGGTTACAAGATCACTCAGAGCACTATATCGTCTTAAAAATTTCCTCCCATCCAGGACCAAGACTATGCTTGTGCTGACCTTAATATATCCTATAATCAACTATGGTGATATGTGCTATTATGACCTGAATGCAAAATTTCTCAATAAATGCGACCGACTTCTCAATAACTGCAGTCGATTCATTTATAATCTTCGTAAGACCATGTCTCTACTTATCGTTCCGAACTTAATTGGCTACCAATTCGTCAACGCCGTAGTTTGCGGCTCTCACTACTCTCTTCACGATTCTTAAGTCCCCTTCCTCGCCCACTTATCTTACTGAATACTTCTAGTATCTATCTTATACTCACGAGAGAAGTTCCCGTTCTTCCCATAATCTTCTTCTTTCATGTCCCAGTCATTCTTCTGGGTTTGTCTACTCTTCCTTTGTTGTCCAGTCTTTTCTACTCTGGAACGTGCTCCCTCTTGAAGCCAAAATATCCACTAACCATTGCGCATTCAAAATGAAAGTACGTGATCTCCTGTTTAAGAGATTGAAGGAATCAGCACATCCCTCTCATTATAAGTATGTATTGTGTATGTATATATTTATACGTATGTATCATATTATTATATAATTTTATTTTTATATGATATTATTCCTTATCTATGTACTATAATATTATATTATGTATAGTTTCCCATGTTTTAGTTAGGTATATTGTTATATCCAATATTATTTAATATATCATAATTATTGCTAATATGCTCACCTTATCAGTTAAGGCGCTGTTATACCTCAGAAGCCGTGAAACACCTAATTTTTCGTCGCGCATCTAGCCATAACGGTACATATTACAAACTAGCAAAAAATAGAGCTTAAAGTCAAAAGTCTGAACAAAAGACTTTTAAAAGAATTTTTCATGTATGTAAAATAGAATCATGGTAAAAAAATCACAAAATCGAGGCAGAAAATAATCTTTCGTCTCACTGTTTGCAATATTTTGATCGTAAGCTGTCATATTTTATTTGATAATATTGAAGGAAATCTAATGAACTAAAGAATTACCCTATTTATTTTCATATTATACGTGTATATTTTGTAAAATTAAATAAAATCTGCCAAACGTCTATGATTTTGACGCTCGGTAGATCCCATCAATATCAAACGCTTCAGCAATTTAAACCTTATTAGCATAAGCGGTGTACTGAGAGTTAGTTGCTAGTTTACGCCCCGCCCAGACCTCATCATTCGGCTATGAGCCCTGTGAGAGATAGGTCATGTCGCTTGCGTCTCCGCTGCACGAAATTTTACGTAAACTTGTTTGTTATTATAATACGCCAATTTCAGTTTGTAATTTCATATTTTATGTTATAGACTGAATACTTTGAATCAAATAGGCTTTTTATGTAACTATGGGCACATATAATTAGGACCTAAGTTTATACTCATGTTGCGTTTAATGTGTTATTGTTTCTGTGCTTATAAATATATAATTAGAAGAATAAAATATGGACAATTAGGGAAATGAAGTTCTACGAGGGATTTGTACAAGAAAGCGTCGTAATAAAATAGAAATTCATCCATGGCCAAGTGATTATGAAATATGTAACATTTTTACACAAATTATTTTCATAAGAGTCTTTTATGACTAACTATGTTACTTATATATTATCCATTATGCATAATTTAATTATATAAATTATTCCCACAATACATAGCTGCCACAGTTTTAAATTTTTGAAAGAGTAATAACATAAAATCGAATCATTTTATGTACCTATATTTCAAATTCATTAGCTTGTCAGAGCGCCTGGAGCGCTAAGATGCCGCCACGGCGAACAATAAACAGCGCTAATATGGCGCTCCGCAATCCGCACACAAGCTGTAACGAATGTTGTATTATTGTGTTGTGAACATAAACCTTTTTAGGTACATCGGGTAAAACTTTGATTATTCATAAACTATTAGGTATGTCTCAGTACATCTAATATCTTTTTAATTTCTAAAATCAATCATTTATAAGTAAGAAGGCGACTTCTCTGCTTGCTATAACACAAGATATAGTATTTTTTTAATAATAAAGTACGTAACTAATTATCATTATTATAATTACAGTGAAGTTAAAGATAACAGTTCTGCAACGTCTTACACACATTTGACTGCAGTCATTCCTAACACGATCTGTTCAAGAGCTAGCCAAGGAATGCAAAACAATTTTTAATTAAACAAAAAAATTATTTTGTACAAATAAAATATTTGCAATGTAAAATCAGTTGCGCATGGAATCTAAAATGAACAACTGGCTTTGCAATAACTGGCGAAGCAATAAAATGTAACAATCGAGCCTTGTGGATTATCCGATTATTGGTGCCACGCCAGATGGATTAATATGTCCAAACACGATTGTGGAAATTTAATGTTCTATAGTTGCCTATAAGTATGGCCTGGAGAATAGTATAAGAGCAAATAAAATACAAATATGGAAACATGATAAAAACGTGAACTGACTAGTCTAAACAAATATTGTAATTGTTATTACCAAATTCAGGGGCAACGCCACGTTACACGCAAACAAAAGTGTTTATTTGCTGTGTGGAGTGGCGAAAGTATACCACTAAAAATAGAAATTATAGAAAGAGATGATGTTTTCTGGAAGAAGAAAAGCTTGTGGCGTTTTATATGAATTGGCAGTTGCCTGAAATTGTTGATTCTCGTCAAGCTCAAGGGATGGCATTGCGAGATCACGGAGAGGAAAATGTTTCATCAGTGCTTGAAATTTCTACAATACCAAGCCGTAAAAGGAAAGTAAATGAAACTGTGCCTCGTGAACAACAGCAAATAATAAGTATTGAAGCCTTATCACCTCACACACTGCCTTTAACATTCGATGAGAATAAAGAAAACCTGCCGGGCTGTAGCAGACAGCTAACTTTTGATGAGCTGTAAACTCTGTATTTCGTTAAAAAATGATAAATGAATATAAATAAATATCTTTCAATATTTATTATCATTGAAACAACACATAATTGAAGCGAAAGAAAATTTTTATATTTTTCCATACAAACATGTATGAGGAGAGCTAACGAAAAAGCAGTAACTCAAATTCTAATTCTATAATTTTCTAAGCGACATAGGAGTATCTCATGAATAAGGTATATCCACATATATTTTTGATGTTTCATCTATTTTGAAAAATAATAATGGGTTGGGTTTCGAAACAAGTCGCCTGAATTTGAGGGTATTGGTAGTGTAGGGGGCTTAAGGGAGTTCGTTTTTATCACCTAATAGTAATTTTGGCTGCCGGAGTTGCGTCTAAATATTTTTAAACAATTTCCAAAATTTCATTAATACTTCGGCAATTATGCAAAACGGAACGTAGTTTTAATACTTTAGTACAGTTTTACAAATGTCTATTTTATGTTTTATGTGAAAAACGTGAAACGAAACGCAAAACTGCCATCTTGGAATGATCATATTGACAGCTAATGTCAAATTTGTGCGTCATTGCTTTCGAGTGTTTCGAAACCTTTACCATAATAATTATACCTATAATAACAATAAACATCCATAAATAAATAAAAGAAATCAACTTTTACTAAACTTCAATTATCTCGTAACTCGCTTTAGTTGAGATACGGCTTTTGCGCTTAGTAGAGCAGTATTGTGTTTTTCGGGTACCATAGCCAAAAATTGTAAAAATGGAACCCTTATAGATTCACAATGTCTGTCTGACTGTCCGCCCGTATGTCACAGCCAATTTATTGCAAAACAGATTTGAAAACTGGCAGGAATGCAATAAGATGTAGGTATTCTATGAACTGCTTCACTATTTTTATACAAAAACAAAACAAACATAATAATGGCCTCTCCATACATGGAACTGACTTAATTATTTTTATCATCTTACGGCACGTAGGTATTTACCTACTTTCGTCAACTATTAATACCTATAACGTCTAATGTAAACCAGTTTTGCTCATGGCTGCACTGAGAACAAAAATTGCGCTATGCCTATATTGTACAAACAGATTGATGTATGTAATATAAATTTTAATATCAGTATCTCAATTCAATATGCTAAAACGTTTTGCTTGCGATTTTGAAATATTGGAATACGGATGTCACCAGAATACGGCCGCACGCGACGAGAATGAAGGGGGGCGCCCCGCAGTAGACGGAGCTAAGCTCCCTTCACCTCCCCTGCTTCACCCCCTCATTTACCAAAACAGTCGCTTAGGACAGCGCCTTAATATATATTATTTGAAAACGTGTAAAAAACACAAATCTCCTGTGCACCTACCACATTTATCTCTGCACCACCTAAAGGTCGACAGGTAGAGAATGCCTCAAGGCATTATGTCCACCATTGTACAGTATGTAAGTGCTGATGTTTTTTAATAAATAAATAATTGAAGATTTGTCTATTGAAACACATAAAGCAGTTTTATTCTACTTACTTAGTTTTATTTTACTTATACTTGACTATGAAACTCAAACTGCAGGTAGGTACAATGAAAGAATCTAGTTAGGTTTGGAATCAGTGTAGTTAATTAGTTTTAAATCTTTAATGTGCCAACTGCCAATAGATTTACCCGACGAATCCGCTAATTCGTATACTAGTGGTGACTTTTTAGCAATAATAGTACACTTGGCAAACTTAGGAGCTAGTTTTTTGCCAAATGATTTGTCGTAGGTTCTTTTCCACACAGTATCACCCACGTTAATACCAGCCGGTTTACGACGTAAGTTGTATGTGTGTGTATATAAAGTACCATTGTTTTGTTGTTTACGTGCGACACAAGTATCACACGAAGATATAAACTTAATAATGTCAGCGTGCATACCAGGCCAATAATAACGCTGCGCTAAACGTTTATACGTTTTAAAAATACCTAAATGACCCGCAGCGAGTTCCGAATGGTATTCTTTAATAGCGGTAGTTCTATCCGAGGTATGTAGGACCTCTCTCCAATCGAATACTTTACGCAATGTACATTTAGATACCATATATCTGTACAATTTATCATTCCTCATAGAATAATTAGGGAAAGATGTAGGTGATTTTTTACAGCCATTGTAGATTGTAGTATACCACTGATCCGAGGTTTTAGTAGTCTCGTTATCAGTGTTAGTATCAATAGCTGACACGGTAGCATTAACTTTATTAGGCAAGGAATTACTACGAGAGTAATTATTAGATAAAGAAACAGAGTTAATATAGTTTGGTAACAATTTAAATCTTTTCCAGAAGTCAATACCTAAAATTAACGAACTAGTAACTTCTGGAATTACGTACGCTTTTAAATAACAAGTTTTATTTTTAAAAGTGGTGGGTAGGTTGATATAGCCGATCGGTGTCAAACGATGACCACCCGCCGATCGAAAAAATATAGTAGGGTTGTCACACTTATTCAAAGGGAGATTAGTTTTAGAAATAAGTTTTATATGAGAATTATTGCCCAATATAGTCACGGCAGAACCTGAGTCAAGTAAACCAGTAAGGGGTAGATTCTTAACGGTTACATTAACATAGGGTCGAAAATCAGTATTAGGTTTTTGATCTCGGGTCGCAGCCACAGAATGACTAGAAAAATACACTTTTAGAGTGTTCAGCCAATTTTTCCAGTCTTCCTTGTCAAAATATTTAGGTTTAGAAGGTGTACAAACGGTAGGGTTTGTCATCTTATTTGACGAACGACGATCCGAATAAATTTGTTTTTTTGAAAATGATTTATTTTTACAGGTAGGACAATTTACGAATGTGACATCCCTAAGGCCACACTTAAAACATATCGGATAACGTTCTCGCTTGCACGTCCCTAGTGAGTGATCAGTTGAACGACATCGCGGACAAAATACACACCTCTTATTAGTTATTTTTGTAGGAACAGCTGATTTAGATATCATGTTGACATCATAGTGTTGCGGGTTAGGCACAGGTGTATCGTTCGGTTCGACATTTATAGATGCGACAGAAGCGTAGTTTTTTAGTTTAGACGGTTTATAGTACTGTGAATTATTATAGTGACCGTGCGTGTCCTTTTTATTTATGTAAGCTAAATCAGGTGCTACTGTGTTAGACGTAGGGTAACTAGGTTCGTGAAATTGTGCACTTAAACACTGGAACCTCTCATAGTTTAGACATAGTGTTTTTAGAGTGTCTATAGTGTCTATAGCCGTAGTACATGAAGCTAGTACTGTAGAATAACACGGTCTAATATTGTGAAGCAATATATTTAATTTTTCATATTCGGTTAGTACCGTGTTCGGTGACAATCGCGCAAAAAGTTGGAACATAATTGATAAGTAGATGATTATACCCTCAGTTTGCCCTTGAATACGATTACGAATCTCGGCTAAAAGTTTATAATCATAGTCGTACGGTGTAAAATCAGCTGTGAGTTTACTAGCTAGTTCGTCCCATGTAGAAATGGAATTTTTAACACCGCGAAACCAGTGTAACGCATTACCAGTAAAAATTTCGGACGCGTAATCGAATAATCTATTGGCAGGTAGATTTCTAACCGTCCTAAATTCCGTCACGCGTTGTAGAAATTCGCGAACGCAGCCTGTTCCGTCGAATTTGAGTTTCGATAGTTCGCCAACCCTCAAATGCTCACAGTGGACAGTTACCGGAGTCGACGCTGCCTGTGCAGGGGTTGAATCCGTGCAAGTCATCGTGACTCCGACTTCCGCCGACGGAACATTCGAGTGTTCTATCTTAGATAGCTCTGCCGACAGCATCCGAAAGCGTTCAGTCAGGTCGGATATTTTCTTGCCGTATTTAGGTTCGGATTTGTCTAATCTGCCCAATCTGTGGTAGACCTGGTTGTGCAAAGCCGTAGTTCGCTTCGCCAAGTTGTGGTCGTATAATTCCTTAAGGGAAGAGATTCGCGAATCTAAATCGGTAACTGACAGGCTAACTCCCTTGAAGTCGTCTGCTATGTCTAGGCCTGACTCTAGGATTTCGTCATTCGGAATCAGCTCGAGTAGTTTAGGTAGCTGCTTCCGTAAACCTAAAACAGAGGTAGCCGGCTCCTCTCCGCGAATAGCGACCTCGTAGGCCAATTCATTTTTATTGAGTAGGAAGTACTTAATGGGGTTAGTGCTCATGATGATATAAAATAAGTATGATAGAAAAGAACGTAAGTATATTACAGCCCTCCGTGTGCAATAATTCTGCTTTACAAAGAAACTACGACGATTCGGTGTAAAAATGTAGACAATAGATAGTGACTTGCAAAAATAAAAAACGGTTATTTCAAATTGCGAACAGTTACGTAGGGAATCGGTAGTTTAAATTTGAATTAGACAATAGTAAGATAACACATAATAGGTATACAAGAATAGAAATTAAAGATAGACAGCAATACACAGATACACACAAGTTAGATATTACGTACCAGTTCGCTGATGTCTGCACCTCCTCGTTTACAAAGACTGACCTCCTAAACAAGAACAACTGCAGTAATTGGAAGTGAGACAATCAGAGTTGGGCGCCACTGAGACGGAGGATCTCAGGTAGGATGTCGGGGTTCGAGAGAAACACTGCTAGGCTGAACAGGTTCTTTATTATGTCTCACTACCGCTTACATACAGTATGACCGAACTAGGTAAGCACTGGCCTGAGCTGGCTGGAGTGTAGACTCCTGCTGCTCTCCGACGCTCGCAGGGTAGCTGCTCGAAGGGTCGCCGATGAGCTGGCCAAGGTGCGCTGCGCAGGCAGCTCTGAGGTCGATGTTCAGGCTGAGCGGGTCTCAGGCGGTGCAGCCGATGTGGGTCGAGCGGTCAGGCTCAGGCGTCCGTGGCCTGGCTGTAGGAGCTCGTAGGCAGGAACGGAGGCTTGGGTGGCAGCTGGCTAGTAGCGGCACGGCGCCAGCAGCTCGTGGCTTGTAGCCCGTAGGAAGAACGTCAGCCCGTAGGAAGAACGTCAGGTGCAGTGAGCTCGTAGGGTGAACGTAGCCCGTAGGGTGAACGTAGCCGTAGGGTGAACTGGAAACAGCATAGAGAATACACAACAACCGGTCAGGAACAGGCTGTCCCTAGATCGGCTGTTATGCTTAGGAGACACAGATACTACAGACAGAACATATAGGCACACAGACAACTAGAATATGCTTACCCCCAGCGGGACAGTAGATAGGAAGTACAATGTAGAATAATCGCGAGGTGTAGCGGCAGCGTTCCGATGTCTAGGGAAAGTGACCATTCTACAACGCGCACCCATCTTATATAGATGTAGGCCTATGACTCACAACTGCCTTTGGCTAGTGAATATGACCATATTTGGTAATATTGCGAACGATGTCTGGCTAAGCTGGCGTTAAGCGCCTGCGAGATATTATAACGCAATACGTGTAGTATTACGTTACACTATAGAATAACAACAACAAGGAAAATTTAACATTACACAATTTAGAATAATCAGCGTATCAACGTTTTACGCTCGAATAAAGAGCGTCATAATTAGGCGTACAAAAACATCTTTAATCTAACATATATTATTTTAATCGAGATACAATGAGAAAAGGCAGGTCGCACATCCTATTATGTTGGCGAGAGAAAACAGACGGTGAGATTTCATTACAATATCTCAGCCGCGCGGAAAGAGAATCCCAGCCGGGACTGGTAATGTTCCGTAGATTATACAACGCGTTTGGATCTCTGCTCTTTAGATTTGTTAATATGGACTCGACTGAAATTTTCATACGATGCTTCATTTTGATATATTCAGGGTTTCCTTATAGCAACTCTGAATACACGTTATAGTAGTTTAGCGTTTCTTTATTTTTTATCGGTAGCAAAATTATTGCAGTATTCAATAGTTATTCAGTGGTTGACGATATCAATTAAAAAGTTCAAAACATAATGATTTTGTTGGTAGACAATAAAGGCTACCTGTTACTGGTAGGTGGTAACAACGAATTATATATATGGCTATGTGCGAAAGCAAGCCGCTGCCTATCGAGAGGATGGGAAATTGACGAAAATTAGCTAAAAAATCTAGGATAACGCTTAAAAGCAATACTTGATATTTTTTAGAATTTATGTCTGTCTGTCTTTCCCTATATTGCTAAAGATCTCTAAAATGGCGAAATTGATTCCAATAAAACTAATACTCATGTACAAAAGATACTCAAACCTATAAAATAGTATATGTTACATCACAATCGGTTGAGTGGTTTTTGGTGTACAGCTTGACCTCTCCTTTGTACGTAGTCCGAAACAAAACAGGGATCATCACGAACTGGTTATATATGTGGTGCCATCTATAATCATTATAAGTTTGTTAGTAAAACTTTAGTTAGTCTAAATAGGTACCTTCAAAGTGTTTTATGGCTATTTACCCGACTTTAAAAAGGAGGTGATTTTAAATTTCGTCAGTATATTTTTATGTATTTTCGATAAATAAATTACTGGAACCGAGTATCATTATAGTTATCCTTCCGACCGATAGAAGTCACTTTTTCAAATAATTTTCTAGCAAAATAAATGTTTCTTGCAAAAAAGACAATAATTATGTGTCGGGTATTATCTTTATGTTATTAAAAAAATAATAGAGTATAATATTCGGCACTTTCATAAACAAACAGTCTCTGTGTCAATCTCTATTACAATTACTACCTATGTCCACTTAATTTAAACGGTCAATCTCATTTATTTCAAATTATTATGTTTATATAATAGTTATATAATCAATTCATTTTATTTTAAATTATAAAAACAATGACAATAAATCCTTTTTTCAATAAATTGTCGATTAGTCCATATTATTTTCTATCTCGGTCGATTTGTATATGTAAACATAAATGGCGTTAAACAATAACGTCATTTAATGGCGGTGTTAAAATTATCCGAGGATTGATCAGGTTCTCAGTTAATTTTCTTTCGTCGTCGCACTCACTGAGTAACTCAGCGCTGTTATCAACACAGCGCTTCGAGTCTCGCGTCTGGACGCTGCGTCGACACGTCGGCCTCCCCAACTCCCGGCTCACATTATGGCGATGATCGAGAGGAAGAGGAAGCTGAGACGCCAATGGCAAAGCACCCGATGCCCGACCATGAAGTCCCAGCTCAACGCTCTGGCTGCGAAGATCTCGAGTGCACTGGAGAAAGTTGCTACCGAGTCCTGGCACCGCACCATCGAGCGAGCAGGTGAAGACTGGTCAGGCATTCACCGTCTGTGCCGCCAACTCTCCGGGAAGCAACCTCCGATTAGGCCTCTCCTGGCTGGTGACGGTTGCCGACCACCTGGAGACCCAATTCCAGCTGAATCCAGCTTCCAACATGCGGCATGTAGAAGCTATCCAGCAGCGTCTGGAGTCCTACTTGCAATCGCCGATAGCCCCCACGGAAGACCCAGTAGTCTTTTCCCCGGGTCAGGTGCAGCGAATGATTCTCCAAACTGCGGAAAGCCCCTGGTCCCGACCGGATCACCAATGAAGCCCTGCTTCACCTACCTCCGCGAGAAATCGCGTCGTTGACGCAGCTATTCAACGGCATCCTCCGCACAAGCCACTTCCCCGCAGCATGGAGACTCGCCCGAGTCATAATACTGCCCAAGCCCGGGAAAATCATTCTGAAGCCCGAAAGCTATCGGCTCATCACGCTGCTGTCGACACTCTCGAAAGTCTTCGAGAAGCTTCTACTGCTGCATCTCTCCCACCACGTGACCCGTCTACAGTTGCAGGCGGCGGCTGACACCACTGAAACAGCTCACCACCTGTAGCAGTTTCCCCCCGGTTCCCCTAGGGGAATCGTGTGAAGATCCGGAAGTCTTTCGTCGTCGCTAGATTACTGGTGCTTTGACGATACTTTTGAATTTTTGATTGTTGAATGTTATTGTATCTCTTTGATTTCTTTAGTTCGTTCGTGTTCTGTAGCTACATAGGTATTACACATACATACATACATAGACTCACGCCTGTTTCCCCGAAGGGGTAGGCAGAGGCATATTAAACGCCCACATATTACACGTGTCTCATTATTCCTAATCTCCCACTCCTCACGTCACGTACGTGGGAATCTTTGGGCGGGAGACTGAGGGCTGAATTCAGATACCTCTTGAATTACTCAACGGGGCTATTTTACTTTCGGCAGGGCTGGATATTATATAGTCCTGTATGTATTTTCTAAATAAATCGCAGGGACAGACACTTGAAACAGCTGGAATCGACCGCCGAACATGTTGTTTTTCACATGGTCAGTTATATTATGTGGCATGTTCACGAGTGAGTGGTAAAAATAATTTACATATTCTATGTTAAGGTGGTAAAACAGTTAATGAAATATACATTTGGCATAAATGTCATGCTAAATAAATTCCAACATTTACGCGAACGAAGTCGCGGGCACAGCTTGTTATGTAATAAAATAGAAAACAGTTGTTAAATATTCATGTCATTTATACAAGATTGGCATCATTCAAAAATTCACCTATATTATAATAAGCCTTTTCTAATAGCATCTTTTTAATCTTAGATTTAAATATACCTATATTGTAGTCCTCGTAATGATTGGGACCTTTATAAAAAAAAATCCGGCGCCATACAGAAAATACTATTTCCCATTAGAGAAGTTCTTGCCTTATACATGCAAAGTCTATAATTATCGCGTCTGTTGCGTGTAACTACATCAGATAGACGTGGAAACAATGTTGGGTTCGATTTGACAAACATGCATACTTCCAAAATATACAAACATGTAAACGTTAAAATTTTATACTTAATGAAAAGTGGCTTGCAACTTTCTACAATTTTTAGACCAAACATAGCACGAATACAACGTTATTGTAACTTAATAATTATATCTTTGTCGGTGGAATTTCCCCAAAAGATTATTCCATATCTTATGATCGGTATCACCAAACCATGGTAGGCTATGAGCAGTGTCTCAACATTCACTGTAGGGGAGAGTTTATATAATGCACAAGATGAGGAACTAATTCTTGTACTAATATACTCAAAGTGAGCCTTCCAGTTTATCTTTTTGTCCATTACAATTCCAAGAAATTTCGCACTATCTACTTCTTTTATGCATTGATCATTATAACTAACTTTAATTTGCGATAGCGAGTCTAGACGTTGATTAAAATGCATAATGTTTGTCCTAACTAAATTGATTTTCAAATTATTATTTATAAGCCATGCTATAGACGAAGAGATACAATCATTAATGTCATTTTGATAAGTGTCAGGGCTTTTACATGATATAGTCAGCGTACTGTCGTCAGCAAAAAGGCTCATTGGTTGTGTAATTGAAAAGGGAAGGTCGTTTATATAAAGGATAAATAATAATGGGCCCAATACGCTTCCTTGTGGGACTCCAAACCTAACTTGACGTTCACTAGATATATATGTTTCTTCATTTTTAGTCTTAATATTCAATCTTGTGACAGCTGTAACCTGTTTTCTGTTTGACAAGTAAGATTCAAAGAGGTTTAGTACATTGCCCCTTATTCCGTAGCATTCTAATTTCATTTTTAATATAGTAAAGTCAACGTAGTCAAAAGCTTGGGTCATGTGACATGTCACAATAAACTGCACAGACTGGTGTCCTTTTGTCAATATTTATCATTATATTCCGAAGAAAGTCATAGATAGCCATATTAATAGTCATATTTTCCCTAAATCCTTTCTGTTCTTGACAAAGTATATTATTTTTTTCTAAATATGAGTTAACCTGTTTATAAATGTATTTCTCGAAAATTTTCGATAATATGGATGTCAAGGCTATCGGTCGATAATTTTTTATTTCTTCTTTACTGTCTCTTTTATGCAAAGGTTTTATGATTGAAATTTTTAAGCTCCCTGGAAATATACCATGCACATTACATAAATTCCAGATGTATGACAAGTGTTGACATATTAAATGACCAACAGATTTAATTATTTTTGTAGCTATTCCATCTTGACCAACACTGTTGGCATTTTTAAGACCGTTTATTATATTATACATGTCATTCGGTAAACACGGAGACATAAACATCGAGTGTGTATTTCTTTTTATTAGCGATGTGACATTATTATTATAATTTTGAATTGGCACAATTTTTTCCATAAAATAATCGTTAAAAGCATTTGCTATTGTCAAGGGTCTGGTAATGATTTTATTGTCAATTTGTATTTTTTGTATGTAATTTTTGGGAATATTGGGCTTATTGCTGTTAATTATCTGTCATGTAGCTTTACTTTTATTGTCTGATGTTTTGATTCTGAAGCAGTTTTGTGAGCGTTTTGTCAAATTTATTATTTTTTTTAAATAGTTTTGAATAATTAGTGTAATTAGAGAGATTGTCCTGCGTGCTTTTACGTCTATACATCCATAATAACTTTCTTTTCTTTATGCTACAGATCTTGATACCTCGAGAAATCCACTTTGGCCTTTTAGTGCTGGTAAAAGTAATGATTCTAAAGGGAAAGCAAAGATCATAGAAAAGTTTAAATTGATTAATGAAAAGATCATAAGCTATATTTGGGTCTTCTATGTCATACATCTCAGAAAAAGTTAAATTCGCTATGCAATCCTTGAATTTTATGATATTTTCTTTAGAATACTCCCTTACTTTTTTACGCCAATATTTAACTATACACTTGTTCCTCATCGGCAATTCCAGCAACTGTGCAGTGTGATCTGAGAGGGCGAATTCTATTATTTCAGTTCTACAAGGCCTGATAAAATTATGAGCTATGTTATCAATACACGTTTGATTTTTTATTCGTGTTGGTTTATCTACAGCTAGTTTTAAATTAAAGTGTGAAAGCAAGCATTTCAATTCTAGAGACGTATGACTATTTTTCATTATATTAATATTAAAATCACCAGCCATAAGTATGTTTGTATATTTTTTCTTATGAACAATGGATAGCACATGTTCCAATCTTTGGAAAAATATATCTAACTTGTCCGCTTTTGGGGTCCTATACACACATATAATTGCTATTTTATAACTGGGAAGTTCTACTGCACAACACTCAAAAATTCCCATGTAAGAAAGAGCAGCAACCTCTGTTATTTCTCTACATTCGATACCAGTTTTAATTAAAATACAGGCTCCACCTCTTTTACTGTTTGTCCTGCTGTAGCATGCACCTAGATAATACTTAGGTATATTGAGCTGGGACTCGTAACCTGACATAATAAAGTGCTCAGTTACACATTGTAACGGGTTCTGGTAACCAGAACCAGAACCCGTTACTGTAACGGGTTCTGAGACTTCAGACTCTTCGGTAGAGGTGACGCCGAAGGCGATGCAGGAAGGTGTAGCGGTCTAGGAGCGTAGCCGGAGTCTTAAGGTGAACCTGGAACCTGAAGGAAAGCAGCATTAGGAGAGCCACAACCAATAGAGTCAGGCAGGCGGCGTCAGCCGGCCTCAGCTAGCAGGTAGAGAGATGGGCAGTACGCTAACGCAGTAAATGTAGTGCTTACCCTTAGCTGGGACCAGGATACACGTAGATACGACGTAGGGTCAGTAGGTACGCTTAGTTATAGTAGGTAGGTAGTAGAAGCGACGTTAGAGGCAAATTAACGAGCATATCTTGGCAATGGATGAGTTAGTGGACTTGTGTAAGTACAATGAAGAGAGGCTTCAATCTTTGACTAATAATAGTCATGGCAATGAACTTAGCCAGGCGCCACAGAGTCATTCACAGTCAACTACTTTGAATTATTGCTCTGATTTGCTGTCACTCTCTGCTGCAGTGGATGACAGCACCATTAATTCCATTAATTCTTATTGTAATTCTGGCACTTCTTTCTCACCCCACATTACAAACACCAACAAGCTATTAATGTTTAGCGATGAGATAGGTAAAATCATGAGCCAATTGTTGAGGCAAATGACAGGTATGACTATTACTAACTTATGTATGCCTGGAGCAAGCTTTTCTCAGATTATGCAATCAATTTTATCTAAATCATACTGTCCTGAATCAACAATAATTATATTTATTGGGAGAAGAGGAAATGCAAATATTAATTTAATAAAGAGATATTTTGACCAATTACTGAATTTAAAAGTAAAAAAAATTCTGTTACTTGCTTTTCCTTACAGTAAGCTGTTGCCACAAGCTGAAAATGATTATAGATTTAAGATTAATTCCAAATTACATACCATGACATGTTATAATAATTTAATTGACATTATTGACTCTAATGTTCTAATTAGACATTTTTATTTGACATATGATAATTATTATATATCACAATTTTATAAAAGACAAATAGCATCCTCGCTAGCTTATTGTATTAATAACACAGCCAAGGTTTTGGCTAACCACACTGCTTTTATTGAGCAGTCAAATTTAACATGCAATATAAGCTTGGAATCCGTTCCAAATTCTTTAAATTGAATTCTGAGACAATAGAGTCAATCTCTGGCAATATATTTAATAAGACATTGAATTCTGTACCTAGTTTAAGTGACAAAAATACAACTCCATCAACCTTACCTACAAAAAATAATTTAAAAAATTGTATCAGCCTGGTGCATCAAAATATACAAGGGTTGATGGGTAAGGAGTTAGAATTGGAATTGTTTATGAACTGTAACAATATTGATATTTTATGCATTACAGAACATTGGCTAAGAAGCCACCAGTTCATATGCAATTTCAATAACCACCAGGTTGCAAGCTCGTTCAGTAGAGAAAACTTTATCCATGGTGGCTCGTTAATCATAGTTAGCAAATTTCTAAAATTTAAAGAAAGGACTGACATTGTGAGCCTCTCTGTTGAGCGAGTAGTAGAAATCACATGTGTTGAGTTTGAGCAGTTCATTGTTATGAGTGTATACAAACCTCCATGTGCACCATTTGAAAGTTTTTTAGTTATTCCCTTAGCAAAGTTTGGAATTGCCGTAAAACTGTTGCTATTTGTGGAGATTTTAACGTTAACATATTAGAAAAATGCTCTTCGACTATCAAATTTTTAAATTTATTTAAGTCATAATTTTTATGAACCAACTAGAGTGACTGCCACAAGTGGTACTTGTATTGATAATATATTTACTAATATAAAACCATTACACAAATTTTTGATTAATATGCTTCATTCAGATCACAGTGGGCAGTTAATCTGTTGTCCAAGAAAATGCCCAAAAGTCCAGAGAAAAATTATTAAATATATACTAATAAATGAAAATCGACTTAAAACTTTTAAAGACAATTTATCTCGAAAAATGCGTTGGTTGCCTCATCATGACCATCCGGATCAGTTATATAGCTCTTTGTTTGACTTGATTAATGACGAATTTCAGACTGTATTTACATCCAAAAAATTAAATGTAACTGACCGTCTGATGTTTAGTGATTGGGCAACTGAAGGTATTCATAAAAGCCGGTTATATGAACTGTATGACGAAAAAACTTATAATAATAGTCAGAACTTTATTAATTATGTAAAAAAATATTCCAAAATATTTAGACAAGCTTGTAGTACAGCAAAATCTATTTATTTGAGAAATAAAATAAAATTATCAGAAAACACTATAAAGGCTACCTGGAATGTCATCAACAATGAAACTGGCAGAGCCAAAGCACGCAGCCGTGACTTCTTATTAAATATCAATAATGTGAGTGTTACAGAGGACCTGGAAGTAGCGACAGAATTTGAGAAGATTTTTTCTAATATACCTATAATAACTACAGGGTCGCTCGACTCATTATCCATGTCTGCTTAAATGCTTCTTAGGGACTGCGTGCCAGAATGTGGTGCAGCCTTTGAATTTACCGTTGTGACTACTAAAGATGTTATTTATCAATTTAAAACTATAAATATGAAAAATACAATGGATTTGTGAGGATTGTCAGTGAAGACTGTTTCATCTATTATTACCATAATAGCTCCACATCTTGCAACAGTGTTCAATGGTTGCGTCGCTTCTGGAATATTTCCTGATTTAATGAAATATAGTAAAGTTATACCTTTATTTAAATCTGGCGACACATCAGACCCTTCTAATTTTCGACCTATTTCTGTATTGCCAACGCTTAGTAAAATTTTTGAAAAATTAATACTTAGTCAATTGCTTAGTTATTTTAACAAACATAATCTTCTGCACAAGAAACAGGTCGGATTTACGAGGGGTCATTCAACTACTGACGCAGGAGTAGAGTTACTCAAAAGTATATTTACAGCTTGGGAGAAGTCGCAAGATGCTTTAGGAATTTTTTGCGACTTGTCCAAAGCCTTTGATTGTGTACATCATGATACTCTGGTCAGGAAATTATATCATTATGGCATTAGGAACAAAGCTCTTAATCTCCTGGTTTCTTATTTGGGCAACAGAATCCAGAAGGTTCAGATTAATGATAAGACATCGCCAGGTTCTGCCTTAAAAATGGGCGTCCCGCAGGGTTCAATAGTCGGACCATTTCTATTTTTTATCTATATCAACGATTTACCCTATTACGTAAAAAACGATCATGAGATTGTGTTGTTCGCGGATGACACCTCTTTAATTTTTAATATTAAAAGACAACAGAGTAATTTTGACGAAGTAAATAACGCACTCTCTAAAGTTGTTAATTGGTTTAATGTAAATAATTTATTACTCAATGATAAGAAAACTAAACTCTTAAAATTCTCCATGCCCAATGTTAAACAGATGGAAACCAATGTACAACTGAAGGAAACCAGAATTGAGCCCGTCGGGACAACCTTATTTCTAGGTATTATGCTTGATTCCAAACTTCAATGGGGTCCGCATATAGAAAGACTTTCGGGAAAACTTAGTTCTGCAGCTTATGCGGTTAAGACAATTAGACGCCTCACAGATATAGAAACAGCTAGAATGGTCTATTTCAGCTACTTTCATAGTATTATGTCATATGGGATTCTTCTCTGGGGGAATGCTGCAGACCTTCACACAATATTCGTTCTGCAGAAAAGAGCAATAAGGGGTATTTACAACCTCGGTCCTCGTGTTTCTCTAAGAGAAAAGTTCAGTGAGATAGGCATTCTAACTGTTGCTTCGCAATATATATACGAGAATCTGTTATATGTCCACAAGAACATTGACACATTTAGTAAAAAAAGTGATCTACACACTGTTAATACTAGACATAAGAATAATCTTATAGTTCATAGCATCCGCCTCCACAAAATAAGTAGCTGTTTTATGGGGCAGAGTATACGCTTTTATAACAAACTCCCTCTTAATATAAGAAATTTATCTATAAATAAATTCAAAATTATTGTTAAAACTACACTGTGTTTAAAAGCATATTATAAAATTACTGATTATATAGGCGATAAAAATGCTTGGGATAGAGCTGCTCTAATTCAACACAAAAATATAAATGTTGTATAAACTGAACAATTCTAATTTGACTTTTCGTAAGCACTTTAAAAAAGTTTACACGAAATAAATATTCATTTCATTTCATTTCATTTCATTTTAGAGTAGCGGTGCCGGCCTCTCTGTCGGCCCCTTTATATACCGGGCCCTCCATCAGAGTTCGTGTCGGCGCATAACCAAATATGGGCAAAACTTACGAGCGCGGACGATGGCCTTCCCTGATTGGCCGAGCGTATGGACGGTATTATGACGTACACTCGGTAGGTACCGGTCATACGTTGCAACATATCACGTCAACAGCTTTATTTTTAGAAAATAGTTCAGCAAGACAAACTGAAAGAGTATCGGATTTAGATAATAGGAGCGAAATATTCTGATGTAGTATATATAGAACCTTATTAACGAAAAAGATCATCACAACTTCCATAATTATCATAATTGCTATATGTTCACGCCTGAACAGGTGATAAATTACATGATCTTAAAATATCACGCATCTTCCTCGGTGATAAGTTGGATGTGTGTTGGAATGCCAAGAATGTCATGTTCATGTTTGAACATTCTGGCGTCTCTCCGGGATAGGCTTCAGGAAGGTCATGTTCCGGCGTGAACATTCTAGCGCCTCTCCGGGGCAGGCTCTAGAAAGTTCTTATGTTCAGGCGTGAACATTCTGGCGTCTCTTCGGCGTAGGCTTCAACTCAACGTTAACGGCATCTGTAGTTTGTTGTTCACTTGTGATTCGTTTTCTTGACGGCTTCGGTTGGCTGACTGTAGGCCATGTATGATGCGGTCCTGGCAGCGGCAGCTTATTGCGTTGCTTGCTGTGGAACCTTGAGGATCGTTGCGGTGGATATGTTAAGTACCTATGTGTAGTAGGAAAAAACAAGGTATATTTTATATTTAGTCAACATGCATTTGCTTTGTACCATTGCATGTTATTCACCCCTCCAGAAATTATATTCCTTCCCTTATTTAACAGTAGTATTAGTTGTAGTAGTAGCAATTGTAAAAGTAGTTTCTCTCAACTTGGCTACCGTCGCAGTAACCAAGCGTCCTATTCCTTTGTTGTAGTAGTAGTTTCCCTCAACTTGGTACCGTCGCAGTATCCAAGTCCTCCTATTCCCTTGTTGTAGTAGTAGTTTTCCTCAACTTGGTACCATCGCAGTATCCAAGTCCACCTATTCCCTTGTAGTAATAGTAGTAGTAGTTTCCCTCAACTTGGTACCATCGCAGTATCCAAGTCCACCTATTCCCTTGTTGTAGTAGTAGTTTTCCTCAACTTGGTACCGTCGCAGTATCCAAGTCCACCTATTCCCTTGTTGTAGTAGTAGTTTCCCTCAACTTGGTACCATCGCAGTATCCAAGTCCACCTATTCCCTTGTAGTAATAGTAGTAGTAGTTTCCCTCAACTTGGTACCATCGCAGTATCCAAGTCCACCTATTCCCTTGTTGTAGTAGTAGTTTTCCTCAACTTGGTACCATCGCAGTATCCAAGTCCACCTATTCCCTTGTAGTAGTAGTAGTTTCCCTCAACTTGGCTACCGTCGCAGTAACCAAGTCCTCCTATTCCCTTGTTGTAGTAGTATCCCTCAACTTGGCTACCGTCGCAGTAACCAAGTCCACCTATTCCCTATCTCCCTAGTGCTACCCTACCCCTGTTAGGTATATTGTATAGCGAGGCCGTGTACACTGTGGTCACACAGACTGTCGCGTATACAACCCTAATCCCTAGTTCCCTAGCAGTCCCTGGGATTCCTGGGCCGGGATATCTGTCGCCGGGAGACCTAAGGCGACAGACGGAATTGGGTAGGATTTAGGGGTGGTGGAAATGGTTTTCTCACTGCCGGTCGAGCAGACTCACAAGACCGATCAGGGTGACGGCTAAAGGTGTCTTGGCCGCAGTGAGAGGTTTGGGAAGGGTAATGAGTCAAAGTCAGGAGTGGACAAATGACTGGTTTATTTCTTAAAACTATAATCTTATATACTAAACTTATTCTATGTACACATATACACGTATTTAGTTGTGTGCCGTCGGTGTATTGTGCCGATGCAGCATGTCTGAGCCGACCGCCGTACGTGATAAATTACATGATCTTAAAATATCACGCATCTTCCTCGGTGATAAGTTGGATGTGTGTTGGAATGCCAAGAATGTCATGTTCATGTTTGAACACTATATGTTATTGTACCATTATTTGTGTGAATGTCATTGATAATTGTATAATTATAATTTTTATGTAAATAATCATGTCATATATGTCATTAAAAATCATTTGCATTCCATAATTATTTAAAGCGCCATTGCGTTTGTTAAACATAGTATAGTCATAACATAGATTTCTATTGCTATCCACCACATAAGCATGTTTATGAGTTAATGCCTTCGGCTGGGGCTCTTGTCTCATGTCTGTTTATTAATCGTCAGGCCATGTCGGAAACTTTCTGTAAAACTTACTTATCTACACAAGAAAGAGAAAAATGCTTTGTTGTTATGTGGTTCTACTAATATAATTATAAGTAAAGAACGGTATGGCTGCCCTTTTCAAGTTGAAGCTCTGATATATGTAGATCCATTGTAAAAATTGCCTGATTTGCTTTCAGTTTAAATAAGCTAATCGATGTGCTGAATATGAATTCAATTGGTAGTCAATAGGTTATCACAATAATAAAACATTAAAGGAATCAAAACATTATTTATAGCCCTTGGTTACACATTACATAAGGCTAACTAACTGCATTACTTATGGCTCACGGTGCAATTATATGAAGCCTCTCTTGATAAATGACTATCCACCACAAAAATAATTGTTTGCATAAAACCAGTAGTTTCACAGAAAAGTGCGTTCAACAAAACAAACTTCAGTTTTATTATATTAGTACAGATATATATTCAGAAGGTAGATATAGAAATAAATTTGTGATACACATTTTTAAAGCTAATATTTGTAAAGTTACAAAATAAGTTTTATTATATATTTGTAGACTCTGTAGTTGCCTACATGGTTTCATTTTAACATTATGTTGAAATTGTTACTGTCAACTTGCAGCTCAAGTTAAGGTTATATAATAAGACAAGGGCACCCGACATATCTTAATACTTGTCGCGTAATTTTATACCTGTATAGAATGATTTGTTCCGACCATGATAAGTCCTTGCATAACCGGAACTACTGAAGCTAGAAACGTGAGATCTAGACAGTACTTAGATTTCTTTATGGACATATGCACTCACTTAGGTTCTATAATAGTTCACCTCTAAGCATTTTAGATTGAAAGTGTTAAGGCAGGTGACTGCTAATCTTTTATAAATACCAAGCCTTAGTGTTATACTTGGCAAATACAATTTATTTTGTTTGTTAGTTCATTTGCTAAGTTAGTTGCATCTATATTTAAGATGACATCCAGTGATAAACCAATAAAATTTAGTGCCAACCTTATTGCTTAGGTCTTGTGGGATGCAAGACAGTTAGGGATATGATTATTACGATAATGATAAGTGGGTTTAAAGAACATGATGTGAAAATCCATATTATCTCTTTTCCCATTTAGCAGTATTTATTCTTGGCAAATAAAAGTAAATATATGGACTACTCATGCTTTATTTCTAAGACAGTTGTGATTAGTCAGTTTGAATTTATTTATTCAGATAAACAATTATTAGTTGTGTATGAATAAATAAGAATTACATTAGCACCACATGTTAACAGTTTAAAATAAATATTAACATTATTTAGAAAATTCCCTTAAATATAAAGTCGAATAAAACTATTGATATAAACTCACCACCATATTAACTATACAAACTGAGTGGAATTATTTTTAGAAATAAGACTGCACTACTCTTGCTTTGTAATATTGGAAGCTTGTAAATTTCTCTTTTATGGCTCAGTTGGCAAACAGTTAAACAATTTCACAGCTTGAACTATGCCCAAAAATATTCAATATTGGATTAAACATGTTCTTACATGAGTAAGAATTATAGCACTAGTATTTTCGAAATTCTTGGATCTGCATGGTTTGAAATAATTTCATATTTATCATCAACAGTCCGACTGTTCACGGCTGAACATAGGCCTCTCTTTGTCTTGCCATTTTGTTTTCCTGTTTGATGTAGATAAAACTTGTTTTGAATATAGTGTGTGGAGTGTCTTTTGTATTTTACCTTATGAGTAAAATATGGGCTCCAAATATAAATAAATAACTATAGACCAATGCACAGGTTGAACATGCCTGATATATAGATATAGCTTAATAGACCGGACCACTTTGTAAGAGTAGAATTTTATTACATCTACAGTTACGAAGGTTCATGGAACTAATATTTGGGTGGGAAATGTTGCCCACCACCTGTCTTTTGAGTGTTGCAGGTTGATGATGACATCCTAACAGATGACCTGACCTTGGTGTGAAGAGAGGATGGACGAGCGGTCCTTTACTGATTGGTATGTATGGATGACGGTGGCCCGCCCTTTTGACGTCGGTGGTTTTGTGTGTGGGCTGCGCGCACAAGTGCCGCATGGGTGCTGTACTGAGCTGGAGTCAAGCATTCTTTGCTAACCTTTGTTGCTGATCAACATCAACAACTGTATGAGCAGCTTGACCGTATGGGCGGAGGATTCGTCAGATACCGATTTACGCGGGGGGTCCTCTACCTCCTCCACAGTCGTTGTCGGACCTATGTAATTGCATTGTATTGATATAACTGATCATGACGAACGATGATGATTATTTTATGTATATGCATTGATGTGTTTATGAGGCAAATTTTGCATTTGTATTTGAGTAAAATTTTATTTTTCCTATCCAACATCCTTCCCAAAACGCTGACTGGCCACCATGCGTATCCTTGCTCCTGGTCTTGTTGGCTAGATCCCGTGATGGGTGATGCCGTGTGTTGGCTAGATCCCGTGATGGGTGATGCCGTGTGTGGCTAGATCCCGTGATGGGTGATGCCGTGTGTTGGCTAGATCCCGTGATGGGTGATGCCGTGTGTTGGCTAGATCCCGTGATGGGTGATGCCGTGTGTTGGCTAGATCCCGTGATGGGTGATGCCGCGTGGGCTGAATCGACCCTATGTGGGTGATGCCGTTTGTGGGCTAGATCCCTATGTGGGTGATGCCGTTTGTGGGCTAGATCCCTATGTGGGTGATGCCTGTGTGCGCTAGATCCCATAATCGGTGATGCCACGAGTTGGTTTAGCCATGGGTGAAGCATTGTTTGCTAGATCCCGTAATCGGTGATGCCACGAGTTGGCTTAGCCATGGGTGAAGCATTGTTTGTTAGATCCCGTGATGGGTGACGCATGCCACAGGCTAAGATCCTATGACTAGGTGAAGCCTTGTAAATAACTTTTAGTTCATTCTGTATGATAAACGCTTATTTATTTAATTTTTATATTCATTCTTTTTGTTTGTTATGCTGTTTATTCTATAACCGTTAAATAATCAGCGCGAGGAGCGCGCTGGATCAGAATGGCCGTATGGGCGCAAATTAATATATAATGATTATATTATTACGAAAATATTAATAATATTTAAGATTGATATTTAAATAACTATTTGTGAACACAGAACTGAGAAATTCACTACTTTACAATATTAGACACTGTATTGGCTGCTTAACTGTTTTATAAAGATTAGGTAGATAATTTATCACTTAGTTATTAAGATAACTCCAGAAACTTTCAAAGTAAAATCAATTAGTATTAAATAACATTATTCTGACACTTATTTTTACGGTAATAAATAACATGCGTTTATATTTGCATCCTATTGATAGCGCCATCTGTTGACAATGTTGTAAAGCAGCGTTTGGTTAATAAAATAAATTTGTTATTCGTGTAAAATAAATCATTTGGTGTTGTGCAAAATTCATTAAAATATTAATGTCAATTTTTGATTAGTTTATAATTAATTGTACAGTGATTTCAATTATATGTTGAAAAGGAAGTGACAGTTGTTAAACATTGTGTAATGACGGTTAGTGTATAAAAAGGACTAAGTCACATTTTATTTCAATTCTGTGCTATAAATCATCTGAAAATAAACCAAGTAATATTACGTGAGTGTTTTTATTATAATGGAGTCTATCTGGACACGATAACCCAGGCGTATCACCGACACATACATACATAGATTCACGCCTGTTTCCCGGAGGGGTAGGCAGAGACTACGGAACGCCATTTGCAACGATCCTGTCATATCTGTCTTGCTTCATTCACTCCCATCAGATTCCTCATGCATGCTCTTCGGTTCAGGGTACTTCTAACCTGTCCTGTCTTTAGGACACACAGATAACACTGTAAGAATCACGAGTCGACTGACTGAGAGCAGACGGGCGCGGGGCAGGCGTCCGAGAGGTATGAGAGGGAAGGAGAGTGTTGTAAATCACACGGGCGCAAGCGCATCTATTGTTTACCATTATTTTAAACAGTGGCGTAGGAACGGAGAGGGGGCGGCGGGGGCGGTCCGCCCCGGTTGTCACCCTTTTTGGGGTGCCACCCCGAACTCGACTTTAAGAACAATGTACAGACATATAAAACACATAGGCACTAGCTCAGCACTACGATTCGGGAGCAGTTAGCCCGTAATTGTTATGTATTGACTAAAAAAAAGAAAACGGTCGACCGCCAACTTTCACCCCGGGTGCCACCAAAGCTAACTACGCCACTGATTTTAAAGTATGAATATATTGTTACTATAATAGTTTTTTTGACTAACAATTGTATTTTTCTACAAAATCTATTTAAGTGCATATCTTTTTTCTGCAATGGAATTGAAGGTGGTGCTGGTAGGAAAAATTTTAGTACGAACAAAATCCTTTCCAATGGCATATGCCATAACTCTGTTGGACACTGAGCCCAATTTGACGCATGGTCCTTTAAATTAAAGTAAATTATCTTTGTAGTTACTATACCTACATGTACTGAGTTATGTAATTGGTGTTTATTTTGCTCCAGTACACTATTTCATGCAAGTCTAATCCTTATAGTATAGAGGAGATTTTTAAAAAACTTCTAAATCAAGCCATATGTTTGTGCCACGAAAGATTTTACATAAATTAAAAAGGAGACCAATGATAAATTGTGAATCGCACAAGGTATTGTCACGAATAAGAATCGAACCCACGATGCGTATTGCATTGACCGTGGTGAGGCGAAATCTTAAACTACCACGCCATACATGTCGTGAAGTGACGTTCAACACATAACTGATATAAGTAGAGCCACTTGTAAATGCAATTGAAACATTAAGTTATGATTATAGCGTTGCTCATCAGATAAATAGCTGTGGCAGTGACTATGAATTAATGATAATAATATCAATTATTTAAACTCAAGTAGACCTCAACCTCTATTTACGCATAGTATTTAGAGAACACTAAACAGCACATAGAAAGTTTATTAGCTACGAGCGTAAATCATATTACGCGAACACGATCGATCTAGTTTACTACAATAATATAAATATACAGCGTAGTTCCTTTAAATTTGCCTCAGTGAGCTGTTTAAATTAAAATTATTAGCACCTAGACGAAAGTGAACAGTCGAGCAGTTTTTGCCTCACATTACGACATTAGCATTTGCAGAGTGTATGAGGGGAGCTCACCAGTCGTCGGCACCCACAAACGTACGGCAATACTGCCTTTTATTTATGTAAACGTGGAAATGTAAATTAATTTCTACGTTTATGAAACGAGACTTTTTGGCGGTCTCTCGTACAAATAACTATACGCTGGGGAAGGAAATATGAGTGACGATTTAAGTTCGGTGCGTAGACTGTTGGCGAGTTTTCATTTGTACTAGTATTACTATGGGTTCAGACTTTACGTAAATGACCTGAGTTTTCAGTGATCACATTTCTGTGCATATTAAAAAGATGACCACTGTCATCATCATCAGCCCTATATATTATCCCACTGCTGCGCACGGGCCTCTTCTCACTATGAAAAGGGTAAGGCCATAGTCCACCACGCTGGCCAGGTTCGGGTTGGCAGACTTCACATGTCTTTTGAAAACATTATGGAGAACTCTCAGACATACAGGTTTCCTTACGCATACCACTAGCGCAGTGTAATTATTGTTATGTATCAAAGAGAGCAGTAAACGCTCACATACATTTTCGTGCCAATAAACGATAAAGGCTAAACGATCCGAATATTTAAATCATTTAACTTGGTTTCATTCGTCCAAAAACTGAAACATCCGAGTCTGTAATAGACTGAAGCTCTCGTTTTATTGAAATGGTATCAGCATAACATAATCTTATTTAAATCTGTATTCTTTTAAAAATAAATTATATGATCCTTAAAAAATGAATCGCGTGACATGAAGCGGCTGCCCTCTAACTTTGCTAATATGTGCCCAACCTCTGTCATCTCGTGAAATAATGGTGCTAATATTTGAAAACTTTCCCGAGGTAGACACATTCTAATACCGTCAAGAATTTTGCTTACAGTAATAACCACAAAGTCTTCCAAGTTCGTATGTCATGATCATCATTCCTTGCAGAATACCAGCTCACCTACTTTTTAACTAACTTATTAATATACCTACCTATTATCAAAATAAGATAAAGCAATTACGCAAAAATAAAGATTTTAATCTTCTAGGAATTTACGGCGAAGAAATACCTAATTGCTTTTCTTTCATGTTCTTTAAAGAATAAATTAATGTTCAGTCGCGGAAGGCTTTTAATAAAATATTAAAGTGGAAACGTAACGAGTATGTTCTGTTGAAAATTTGTTTACAATCGGATAAAAAATAAAACAAGAGACGCGTAAATGCGAGCGTGAACACGCAGCGGAAAAGTTGATTGGTTGATTATACGAAAAGTTGAATATAAAAATGTTTGGTGTGTCACTGGAATCGGCAAAGGGTTATAAAGTCGGGTCTCGCCGAGTCCGATCAAGCTTCCGAGTGAGGTTTCGCAAAGCCAAAACAATAAATCACTGGGGTGGCAGGCCGCGGCTTATTATTTCGGCCTGTACGCCAGTGGTCTTTCTGCTAACTAACCAACGCTCAGCAAAATGATATTTTTTCTTCGGCTCATAGGTGCACATGGCTGGTCCCTCTCACCAGTTATTAATTAACTCCACCGGATGCGGACCTTCCGTGACATATTATATCAAAAAATAATTATGGCCGCTCTACGAATCGCTTCACGACCAACCTAATTAAATAGGGGTGCTAATTTGTTCAGCACAATTTTAGTTCATAAATTAATATGCAGTACTAGTGTTTTATATAACACGTAAAATATTTTCCTCAGTTTTATCTTTTCTGTGCAACGTGTTTGTTTAAAGACAGTATTAACCTTTTTCAGTACATTATACATTTTTTACAGTTTTACCGATAGTGGATTTGATTTTAATAATGATTAATGTACTAGTAAAGCACAAGAAAACAGCTATTACAACTAACATGATTAGAAGATAAACCTTTTTTCAAGGTTTATTGTTTTCTGCATCTCTATTTATACCGCAAATAACGAAACACAATGTAAATATCTTTATTTATTTGTTAATGCCAGCCATCGGTTAATAGATTCGCTTGGAGATCTATTCGCTAGATAGTTGGGACTGAGACGAACAAAACCAATATATTTTCTGACACTTGAGCTCTCAGGTAATTGTGGCAGAAAGTTTTCGAACGTGCACGCAATATTGATGAGGTACGCCACAGTTCATGCCTGGGGTTTAACGCCAACTACAAGTATTCTGTAACACTCGATTTTAGAAAAATAGAATCGGCTAAATACACCACCGAGGCTGCCGTGACGTTTAATTAGTACATGCCAGACTAATGTGCTACATTGCGCAGATTTAGTTAATTAGCTCATATTTGCTTCGCGAGAGAAAATAGCTGGATTCGAAATAATATTCGAAAAAGATCTAACTCTACGCAATTTAATTAAGAAAATATCAAAATGCAAATAAAATTCAATTTTAAAATGTCTCCTTACTTTGAAACCCAGTTTAATTACGTAAATCTATACTAAAATAAAACTGTAGAGGTGAAAAAGTCTGTCATCATCATCATCATCAGCCTTTAACAGTCCACTGCTGGACTAGGCCTCTCCTTTGACAGGAGGAATTGGCCTACTATACCACGCTGGCCAAACGGGTTGGTATAGGGTTTGTATCAAGTTTTCCTTCTCTTACAGTGCTGATCTATGAATAATATGCTCCCTCTGTCGGCTCTTACGACACCCATGGGATGATATGGGGTGGTGACATTCCGTATTCTTAATCCGTCACCACACAGTCTGTACATTAAAGATATTTAAAGATATTTTGACGAAAATTAGCTAAAAAATCTAGGAAAATGCTAAAAAGCAATATTTGATAATTGTCTGTCTGTCTGTCCGACGTCTTTCCCTATGTTGCTAAAGATCTCTAAAATGGCGAAATTGATTTCAATAAAACTTACACTCATGTACAAAGGATACTCAAACCTATAAAATAGTATATGTTACATCACAATCGGTTGAGTGGTTTTCGGTGTACAGCTTGACCTCTCCTTTGTACGTAGCCCCAAATAAAACAGGGGTCATCCAAAACTGGATATATATATGGTGCCATCTATGATCATTATAAGTTTGTTAGTAAAAGTAGTTAGTCTAAATAGCTACCTTCAAAGTGTTTTATGGCTATTTACCCGACTTTAAAAAAGGAGGCGATTCTTAATTTCGTCGGTATATTTTTACGTATTTTCGATAAATAAATTACTGGAACCGAGCATATTTATAGTTATCCATCCGACCGATAGATGCCACTATTTTCAAATAATTTTCTAGCAAAGTAAATATTTCTTGCAAAAAAGCCAATAATTATGTGTCGGGTATCTTTCTGTAAGTAAAAAAATAATAGAGTATAATATTCGGCACTTTCATAATTAATAAGTCTCTGTGTCAAAATTTATTACAATGTCCACTTAATTTAAACGGTCAATCTCATTTATTTCAAATTATTATGTTTATATAATAGTTATATAATCATTTCATTTTATTTTAAATGATAAAAACAATTAGTATAGATCCTTTTTTCAATAAATTGTCGACAAGTCTTATTATTTTCTATCTCGGTCGGTTTGTATATTTATGTAAACATAGATGGCGTTTTCTGAATGGCGGTGTTAAGATTCTCCGTGGATTGATGAGGTTTTCGGTTAATTTTCTTTCGTTTTCGTCGGATTAGTGTCTTAGTCGTTTCTTTTAAATAATGAATGTCGATGTGTTTCTTTGATTTCTTTCGTTCGTTCGTGTTCTGTACTTATACAGGTGTTTCATTATTCCCAAATTCCCACACCTCACGTACCTTCGTGGGAATCCGTGGGTGGGAGACTGAGACCTGAATTCAGATACCTCTTGAGTAACTCAACGGGGCTATCTTACTTTCGGCAGGGCTGGATATTCGTAGCCCTGTGTGTATTTCCTAAATAAATCGCAGGGACAGACTTGAAACAGCTGGAATCGATCCCCGAACATGTTGTTTTTCACATGGTCAGTTATATTATGTGGCACGTTCACGAGTAAGCGGTAAAAAAGATTCACATGTTCTATACGAAGGTGGTAAAACAGTTAGATAATGTTGTGTATAAAAAAGTCTCTAATGATATTCCTACTAACCCTACTTCCCTACTATCCCTACTAATATTATAAATTCGAAAGTATGTATGTATGTATGTTCCGTTTTCACGCTAAAACGGCTGAACCGATTTTTTTGAAATTTATGGAGACGGACAAAGGCTACTATAAGTTGCAAAAATTAAACTGGCAGGTATTGTAGGAAGGGTAGAAGTTTGTACGGCACAAATTTACCTCTAGGAAGTAAGAACGCATGCGCTAATAATTTAGTGCTGCGCATGTGCAATCGCATATCTGTCAGTACTGTCACATCATGCATAATGTCATATTGTGCACGGTAATTAAATTGTTCATTTAAATAAACTAATAAATTACATATTGCGCTTAAACGGATGAAACGATTTGACCTACTAATATTATAAATGCGTAAATGTTTATACATATACATATATGGACATATATTAGAACATGGCTTTGACATTTTAAGGTGATATTATTATATACCTTTCGGTAGATAATATCATGTATACTGACCGAGTTACTTTGTGCCCTATACAGTATCTGAAACCTTTAGAATAATCAGGAGTGCCTTCACACAACTTGAGACTGAAAGTAGATTTGTGTTACTCCGAATTTAACGCGCGCGAAGCGGCGGGCAAAAGCTAGTTGGATTATAAATGAGCACCTTAAACATTGTGTTTTCTTTAACTAAGCAGTCTTTAAGCAATATCAAACGGTTGGCTGCATTAAATACAAGCCATTGATGTGGTTACTCTAAAAATAATTAATTTGGTTCTATTTATAAAGTTGAGTTGTCTTTATTTAGTCAAAGCATACAAAATAGCAAATAATTACTTTGTGTTATGAAGTATAAAAGTACTAAATTTGTAGTCTAATAAGTTTGCAGAATGAAAAAAAAATTGTTACTTTAAAGTTACTTGAAATATTTTTTTTTCGTTATATTGTAGAACATAAAAACTTTTGTTAACACAAATTTCAACTAAATTTTGATCAGAGATGTTTCTGTAATATTTTTCAAAAGGTTACAAGACACCGGAGTGAGTTGAGCTTCGAAGTAAAGAATGGAAAATTATGAACGGAATCGACCCCGATGTCTTGTACCTAGTATTCAGCATGACGTATCTAGAAATGAGAGTGTGTTTTTCTGCGTGTATAAAATCTGCTGATTATTTAATCCTTTGTTTTGTGTTCACGAACAAATAATGTCTTGATCTCCACCGTGCGGCCGTCAATACGTATAAGGCTAATTTTTTTGTCAGTTGCGATCAAAACAACATGTAGGTAGAAACCACAACGGTAAAATTTACTATGGGCTCGATGCCGAGGGTCGGAGGATTTTATTATTCTGCATACAATTCCATTTTCCTAAAATTATTCGAACGGCAACGGTTAAGGTTTTGCATAACGTGCAAAAATTGTTCTCCGCGTATTTACGTGTGTTTTGTGCTGTACACAAGTAATTTATACGAACGTTAAATAGAAAAGATATAATAAAAACTGTAAACACACTTTTTGTTTGTCACGATCTGTTATGAAACATCACGTTTTGTGTTATGCTTTGAATAGTTAGTTTACTGTGTTTTTTTCATAGTATAGTTTGTATTTAACGTGCCATAAATAAAATTCGAGAAGAGAAAAATAAAGGTTAGAAGGAAACCAATTTTAGCCTGTTCCTGTCTTTTTAATAGGTATTGATATTTAATTACTAAGATATTTTACTTAGAATAAGCTTCGCAGCATTATATATTATTGGAATGTGAATTATTCCAAGTCAGGCGTTTATAAGTCGGTCTTCTTCTTCTGCCTGCCCTGTTCCCATATTACTTGGGGTCGGCGCAGAATGTCTTTCTCTTCCATTCTCTCCTATCAGACGTCATCTCATCATTCACTCCCTTTTCATTCATGTCACCCTTCACACAATCCATCCATCTTTTCTTTGGTCTTCCTCTTGCCTTATATCCCTCAACTCTCATCTTCATCACCTTTCTAGTCACATGATTTTCATCCCTCCTCATCACATGCCCATACCACGATAGACGATTTCCTTTCAGCTTTTCTTGCACCGGTGCAACTTTCTGACTTTCCCTAATAAACTCATTTCTAATTTTATCCATCCTTGTCACCCCACACATCCATCTCAACATCCTCATCTCTGCTACATGCAATCTTCATTCATCCGTCTTCTTCAAGGCCCAGCATTCCGATCCATACAGTGTGACAGGCCTTATTACGGATTTGTAGATTTTTCCCTTTAACCTAAGGGGCATCCGTGGGTCACAAGTTGTTCCTGTGACCTGTCGCCATTTCATCCAACCTGAGTTGATTCGGTTCGTGACGTCGCGGTCTATTTCCCCGTCACCTTGAATAAGTGACCCGAGGTATCGGAAGTGGAGCAGACCGATTTGGGCTCTCCGCCAACGGATATGGGCGCGGGACTGGAGAGACTGCCGAAGTCGCACAACAAGTACTCAGTTTTGCGTATACTGACTTTCAGGCCAACACTCTCCAGCCTTTGCCACCACTTTGTCAGTTTGCCCTAGACCTCAGGAGCACTCTCGGTAATCAACACAATGTCGTCGGCGAACAGCATACACCAGGGAGCCTCTTCCTGTATGTCCGCCATGAGAGTGTCCATTATAAGCAGGAAGAGGTAAGGGCTAAGAGCCGACCCTTGGTGCAATCCTACAGCCACATTGAAGTTGCCGGTATGGCCCGCTGTAGACCGGACGTAGGTTGTACATCTACTGTACATTACTCGGATCAACTGTACATACTTCCCAGGCCCACCTTTCTTCTTAAGGGCCCACCACAAAACCTCACGAGGTACCCGATCATATGCCTTTTCGAGATCCACAAAAACCGTGTGCAAGTTTTTGTGAGCACTTCGGTGTTTTTCACAGAGTTGGCGGATCGCAAAAATGGCATCTGTTGTTCCTCGACCAGGCATAAAACCGAATTGGTTTTGTGAAATGACACTCTCTTCTCTCAATCTTCGGTCAACCACTTTCTCCCAAAATTTCATACTATGTGCAATTAGCTTTATTCCTCTATAGTTGTTACACTCCAACACATCACCTTTGTTTTTATAGATGGGAACCAGCGAGCTGTTACACCATTCATCAGGTATGGCCTCTTCCACCAACAACTTATCGTAGTATCACCCCCTTTGCTCTGCCCGGGGTGTCGTAGAAGGCGAGTAATGAGCACATGGGACCAGTTGGCATTTGTAACAGCACATTTGGTCACCCGACCGGTGGCGGGTAAACCACCAACAATAACATTCCCAAGGAGGGTTGGTGTCAGGCAAGCGGCCGACTGTGAAATCCTTGCCAAATCTTTTTGCAGAATGTGTATAAATGATACGAGGCGCGATCGGGCTAGGGCGTACCCCATAGGCGACGCGCCGGGGCAGCACCCGGCCACGGTGAGAAATGGACAAGGGTTGTTGCACCAAGCCAGGTGGGTGCAACGTAAGAAGCTAACCCGGCAAGTGAGAATGAGGTATGCTAGTTGGAATGTTGGGACGATGAGTGTAAGAGCCAGAGAATTAGCGGATGTACTGAAAAGGCGACGGATAAATGTGGCGTGTCTACAAGAAACTAAGTGGAAAGGCACAAAGGCGAGGGAGATTGGTGAGGGATACAAGTTTTACTACAGTGGAAGCGATGGAAAAAGAAATGGTGTGGGAATTGTTTTAGATGGTAATTTAAAAGAAAGTGTGATGGAAGTTAATAGAGTGAATGATCGGCTTATTGTGGTGAAAGTTGTGTTAGAAAATGTGATGCTGAATCTTATAAGTGCGTATGCCCCACAGGCAGGGAGTGATGAAAGGGAGTGTTGTGTGGGGTTGACATTTGACAGGTGCTCAAGTTATCAAATGTCACCCCGCAAGTGTTGCTATCTCGATTCAATAATATCTAAAATCGGTATCACATATACGAGTAAAACAATCGATTGATGAATAAATTGATCAACCAAAGTCTGAAATCAAGTTAATGAGCCAAATATGTATTTTTATTCAATAAAATCACACACAACACAGTTTTTCTCATTCACTATCATAGTGCCTTCTATTGAATTCAAAATAATTTCAATCGTCTAAGCAATCTTTAGTGTTGAGAATATTACACTCGATTTTTTGTCGCTCGGAATCGACTTTTTTGTGCTGGTAATGTATAGGCATCTATCTAATTCTTAAGGGGATATTTTTAACAGTGCATCAAATATCTTAAGTAACACACTGAAGTGCGTTACGCTAAGAAACTTTATTATTTCACTAAAATACTGACTTGCACACTAAAATACTATTTGCACACCAAATATGACGATGTTTCTACAAAATATCATTTGATATGAAGAGTCTCATCCGCTCGGGAAACTTATCCACTCAGAAAAGTTAATAGGTTATGTTAGGTTTTCTTATGACGCTGCACCCAAAAAAGGAGCCCTGCGAAGCAGGGCTCCGACAACTTAGGTTATTAATTTATTTGGTTGTTAAAAGTAAAAAAAAAAATTATATGCTTCTGTAATTGAAAGGTTTATTTTCATTATTAGAGATTTTCAACGGTCAATAAACAGGTGTTCGTTATGAAATATTTTGTGAGTATATTTTGTGGTGCAATTAGTATTTTCGGTGGAACAAATTTATATTTTTTTGGAAGAAATCAGAGATAAATTGAGTAACAGTTAAATACAACCCATTCTTAAGTACCGGAAATGCATTCGAAAGTTGTTGATCTAAGTTCGGAAGTCAAGAATTTGGGTTAACCGAACTTTGTTATAATATTTCGTAAACGCGGATTTAATAATGTTGCATAATTTAGTAATGGCAGTCAAAAAGTATCAAAGTATTTACGGTATACAATTTTTTTAAAGCAATTGGTACAGGTACCGGCATTCTCCTTTGATCTGAGGAACGTGATTGACCTCAGACGTAAATTAATAAAGGTGTCATGAGATCTTAACGGATCAGCAATCGTCAACACCTAAACGTGTCTATTGCGTACCAAGGAGCAAGGAGTAGTCTCCAGCGTAAGTATCAAGGGAATATTAATTATTTTAAGTCGGTACGGTGAATCATGAATGAAATTGGATGTTATACGATTTAAGTGAAAATGCGTCACGACATGCGTCGAGAACTACATTGCATTACTCAATCTACACAATAATGGAGGGATTTTAAATCACATAACTAGTTAGTAGTAGTAGTAGTTGATACAACCGTAATAACTGTGTCTGCTAAACAAGAGTTACATTTAGAACCCCGACGGCATTCATTATACCCTCCTGATCTTACTTCAACTTCTTTCTTAATATGGATGACCATGGATGGATACTAAATTATGCAACATTATTAAATCCGCGTTTACGAAATATTATAACAAAGTTCGGTTAACCCAAATTCTTGACTTCCGAACTTAGATCAACAACTTTCGAATGCATTTCCGGTACTTAAGAATGGGTTGTATTTAACTGTTACTCAATTTATCTCTGATTTCTTCCAAAAAAATATAACTTTGTTCCACCGAAAATACTAATTGCACCACAAAATATACTCACAAAATATTTCATAACGAACACCTGTTTATTGACCGTTGAAAATCTCTAATAATGAAAATAAACCTTTCAATTACAGAAGCATATAATTTTTTTTTTTACTTTTAACAACCAAATAAATTAATAACCTAAGTTGTCGGAGCCCTGCTTCGCAGGGCTCCTTTTTTGGGTGCAGCGTCATAAGAAAACCTAACATAACCTATTAACTTTTCTGAGTGGATAAGTTTCCCGAGCGGATGAGACTCTTCATATCAAATGATATTTTGTAGAAACATCGTCATATTTGGTGTGCAAATAGTATTTTAGTGTGCAAGTCAGTATTTTAGTGAAATAATAAAGTTTCTTAGCGTAACGCACTTCAGTGTGTTACTTAAGATATTTGATGCACTGTTAAAAATATCCCCTTAAGAATTAGATAGATGCCTATACATTACCAGCACAAAAAAGTCGATTCCGAGCGACAAAAAATCGAGTGTAATATTCTCAACACTAAAGATTGCTTAGACGATTGAAATTATTTTGAATTCAATAGAAGGCACTATGATAGTGAATGAGAAAAACTGTGTTGTGTGTGATTTTATTGAATAAAAATACATATTTGGCTCATTAACTTGATTTCAGACTTTGGTTGATCAATTTATTCATCAATCGATTGTTTTACTCGTATATGTGATACCGATTTTAGATATTATTGAATCGAGATAGCAACACTTGCGGGGTGACATTTGATAACTTGAGCACCTGTCAAATGTCAACCCCACACAACGACTTCTCGTTCGTCGCCTACGCATCGTTCGTGTTTGTTTGTGTTATTATTCTAACAGTTCTATTAAATAGTTCATTTATTTATTGAAATTTTTATAAACAATTAGAAATCAAGGACGAATTCCTACCTTTGCAATATTTTTGGCGGGTTTTTTAAAAATATGGTTACGAAAAAAAAATTCAGAACTGCGGATTCGAAAACAAAAACGCTTCATGTCTACGGTAATATTAAACAATAAACTATAACAATAAACAATATGACTAAAAATGTTTATTTCATGAAAAAGCAAACGGTACAGGCTTCCATACAAAATACGGCATTCTCCTTTCTGAAACGAAAAAGTTGGTACCAGAATGGAGTGGACCGGATATGCTACCTTGATAAATCAATTAATTGTTTCTATCTCAAAGGCATGTACAGATGTCAATATTTTAAAACTTTGCAATTAGAGTAGTTATAAGATCTTGTAAATTGGTCAAAGATAGCGAAAGATATTATATTAGAATTAATTTTAAGTGCAATTCTATCAGTTAACAAATATTTGCTTCCTCACTTAATAACTTTCACATAAATGCATACATACATACATACATAGTCTCACGCCTGTTTCCCCGAAGGGGTAGGCAGAGGCATATTAAACGCCCTCTTTTCGCCAGTGTTTTGATCCCACGTAATAGGGGGCGAGCCTATTGCCGCTTATCGGGATATTTTGTTTGCCAGAGCCTCGTCCGTTGATCGGCAGGTGCACCACTTGCAGGTGAGGTTGGCTTGGGACCCTATGTTCTTGGAGGGAACCCTATGCACCCTATCACATAAATGCAAATTGACAATAAGATTCTATGACCATTGGTAAATTACGAAAGCGCAATAAAATTAGGATAATAGATGAGTGCTTAAATTATTTTAGGTGTAATGACTACTTATCTCGTAGCACTATCGTAACATCATAATGAATTAAATTTTGCTCTTCAGTGCCTGAACTTATTTGAAATCGGTTAAGTGCCGAGTTCAGGACTATTTAATTGTTAACTATTTAATTGTCTAGTATTTAATTGTTCAGTGAATGGCGATTGTTTTTTACCGTCATAAATATATAACAAGGTGTAACCACAAAAATATTATTTGAGATAGTCGAATACTTGCTACTTTAATAATAATCTGTATATATAAAATCCTTGCGTTACTGACTGACTGACAGACAAGCTACAGCCAAAACTATTGGGCGCAGGAAGCTGAAATTTGGCATGTATGTTCCTTGGGGACCGTAGGCGTGCATTAAGAAGGGATTTTTTCGAAATTCCCTCGGGATCGGGCAAAACAGTCAAATTAAAAAAATGTGCAAGCGTAGCTGCGGGCGTCGTCTAGTAGTATTATATTATTACACTGTGCTGAATGTGGCGTTCAGTGATATCTTAGCACAACAAGTACAAATAACCAGCGTGTAGCCTGCAGTTCATAACAAAATGAGAGATACTGCGTGCGTAGCCTTTCCTCGTAGTTGTGTTAGTAGTAATCGTAGCTGTTGTGTACCGCGTAGACATTACGTAGCAAACATCGACATCGCACGCACACACACCTTTAGTTCACATCTCGGATATCGTTGTAAAGTAATTAATAGCTTAAGACCAACATTATAATCGGTATTTCACCTACTGCGCTATTTACCTAGACAAACTGTAGCTCTACGAAGTCCTCTATTTTTCAGAAGTTCTTAAGATTTAATTAGTTGGCCTGTTATATTTATCAAGCATACACATTAAAGTTGCATATGTTAGTTGTGTTAACACTCGCACAGTGGGACCTCTCATTGCAATACAACGCTGCAAATTTGCTTAAGATCTTGGCAGTCTTGCAATGCCAGTTTTCAATCAGTTATCAAAGTAACTTGTCATGTTGACTACAAACCTGCGGCATCAAGAACGTTGGTGGTTTTCCCATTAGCGTTACACCTAAAGCTCGTAAAACAAGTACTATTAAATTTCTCTGCTGATAAGCGAGTATGCCAAGATGTTTTGTTTAGAAATAAAACAAATACCTATTGGTAACAATACGACGTTTGTCACAAGCAAGTTATCGAGTTACACGCAATAACGCATATGAACCATGAGATACCTTGTCATTTATAAGTTTACTAATACTGGATACTACTCAACACTTGCTCCATAAATATTTGAGAGATATGCCGTGATGCTAGGTTAATTATCGTCTGCCTCGTGCTTCGGAGAGCACGTCAAGCCGTCGCTCTCAGCTGTCAGCACGATCTTTGATTGTCGTTAGAAGGCTTCATGACCTTGGAATAAACTGACACTAGTCTAACCTATGGAATATTGCTATTCCTTCGGGTTGCAGAGGTCAGACAAACAGTCGTTATGTGGAAAAGCTAATATTCAGCCAAATCCGGTTAGAATAGTAAGCGGATCACAGGTTGAAACTATTAAAATGATACTACAAATTTCGTTGCTAAGCAACTCTCTGATTCGGTGGTTTGAATGGGCAAATATTTGCTTATAAAAACTTCTACGTCAACAAAGCATATTCTATGATACTCTCAGTTTGGATCAACCCACGTGGTGGTGGTCCTCTCTAACACAAACATCAAACTTAAAACTAAGTTAAATAGGTTTACCAAAATAATAATAATTTGTCAATACCACTGACACTAGTTTTTTAAGCGAATATAATAATATCTAGCTGTTTCCCGCGGTTTCACCCACGTGCTGAGGGAACTACTTCGCGTTTCCGTTTAATTTATAGCCTAAGTTACTCTTTGGTACATCAGCTATCCGCCAATGAACATCCTGTCAAAATCGGTCCAGCCGTTTCAGAGATTAGCGAGAACAAACAGACAGACGGCCAGACAGACAAAAATGGAAAAAAATTACATTTCGGTATATGTACCGTGTATACATCCATATGCATTTAGTAAACAGCGGTTATTTTAATATTACAAACAGACACTCCAATTTTATTGATGTGTTTAGATGTTAAACGACTAAATGTATAAATGAATCATGTGTTGCGAGGAAATCTTAAAAAAATTAACCACTAGGACTTGGAACAACAATATTATAAGGATCACACTATATGATGTCTGGTGTGGAAAGCGAACCCGAAGCACACGGCGGCTGCTTAAACTACTACTCCATCCGTACGCTACCTCCGCCCTCTTCTGCACGAAACTGTCGCGACAAGTGCGGTTAAGTTGTGGTCACATGTGAATATTGTCACTGTAACACGTAGAGGTACCTACACAATGTAATTGTGGTTCCGTTGTCACTAGTGGTTGCTATGTCCTTACATCCATCACCAATGACATAGAGAGGGTGCAAATGTGCACGAACGTCGCGGCGTCGCGTCGCTTCAACGCAACTTTCTGGTTGTGACGTGGCTACGATGTGGTCGCTATCACACAAGCAGTCGATAATAATAATAAATATATAAGGAGCACTAGAGGACGCCAGCAGCTACGCTTGAATTTTTTTTAAATTAACCCATTTTGGCCGATCCCGTGGGAATTTCGGGAAATCCCTTCTTAGTGCACCCCTACGGTCCCCAAGGAACATACATGCCAAATTTCAGCTTTCTGCGCCCAATAGTTTTGGCTGTAGCGTGTCTGTCAGTCAGTCAGTAACGCAAGGATTTTATATATTAAGACTAGAGGACGCCAGCAGCTACGCCTGCATATTTTATAAATTTACCCGTTTTGACCGATCCCGTGGGAATTTCGGGAAATCCCTTCTTAGTGTACCCCTACGGTCCCCAAGGAATATACATGCCAAATTTCAGCTTCCTGCGCCCAATAGTTTCGGCTGTAGCGTGTCTGTCATTCAGTCAGTAACGCGAGGATTTTATATATTAAGATGAAGAAGATAATGACAATATTCTACCACAATACCACTAATAATGAATGCAAAATGTAGTATTGTGTATTTAACTCTTCATTTTCGTACAAATTAGTGCCCTCCCACGTGGTGTGGTTGAGGTTCGTGGCTTTAAACATATATCAAAAACTTAGTTTTCTTTGCGTAAACACATTTATTAATTATTTGTTACTTGTCACGTTCATTGCGTTGAGAGAAACTTAATAAAGACTTGAAATGAGTTTGTGAAGTATAGGTTTGTACTTTAGGTAATTTTGAAACAAAACTTGTTCGTCTTGATGTCTCCGCGCATTACGAATGTCTCTTAATGTTGTTGCCTAAATGAAATTAAACATTTATTGCAAAAGTTTCACGTATACAAGTTTGTTAGGAAAAAGATAACGTATGCCAGTATTTTTATTTGTGTGTTATCCCCGTGGCTATGCTGACGTGTGTCTTGTATTCTGGTTTCTCGTGCCGTTGAAGTTTGGCGCTTGAACGTTGGATGTATGCCTGACGGTGGTATTTAATATAAATGTACTGTATAAAATAATATAGTAAATTTGCGACCAATGAGATTGTTGGGAACATACCGATTAAAATAATTAGTCTCAAAACAGCTATTTTTGAATCATGCGAGTGTCATATTCACCATGGATGCATGAATATTTCACGCAGTAAATTATTCACGTAGGTACCCGTGAAGATTGCAGGTATGGGTTAATAAACTATAACCGATAAAAGCTTAAACCGCAGATCAAAGGCATTCGATTTTTTTTCGTTTCATTTATTCGAAAATCGATGACGTGAAGTGTTACGAATATCATTAAGTAATATTGTCCGCATTTTATATTAGTCGTTTTTACAACAGATGAAAGCAATTTAATTGTTCCTGTCGTCAAATTATGATGAAAGGCAACACTGCAGTAATAAATCTGAAGGATGTAGACATCTTGTAGGGCTTATGGATAGGAAGAAATATTTGTGACGTTAGCGTCATGTTGCGAATGATATATACGTGAAACGTGAATAAATATATCGATAAACTTCCCGGTACAGTGGACAAAAAGTGGAACTTAGATTTAAATCTTGGTGTATGATGATATCTTTAGTTAGAGCACAGTTAATTATATTTAAAAAATAAATATAAAGTTATATGTAGCCTCTGTGATATTAAATAAAAATTTACGTTGAATACAAAAATACTCATGCCTAAGAAACTTCTTTGTGCATCACAAATTTTGTAATGATCATAACTGTTTATATATATTCATGTCATAAAATGAACATAAAACGGTAAACGCTAACTTTCTAGAATAGTCATATTGATATTATCAATAATAATTATTGTATTCAATAAAAACATGAAATTATTACAATTCTCGACAGTGCTACAAAAACAATTTAAACTCAACAAATGTTGTACTCTCACGTTTCCAAAAGGAATAATTTTACCTAAATACAAGTTGTTTCAGTTGGTAAGGAAAACGTGTCGGATCAAACATCGCCCGCGGGCGCCACAAATCATGATGCAAATACCTGTTGTAGGTAATTCCGGCCGATCTTGTCGATACTAAAGATAGGCGAGCTTACAAATTGCTTTCGACCTTAAACGGCAATATTTTCTCTCTGCAGTCGTACACTCTTGACAGAGTGGTCGTGGCTCCGTGATGAATGTCATGAGTGAGTTGTCATGCGGGTTTTGGGTCGTCATCAGCCTTCTCCTTGGCTTCTGAAGCCTTAACGATGTTTCTCCATCTGTTACGGTTCTTTGCATTGCGTGAGCATTCTACAACGGAACTCTGAGTGACAGATTTAATTAGATCAGTCCAGCGCGTAGGTGATCGCCCGCGAGAGCGCTTGCCTTCCACTAAGCCTTGGATGACCAGACGCTCCATGGAGTTCTCATTTCGGCATACGTGTCCGAAATACTTGAGGATTCGCATTTGCACAGTCGACGATAATCTGTTCTGAATTTTTAACTTTTTAAGTATGGACACGTTAGTACGCCGCGCGGTCCAAGGTATCCGTAGAAGGCAATATTTTATCTGTTTATTTATTGCCAATATTATTGATATGTATTATGGTTCATCAATTTCCTTCCATTACTCTTTCCGGCCCGTCTGCTACATTATGTAACGTGATATGTCGTCACTTCTGCTTAGCTAGTGAGCCCGACCCATTATAAATATGTCAATTATACCAGCAGGTAAACTCTCGTCAGGCGTAAATGTGCCTGAGGGGTAAACACTTTCTAGGAATATTTAATATCGGCGATGGTGTTAATTCTTATTTTTGTAAGTTGCTTAGTGCTTTGTAAATTTATTTATAATACTGAATGTTCAAGCGATTTTTTTGTGTCTGCATAATGTGTTATTTTTCTTATTAACTGTCCGCTTTATAAGTGTTGGACAGTAATAAAATTACCTTTCCTTTGATTCCTGTACATCTGTGTTAATTTTTTTGCAAATTCACAAACTTGAAAAGTAAATCACTACGTTAAGATTGTGAAGTTGGTACATAAATAATATTTTAGTATAGTCTTTATCATGTGCCAGTACCTATGTGTAATTAAGGAAGACTTCATCGCTAGGTATATCAAACCCAAACTTTTACAAAATTCTTTGAGATTTTAGTTACCATTTTCGACGAGCAAATTCGATTAAGAAACTTTTCAGCTTTATAATGTTGGTTTAGCCTTACTTTGGAGAAACCTAGAAGTACAAAATCATCAAGGCATTGAAATACTATTATGATATGCTTGTACAATTGTACTATGATTTTGCTTACAATATCGTCGAATTGATTAACGGCCATTTTCAATATTCGATCCATACATGGATTTTGAGATTCGAGATTCGTGTTTGACACATTTTGTATGGAGTTTATGTCAAAAACGAATCTAAAATCTACAGATCTACCTTAATTTCGAATATTGAATACCGTAGTTAATCTATTGTAGCATCAGCATTTTTTTATTGCTTTCAGTTTCTTTGGCGAGCCTTTGCTGTACAGAAGGCACAGATCCAGAAGGCACAGATCCAAATTCCATACTAGTTTAACTATTCCTTGTTTAGGGTACCGTACCTCGAAAGTTAAAAATGATCCTTAATTGGATTGCTTTCTTTTGCATTTGTTTGTATAAAGATATGTGGGAATTTCCTCAGACACGTGTGAAAGTGTTAAGAGTCAATTATATTACGTCGTAAGGTGGTTGGTTCTGCGGTCGATTGACGCCGCAAAAATTATAAACTTTACGTCAATGCCATAAAAATATTATGAGCATGTATAGTTTTAATCCGTTTCTACACATTTTGTAAACTAATATAAATAGAATTATGTTTATTCTGTTAATTTCTTTCTTTCGTGTGTATGTGGAGATAAAAATAAAATATTTTTCTTTCCATTACATTACTTTCCATTACACATAAATAATTTATCAATCTTAGCCTTCGTGGTTTGGGAGATTTTTTTTATCTCTTGCAGACTTAACTTAGTCCTTCAACTCAAATTATCTTTAAGTTAGAACAATTTTTCAAGAACTGCTGTTAGAGAAACCTTTAATTTTAATTGATTAAAAACGAGCAGTATTATTTGTGTTGCACGAAGCGTAAACATAGACATGAGTTTAGAAATCTTCGTGTACGAGTCAGTCTCGCACTTGCCAGATTTTGTTTTTATAATAAAGGTAACGGCGGGAAACGATATGGTAAGCGGGTAATCGTGGCCTTACCACGCCAATTATGCCAGCCTAGCATTGCTCCTAATATTTAACTCGCCAGTACTCGCGTCTCGTTTTGTGACACGAATAGTCGCGCACGGGTCGAAAAGACCCAGATATGGAATGCATTATTTTTAATAACTTAATGTAATTTGGGAATTATTTGTAAGAAAACTAGAAAGAGGATACTGAAACAAACTTAAATATACGAAATGTTTATTATTTGACAAAAATGGAACATAAATTACAAGATTTAGGAGATCACTGCAAAATTTTCACTTTTCGGCATATATGAACGAGAAAATCATATTAACTTTTTTATTTAATCTAAAAACATTTAATTACATTTCCATTATCAAATATGATCAACTATTTTATAAATAGGGGAGTTTTATACGAATATTTTTTTTATAATCAAACTCCAAATAACATAACGAAACGACCCATTCTCACTTGATAGGTCCGTACTAATTTGTCCAAACACCACGGGAAAACAGGCTGTAACTGAATATGAGGCTAGCCTATAAAGTTATTTGAAGGTACTTAGCGCGACGACACGAACAAACCTATACAAACATAGTTATGAAAAAACCATCGTTCCAGTTCAAGATTGCCTTGAGGTCGTTGAGAGGAAGTTAGAGGAAAACGGTATATCTAAAGCATACACTGTTTGAGATTTGACCGTCAGATTGACGGGGTGGCTATGGGTAGCCCAGTAGCACCGGTAATGGCCAATATCTGGATGGAGTACTTCGAAGAATCCATAGACATGCAGGCATCTAATGTGAAGCTATGGAAAAGGTACGTCGATGATGTATTCTGTATAATGAGGGGCAATAAGCAAGACGTAGAACAATTCGCACACAGATTAAACTCCATACATCCGAACATCAGATTTACATTTGAAATGGAGGTGGATAGATCGTTATCCTTTCATGACGTAAAAGTGACAGTTAAAGACAATTGTACCCTGGGACACACTGTATACAGAAAACCGACACACACTGACAGGTATCTCAACGCGTTTTCACATCATCACCCGCGACACTTGGCATCCGTTGTGACGTCACTAGTGAACAGGGCGTATGACCTCTGTGGACCTGAACACTTAAGCAGTGAGCTCTCACATGTTCAGGAAATACTTAGACGTAATGGATACAAGAATGAGATACACCGTCTGAAGAGGAGGGACCGTAAACCTGAGGTGAGCAGGGTGCCGGCTTACATGCCTTACCTAAAAGGAGTAACGGACAAAGTTGGAACAGTACTCAAGAAATACTCCATTATGACTGTATATAGTCCACTGTCCAAGATAGCACACAATCTGCGCAGCCCACAGGATGTCATTCCTTTTCAGACACCTGGCGTCTACAAGGTCGATTGCAATTGTGGAAGTTCCTATATCGGACAGTCCAAGCGAACAATTGCAGAAAGGGTCAAGGAACATATCGCAGCTGTGAAAAATCGACAAGTAAATAAGTCCGCTATAGCTGAACACTTATTGGAGTCTGGACCAAACCACTGGATAGAACTACATCAACCACAAGTCTTGTCCACCGAACGTCACTATTACTCCAGGATAGTGCGTGAAGCGGTTGAAATAAAAAAACACAAGAATTTCAACCGGAAGGATGGATTTAGATTATCAACAACTTGGAATCCAGTCATCAATAAGTGTAAACACCGCCGCAATGATACAGCTCAACAGTGTGTAGACGTAATTAGTGTAGTTTGTCGAGGTATCGACGGTGCGGTTAAAACCAAAAATAAAAAGCAAGTGAAGGTAAATGCCCAAACCCGCACAACACAAGGACGGCGCTGAGCTCACCAGTCCCGCCGCGACCACGGCTGAAGCAAGTCAGCCGAAACGTTGGCAAAAATCCGAGGTATTTATGCCTTAAATATATTAATTATCGCGAGTCAGACCCGCTATATAACCTTGTATAAAACATAGTTATGGTACAAAATCGAGAATACTGGGCCTTTTCAACCCATGCACAACTACCCGCGTGTTAAATCTTCCCTTTCTCTTCCCTACCTTATAGAGAAGGTAGATTCATGATTTAACCAATGAGACTCTACCAGCCGTTTCTTACAGAAAACACTATCACTACTTGTATACCATTACAGGAGTATTCTATTTTATTTACCGTATGTTCTATTGGCCGTAACTACATAAATAATGTTAAAAGTAATTGTACCTACTCATAATTCAAACCTAAAATACACTCCTTCTGTATTTTACGATTTGTAAGTGGCCCAATAGCCGCACATAAGTTTTTATCCGGACGCTTAACACAACAAGGTACAAGTATTTAAAAGCAAACGAGAACGCAAATGTTTACAGCAAATAAAGCTGCTTACACACGAGACGTTATGGCAGAAGCTTAAGCGTTTTATCTCGGGATTAGTATACATCCTACCTAATTTACGTGACTTGAGTAATATGATGTGACCTTGTTGTAGGATCAGGTGTAAAGGAAATTTAAGCATGAAAAAGAATTATTGTTCGTCGTCAGTGTCGTTTACTAAAAAGCCCCGTATGATATCATATTGTCTAATTATTTCCTTTAGCCTCTACTATAGTCTTATTCTGGATATCATTCGTAATATTTTTGGTTAAGTGAATGGTGTATAAGCTATTGACTCGCTTCTAGGTTTCTGTATTTTTAGTAATCTGGCTTCCTAATAAAATGCTCTGTTTTATTGGTTATATCGAGCTATGAAAATATTCTAGGTTAAACTAGAAGTATAGGTAATTAAACCCAAGGCACATTAATCTATCTAAATATTAACATTCAGTTCATCATCACGCGATCGTGGCAAACCGGTAAAATGGTCAAAGAAAACGGGGGATTTATTCCATATACTCGTTAGTGAACGCAATTAAGAACCGTTAAATTAAATTTACAAATCTCGAGAATTTAAAATTGAACACGATAGAATTAAATTGATTACCTATTGCAAATTAGTTGATAATTTTGACAAACATCAAATTTTAAATAATAAGGAGGATAAATTATAAGTGGGATACTTCGAACTTGCGTACAGCGCACTATTTTTGTAAATATTCAATTGTGTACAAATTGAGCCCTTTGATCTATTTACTAGACATATTTCCTGATTTAACTTTACCACTTAAAATACTATGACACTAAATTCGACACCGGTTTTCCTAATTAAAAATCTTCCCTTAAACTTGCAATACACAGATGCTAGCAATTGTACGCATTCGACTGGGCGGGGGGTTATCTAATAATAAAGTATGTAAACTTTACCTTTCATTATTTAAACAAGCTTTTGTTTAGTAGAACGTTGCAAAGAATTACGAACAACTAAAGCGAAGTAACAATCAAAATTTATTTCAATTGCCTGCCTCAACTGTTCAAATTGCTTCGGATAATTGATTTCATTAATATTAGTTATGGGGCGGAAAATTGATAACAATCATTCATATTAATATATAAAATCCTTGCGTTACTGACTGACTGACAGACACGCTACAGCCGAAACTATTGGGCGCAGGAAGCTGAAATTTGGCATGTATGTTCCTTGAGGACCGTAAGGGTGCACTAAGAATGGATTTCCCGAAATTCCCACGGGATTGGCCAAAACGGGTAAATTTAAAAAAAATGCAGGCGTAGCTGCTGGCATCCTCTAGTATTTAATAAAGCATTGTAACGTACTCGTTACAGTATAAATACCAGTATAAATACATACTTTTTGCACAAAGCATTTGTCACAAAAATAATACTTATTGTCGTCACGTACTTGATATGTCATTAATTTTAATTGTGGCCAGTAATTGTGATAGAAAACTGTGATAATTATCTTCAATTAAACGATTATATAAGTACTAGAGGACGCCAGCAGATTTACCCGTTTTGGCCGATCCCGTGAGAATTTCGGGAAATCCCTTCTTAGTGCACCCCTCCGGTCCCTAAGAAACATACATGTCAAATTTCAGCTTGCTGCGCCCAATAGTTTCGGCTGTAGCGTGTCTGTCAGTCAGTCAGTAACGCAAGGATTTTATATATTAAGATTTCTAAAACTGAATATTCCACAGTCATTTCAGTTTAATGAAACATATTTGTCGTCCTTTCCAAGTACTTCATTCACTTTATACTCGTATCGTCAAACAAACCATCATCATAATAAGTAAATATTTGTAGCGCTTAGTTTTGATTATTATTCAAATTATTGAAATGACCGTTAAAAATCAGTTTTATGGGAAGCAATAAATAATTGGTTGTAATTAACATCAATATTGAATTATAATTCAGAATAAAACGTGTTAGAAATACATTTTGTATCACGAGAGTCTTTTTCATAAAACAACAAAACATTTTCATAAAATATAAGAAGAATATCCAGTCTCGAAACAAATATAAGTAAACCGAACAAGTTTTAGTCTTATGTGCGGTTTAAACCCAAAGTACTCAACGCAGTACCAAACGGTGAGGTGACCCCTTTAACCACTAAGCCGTTCATGCAAATAAATTAAGAGCAGTTGTCCAAATTTGCCAAACACTTTGTCAGTGTCAAACGAAACATATTGAAACAAAAAATCGATACAAGTGTGTAAAATTGCGAGCACCCTTAGGAAAATACGTTTCAAAAACCGAAGTGTTTGTACATTTTTACGGTATTGGCGTATTGAGACATTACACATGTCGGTTGCACGGTAATGATCATGTATGGTGAATGGAAGTAAGCCGAGACCGCCCATCGGGCGCTCTGCTCGCTGTTAACAAACGTATAAATAGGACAATATTTGTATAATCAGATAATAAATATAAGTGCATAAATATTTTAAGGTTTTTTTTAATTTGCCTCTATATTTCTGATGTATGTCTAAGCTTGTCTCTTTTTCAATTACTTAACTTTTAAAAGACGGGAAGCGGCCCCCAATAATAGCAGGAACAAACAACAAAATGTTAACTCGAGCCGTTCTACTTTTTTGCTGATACCATTAATTTGTGACTTACTTTTGAATTTACAACTGGTAGAGAACGTAGCGTTAAAAATTGCAGCTCGCGATGACTTCGCTTTTTAGTTTTTGTTCAAATTGCAATTAGTGAGGAGTTTGCGAATCCTCAGCGTTGTGTCAGAGATTGATGACAATGGAAATTTTGTACATCTTTAGTCAAGAGGGGGTTAGGTGAGCTCGATGTTTTTTCAGTAATCCTATCCGTGTAGGCACCTACAATTATTTGACGCCCGCAATGTTAACGCTGGGTAACCACCCTCGTTTACCTCGATATTTATAATGGCACTCCTCCCGTTTTCCGTGACTTTGTTAACGCTCCGATCACTTGTAGGCTTCGCGGGTCACTTTGGTATCGCACTGATCTGTTGTTAATCGAAAACTATTGAACCCGTGTATCGTGTCACCGCAACGATAAATACCAGTGCCATATAATGATCCCACAAAATATTTATTTATTCATGCGGCCGGCTGCTACTATCAATTTTTATACGGAGGACGGGTATTATAAAGCTGGTTCGCTGCGGAGCCGTATTCATTCGTTTGTGTTTATCAGTAGAGAAACCGATAACTCTCATTCCGTTCAGTGTGACGCAATGCAGAGATTAAAGGCTTACACTCGTACTACTGTGGCTGTGGATATGGAACCGGCTAGATCCAATATGAGCCCAGTCTGACGTGCACCGACATCCGCGACAATATCGAAGAGGCTCTACTGCGTTAAAACACTAGCATAGTTTGTGTTGGGATATTCGATTGAAAAATAGTGAGACACGCCTTATAAATTTTGTGACTAAACAGATTATCCTTGAATAATAAATGTGTTTTGTAGTGTGAAATAATGTAGACAATGAAGAAACAAATCTTTTTAATAGAGAATGAAAACAGATGCGTAAATCTTGGCCGGTTGACCGGCTGACATACTGTTACAGGCAGTTAATCCGGTGACGTGGGTCGCGAGCTGGCTCAGCTGACGTGGGGAACACCGTCCACTTTGTGAGGGTCTGCGTTAAATCGTCACATCATGCCGCCATGTTACACATTTTTGTTCGACGAAGATCATATGAAAATCTTGCAGATTCAAATGTTAATTTCGGATTATTTTACCCTGCTAAAGCTTAACTTTTAACCAAATATTGTGACACATACAAATGCATAGTCATTTACTGCTACTAATTTGATGCTGTTTTACGCATATTATAAATTTAGCAAACGTTTAATAATGTATTTTTATTATAGGTCTATGTTTTGTTTGTCTAACAGAGAGAGGTTATAGATTTTTGTAAGCATTAGGTGATAGTAATGAGCACAATTAATTGTTGTGCGGTCAGAAGCCAGAGTACGAATCTTACCTGTTTATTTTATCGGCACAAAACCCGTAAATTTATTGTTGCTGATATTGTCACTGTTCAGAAATCCGCATAAAGAGTTTGATCTGCTATCGGTTGGTAGTCAGATTAAAACCATTTCGATATATTCGTTTAACAGTAAGAACATTATTTGAATAAAGTTCAAATATATTTTGGAGCGAAAAATGTTAACGCTTACAACGTTGTAGTGAAATTGCGTAAACATTATTTAACTGCCTGTCGAGTATTGTTGAAGTTAATTTAATTTTCGTAAGATTACTTCTATCCAATTATTTTATAAGACAATTTGTGATGCATAGATTTATGCTATACACTTTTGTTTTATTTTACTTTGTTGAAGATATAACTAAAACGGGGAATAAAGTCCGTAAAGCGAGTTAATGATAAAAAGCACATAGAAGACGGACTGAAGCGTTCCAAACGTTTCGGTAAGTGCACGAACAATCTTTTAATTTAGTTAATTGCTAGTCACTGTGAAGTGGTTCAAGTTGTTCTTGAGAGATCACGAACGTCTTTATCCAATTTATTTAACGATGGAGTCGCTCTCATTAGAGACCGTAGTGGACGCTCGAAGGCTTGTCTGGGACGTTTGTTGGCTACATTTACGTCTCAGCGATGTTCTTTAGTATTCGACAAGTACACCTCCACGTATACCTACCTAACGACAATGAGAAAATCGAGGCATTGCTAATATGCAACGTCTACTAGCCATAAACTTCTCTTAAGGCTTAACGCTGGGCATTAAATTGTCGCCAGATTGTCGGTCTTAAAGGCAAATTCAACTTTAGAACTGAAGTATGTATTTTCTCTTGGAGTTAGTTAAGATTGGGGATTGGTAATGCTTACGATCCTGTTTAAGTACCTGAAGTTTTATTAAATAAAAATATTGTCTTTTAAATTCTAAAACTCGCTTGGTTTTCAACGAATTCATTGTTTATTTAGTAAATGCTTCATTAGATAAAAATTTTGCTTCAATCAACTAGTAACTGTCTACCAATAAAATTGTAATCAGTAAACTTTGAAAAATCTTTGACTGATATTATGTTTTGCTTTCTGTAATTTAGCTAACTGAGATAATGTAATTAAAGATATTTTTTAGCTTGGATATTAAATTTTATTTTAATTTTAAATATAATTGGTAAAAGCACTTGAAATATTTGTTTAAATAAATCGATTTTTTTTCATTTTAAAGTGGAACGTAAATTACAATTGCTCTACGAAATTACTTTACTTAAATACAATATTTGCTATTTTATTTGACGCTCGGATACTTGATGCCTATCGTATTTCAGAAAAGAAATTTTACAAAAAAAATAAAATAAATTGAGTTTGCACAACTTATTCAACTTCGGCCATTGGTTTCTGATTTTTGTTTTAAGAAGAACAAGAATCACGCAGAAATATTACAAGAATAAAGTTATTCGCCGCGTGTTCGTGACAATGTGATATAGACAATGCTTTAGAAAAGGGTGATGCTCCGTTTACACTGAACGAAAGCCTGTATTGGCGAGTACTTGTTCACGTTTGCTCTTGTATCTTACATTTTCTTCTCAAATATTACGGGAATGTGTTGTCCGATTCTGTGTAAACTAGCCTCAATAGACAATGCGTTAGAAAAGGGTAAAGCTACATCGTCCTCCTCACGTCCCTGAAATATGATTTCGATAAGTCGGGCGCTATTGGACAGGGTTCCTCTTTTTATAAAATAGTTTATTTTACACGTACTTTAGTCACATTATTTATGTTGGCCACTCCAACTTTGTACTTTGTATTACGAAAGAACGATTTATTTTCGTTGGTTCAAAAATGGCGTCATCTATTTGATTTTCTTAAACTTAATTAAAGGTTTGTGTTGCTATTTTAGTATGGAGTTAAATTCATTTTGTATTGTAGTAGTTTATTTTATACCTACTTTAAATTGCAAAATCTTTAATTGGTCTCTGAACTTAATCAATTTCAAATTTAGTTGGCTAAACAAAGTAATTCTTTCTCTAAAGTTAATATCGTTGCAGTACTGTTTTATGTTTATAATGGAATAATAATTTACTGTTAATAGTAAGATTACAGTAATGTGTATTCATGGAAAGTGTTTGGTTTATCTGATTTTAATATAAAATACTAAAAATAAATAAGTATAAGGATATCACTAAGAAATTGAAATCATTAATTACTGGAGTAAGTCCAAGGCATTAAGTATTGCTCCTAAAGAAGTGGTGCTAAGCTATAAAAAGGGATGTGTAATTCTCAAATAATTTGTAAAAAATATTTTAAATTTTTTAAATAACTGAATCATAAACACTATTTTAGACTTAAACTTGTTCATGATTATTAAATATGTAATGAATCGGAATATACGTAAAGTGAACTAATAGCACATAACAACTGTTGCTGAATGTTTTGAATCTTAAGGAGAGAAAAATGAGCACTTACTTATTTATTATTTAGATTTCCTTACTTTAAAATAAGTGCATTGAAAACATTGGATGTAATTAAATAGTAAACGTGTAGTAATTTACATTATGACTGATGAAATAAAATTGTAAGCGATTATAATAAACAGATAAATAGAAGTTATATTTTTTATTTTTTTATAGACTCACGCTTGTATCCCCGAAGGGGTAAAGAAATAAAGAAAAAGATAGAAAGGCACATCACTAGACTCCGTGCTGCTACTGAGAATTCGTCAAAATCCAGTTACACTTTTTACCCGACTTGGGAATCGAACCCGAGACCTCCGATCAGCAGTCGCATACGCTATCCCCTGGACCACGGATACAGTCGCAGATAGATGTTATAATCTGTTGAAAACAAGATTTGATTTACTCTTTTAATTCAATTGCTTTGGTTTACTTATAATTTTTCATTTCCTTCACATTTTGAGGTCCGAAAGAACTTCTTGTAATCATCATCGTCATGATGAAGAACTTATTGTAATCATTGAACATCGTGTTTCTAATCGTGTTCACTATTCTTTTTTTGAGATTTGGGATACATATTTGACATAAGCTCCACATAAAATATATCAAACGTGTATCTCAAATCTTCAAATTCATGGATAGATCGAATATTGAAACCGGCCTTTAGTGAGGTGCAAAAGGGATTTAAATCTGTAACAGTGGAATGTGTCAGGCTAGATGAGCCCGCGTTATTTAAGGATTCTGCTTCGGTCCCGTGGCTCATAGCGTGATGTTATATAGCCTATAACCTTCCTCGATAAATTGACTATGTAACACACACACAATAAATTTTCAAATAGGACCAGTAGTTCCTGAGATTAGAGCGTTAAACCGAACAAACTCTTCAGCTTTAAATATTAGTATTAAGATTTATTTATTAAACAAAAATATTATCATAAGATGTATCTTTCAGGCGTGATGAAAATTAGATCAAGACAACAACATCTGTCTCATCTTGGCATAAATACTCAAATATCTTGGAGTAGCACTAAGTGGTAAATTAATATCCAAGTTATTATTATCATTAAAGTAAGCTGGATTCGTGAGATGATTAACCTTGATCGCTGAAATATTAATTGTTGAAGAAAAGTAATAAAAATAATAATTTCATTACATCCAGGTAATTATTGTTGAATTAGTCTCTTCTTCTTGCTAGAAATACATTTACGAAAAAACTTTGCTGAAATTGTAAAAAAATAGACAGGCGAATAGACACGGCCAAACTGAGTAGTACCGAATGTAATGAGAATGCTTAGTAGCTTACCATATACATGATTATATTATAAAGTCAACAAATAACAAATTTCAGCTACGAATAAATCAGGCACGTGTGTCAAATATTAAAATTATTTCTTATTTTATTGAATGAATAATCTATTGAGACATTGCTACATTTCATGTAAACTATCGTAGAATTTGAGATCAAAACTGCTAGTAATAATTTCACACTTACGGCCATTTTCAATATTCGATCTATACATGGATTTTGAGATTCGAGATTCGTGTTTGACATATTTTGTCAAACACGAATCTCGAATTATGTCAAAAGCTTATGTCAAAAACGAATCTAAAATCTACATATCTATCTATAGTTCGAATATTGAATTCCGTAGTTTAAAACTGATTTACTGATATGAATATCGATTCAAAGAGATCTTGAATTATGTTTTTAAAACATTATTATATAACTTTTTATTATATTATCATGTCATTACGGTTACCAAAATGTTAATGCTTTAGACATCACCATATTATGTAAGTAAATGATAAATGACTGTAATCCTTATACTTATAACAAAAACAACGCGAAATAACTGCGCAAAAATCTGATAATTACGTGATTAATTTCCAAGTCAACAATAACAAATGACTAGCAAACGATTAACCCATTAAGAGAGACCCAAATATTTCACAATGAAGAAAAAAGAATGATATCGGTAGAAAGCTCATTACGGTAGAAGGAATAACGTTATTAATCATTCGATATGATGCCGAGAATAATAATATCGTCACATGCTCTCGACACCGTGAGATTAAGACGTCTATTCGTTGCGTTTCCGATCTCGTACACAAGCAAAAACCTTCTTGCGTAACCTCTTACCAACATGGAGGGAAGTAAAAGTCATATTTCTCCCAAAACCGGGCAAAACGGATTACACCCAAGCAAAATCGTTCAGGCCTATCAGTTTAACCTCCTTCTTGCTGAAAACGCTGGAGAGGCTCGCTGACAGATACCTGCGGGAAGGCGCACTGCTACGCAGACCACTACACCCGCAATAACACGCCTACAGAAGTGGTAGATCAAAGGAATCAGCGCTTCACTCCGTAGTGGGGACCATAGAGACAGCGCTATTCATTGACATAGAAGGCGCCTTCGACAAAACTAAATTCACCAGCATTAGCCGGGCCCTTGACAAGCTCGGAGTTGAACAAACCGTCAGTGGCTGGATTGATCAACTCCTGAAATAAAGGGCTATTCAGTTCACGGTTAACACCACCACAAGGGGGATAGTAGCAAAAGGCTGCCCACAGGGAGGTGTCCTATCACCCCTGCTTTGGAACATAGTGGTAGACGATCTGTTGAGAAGCCTGAATGACAAATGCTCCTACACGGTCGGCTACGCAGATGATATAACCATCCTAATCAAAGGAAACTCGGAAGACATGATCCATTATCGGATGCAAGCAGCCATCAGGATCATGGAACAATGGTGCAACCACCATGAACTGACGGTCAACCCAAATAAAACGGAGCTAGTACTTTTCAACAACAAAAGGAACACTCGTATGACCAGAAAACCAAAACTTTTTGGCACGGAGCATAACCTATCGGATGAAGTCAAGTAACACTCGACCACAAACTCAACTAGAATAAACACATCACCACTAAAACCACAAAAACATGTACAATCTTCTGGCAGTGCAGGAGAATAATAGGCAAGAAATGGGGTCTCAAACCATTCATCTACCTATGGATCTACACTGCCATAATACGCCCCATGGTCACATACGGTGCAGTAGTGTGGTGGCCACGCACTCAACTAAGCACAGTCAAGAGCAAACTGCAGACCATACAACGCCTCGCCTGTCTGGCCACAACAGGCTGCACGAAAACAACTCCAACGGCGGCATTGGAGGTTCTTCTCGACTTGCGACCACTGCACCTCATCATCCAGCAGGAAGCAGGTGCCGCTGTGATCCGGCTCGATAAGTTTGGGCTCTGGAGAAAAGATGACCGAATAACCCATGCACGCCTGAAAAGGACGTTAACTAACGAGATCCCGATGCTAGATGCAACGTGCAACCTCATACCTAAAACCTTTGTCTTTGACAAAAAATACCGCATACAACTGCAAGAAGAGCACAAGGATAGCTCTGGTATACACGAAGTTAGAGGATACACAGACGGCTCAAAAACAAAGTATGGGACAGGTGCCGGAGCATTCTCCCATGACTTGAATATCAATCTCTCAACATCGCTTGGTAAACTCAACACCATCTTCCAAGCCGAATGCGCGGGATTACAAGGGCGGCGACGGCGATCGCGGCCAGAAACGTGAGCAACCTATCAATACGCATCATCACAGACAGTGCCTCAGTACTACAAGCTCTCGATGGCAACTGCTTTAACAGCGGCCTAATTATGGAGTGCCACCAAGAGCTGCAGAAAACTGCAGCGAGGAATCGGGTCACGTCGAGGACACAGTGACTCCACGGGCAATGATGCAGCAGACCAACTGGCACGGAAAGGATCGGACACAACAACTCTGGGACCCGAAACAATTGTTCCGATACCTTTCAACCAACTAAAAACGTGGTAACGCGAGAGAACCCTACAACAACATGAAAAAGAGTAGGCAGAGTTAAAAGAGTGTAGGCAATCTAAAGATGCCTTTCCCCAATTAGATAAACGACTCTCGCTAAAACTGTTGCACTCCAACAGGAAAACACTCCAGCATCTGACTGGCATAATTACCGGCCACTGTCCACTAAACAAGCATCTCTACAACATCGGCGTCACGGGCAGCCCACTATGTAGGGGCTGCATGGAGACCGAAGAAACACTCGCTCATGTGATCCTACATTGTACCAGCGTGAGCGACCAACGGACGAGGTTCCTGAACAACCCCAGAACCATGAGCGAAGCCATACGCAACACTGGTCAACTCATGGCCTTCTGGAAGGAGCTTGCATGGTATGAGTAGCAGGCGACAACCGTGTCACTGCTAACGCACAATGGCCCAATTAAGTGGCTAAGTGCGGAAAACACCTGTCCAACTAACTAACTAACTAACCTCTTACCAACATAACAGCCAGAGTAAATACACAGTATAAATAAATGGACGCTAAGACTCATCTGCTATCATGTTTTGTTGACGTAAAGCTGTGTTCGCATATGTGCTTGGCCTTTGGTAATATTGTTATTATTATATGTATGTGTATTTTATTATGGTATTACACGAATTTATACGTGATTTATTCTTTTTATATCTAGTTTCTTAATAAATACGAATTTTTTTCTAGTAATAATATCGCGATCATGGTAGAAATCGCTTTGAGCGATAAGCCCTTTGTTCTCAACTTTTATCGTGGGATGGTATGGTATCTGTAGAATAGATAACGTAAAGGTAAGGTGAGATATGATGGTCAATTAAGTCATCGGTTTGTCATTAATCTGCGATGAAAAATACATGTTCGCAATAATAAATACTAATGTCTAAGAGGTTTCGAAAAAGTTAATAAATGAACATTAATGTTGAATGCTACATAATATTGTTGTAATTTTGTTTGTATTACTGTATATGCGACGTGAGATGAATCTTAGTAGTTGGAAGCGAAGCAATGCGTTTCACCAAGCTAGCTAATTGACAAACTAAGTATCTATATGAAACAGCTTTCTTATTGGATAATCTGTATATATAAAATCCTTGCGTTACTTACTGACTGACAGACACGCTACAGCCGAAACTACTGAGCGCAAGTAGGTGAATTTTGGCATGTACATATGTTCCTTGAGGAATGTAGGGGAGTTCGTACAAAACTTTTTATCTCAGCGAAATTTACTCGAGCGAAGCAGCGGGCAAAAGCTAGTATTTGATATAAATGATTGTAAATAGTGTACTTTATTTTATCGCGAGCATTCACGATCACGTTTTACTTTCTCTCATTTGCCAATTTAACAACAATTCCGCAAAATAATAAATTTACATATCTACCAAGAACATTAATTACATGTCCACTTTTATTTCACAAAAAGAGATATTAATATAATGCGGCTGCTCTACGGAAAAACAAAGTAATTGCAGTCAAGCAAAATTATCAGGAGGAGCAAAAAAACAAAAATCACAAATTTAAAACGTACTGCCGACGACAAGTACTTTTGTTATTTCATAATTTGTAAAATAATTAGTTCTATCTGTTTCAAAGCAATTTTTTGAGTAATTATTGGTAAATTTCCTATAAATTGAAAAAAAAATTTTTCTATAGACATAAAATTAATTTGAAATAAAAAGAACAATTCAGTAACAAAGTAACTACAGTAACTTTGTTTTTTAAATAATTTAAAAAGAGATGGACAAGTTAGGTTTTAGTTTTAATAACAAAGCAAATGCATTTAATTGTTTTTAACAAAGACAATGAAGCCATTTAAAAATTAATATACCTACTATAAGATTTGTTGGCTTCTGCTTTTTATGAATCACATAATTTGTAAGAACTGTAAAAACTACTTCATCTTAGGATTTATTAACATAAGTGTCACTCAAGGAATAGGGCATGTATATAACGGTTACCTAAAATAAATTAAAAAATCATAGATATAAGTTGTAATCATATAATAAATTATTCAATCAATCCGCCTATCGCAGTCCACTGCTGGACGTAGGCCTGGCCCAACACGCACCACAGTACACGGTCCTCAGCCTTCCGCATCCAGTCTGTCCCAGCCACCTCTTTCAGGTCGTCGGTCCACCTAGCCGGGGGCCGCCCTACCTTACGCTTGCCGAGGCGTGGTCTTCACTCTAGGACACGCTTGCTCCATCGGCCATCGGCGTCCTTCTACAGATATGGCCAGCCCACTGCCACTTGAGCTTACTGGTTCTGTGAGCTATGTCGGTAACTTTGGTTCTTTGTCGGATAACTACGTTTCGAATTTTATCCTTCAAAGAGACGCCAAGCATAGCCCGTTCCATAGCTCGCTGCGTGTCTTTTAGTTTGTGGACTAATCCCACTGTAAGTGTCCACGTCTCGGCACCGTACGTCATAACAGGTAGGACGCATTGGTTGAAGACTTTGGTTTTCAGGCATTGCGAAGAAGAAGTAGCTTGCCAAACGCTGCCCAACCCATTTGAGTTGGGCAGCGTTTGGCAAGCTACGTCTCAGTGGCTTAGGTGGCAAGTCACCCTAAAAAAACTCACCCATAGGTGAGTTTCCACTTTTTAAAATCTTTAATAGGTTTTTCACCCACTTGGTGAAATGAATATGGGTGAGTCTACTACTTCAGAATTAAGAGGTGGTCAAATCATCCTACTAGTATTTTCTACACGCTATCAATTGTTTCATTCCCATTTTGTGCGAATATTGCATAATTATGTTTAATAAGGGTCCGTGTAATCAAAAGATAAACTCTTTTATCAATATTAATACATTGCGATTTTAAACTTTCGCGATTTGAATACATGATTTGTATACATTACAAAATAAATTAGCGGGTCTTAATCGCGTACAATTAATTTATTTAAGGTATAAATACCTATTTGTTACCGACGTTTCGCTCGTCTTGCACCGAGCGTGGTCGCGGAGAGACTGATGAGAGCTCAGCGCCGTCTTGTGGAAGTGCGGGTTTCGGCACCTACCCTCACTTGGTCTTTATTTAAGTTCGCACTGTCGGTACTCCGACACACTACACTAATGACGTTTACACACTGTTGAGATTTATCACTGCGGCGGTGTTTACATTTGTTGATGACTGGATTCCAAGTAGCCGATAATCTATATCCATACTCCCGGTTAAAATTGTTATATTTCTTGATTTCTACCGCTTCACGTACTATCCTGGAGTAATAGTGACGATCGGTGGATAAGACTTGTGGTTGATGCAGTTCTATCCAGGGGTTTGGTCCAGACTCCAAAAATTCTGTTAAGTGACACATTAGTATACAAGGCAGTGTCATATAACCCGACCGCCAGAGTGACAAAACGCATTCGTGCCTTAATTAGGGACCATAAAAACTTATTTGCGGAAGAGGTGTTTGAACGGTTACATAAACCTCAAATTGTGCAGCCGCCTAAGATGTACGGCTTATCCAAAGTACACAAGACCAACGTACCTTTGCGACCTATAGTGAGTCAAATAAATTCACCCACATATGGTTGGTGTCCATGTGGTGACGGATTAAGAATACGAATTGTCACCACCCCATATCATCCCGTGGGTGTCGTAAGAACCGACAGAGGGAGCATATTATGCAGAGAACAGCACTGTAAGAGAAGGAAAACTTGATACAAACCCTATACCAACCCGTTTGGCCAGCGTGGTATAGTAGGCTAATTCCTCCTTTCAAAGGAGAGGCCTAGTCCAGTAGTGGACTGTTAAAGGCTGATTATGATGATTATGATGACATATGGTTTGGCGAAACACATAAGCAAGGTACTACAACCGTTAGTAGGCAAGACGCACTCTTTCTTGAAGGACTCTCGTCACTTTATAGAAATTATCAAGAGCACGAAAAAGGAACCAGACGAGGTGATGGTGAGTTTTGATGTGGAGTCACTATTCACCAATGTTCCTGTTCAAGATTGCCTTGAGGTCATACAGAAGAAATTAAGGGAAAACGGTCTGTCTGACGAATACACTGTTCTGCTTAAGAATTGCTTGGATGGAAACTACTTCTTATATCGTGGACAACACTACCTCCAGATCGATGGAGTGGCTATGGGTAGTCCTATAGCACCGGTAATGGCCAACTTCTGGATGGAGCACTTCGACGAATCCATAGACATGCAGGCATCAAATGTGAAGCTATGGAAGAGGTATATCGATGATATCTTTTGCATCATGAAGGGGAACCAGCAAGACGTGGAACAATTCGCAGACAAATTGAACTCCATACATCCGAACATCCGATTCACATACGAAATGGAGGTAGACGGATCGCTACCCCCTTTCTCAACGTTAAAGTGACAGTGAGATATAATGGTACCCTTGGACACACTGTATATAGGAAACCGACACACACAGACAGGTATCTCAACGCGAGCTCGCACCACCATCCGCGGCATTTGGATTCCGTTGTGTCATCGTTAGTGAACAGAGCATATGACCTGTGTGAGCCTGAACGGTTAAATAGTGAACTAACACATGTTTAGGAGGTACTTAGGCGCAACGGATTTCAAAAGAAGATACTCCGTCTGAAGAGGAAAGATAGTAGACCTGAAGTAAGCAGAGTGCCGGCTTACATGGACAAGGTTGGAACAGTACCACAGAATAATTAATAGTACTAACGTACAGAAGCTTCACTTTTATTGAAACCAATTCATTGAAATTGTGACTCTTTGTGCTAAGCAATAAAGTTCAATTCAGCTCGCATAAGCACTCAGTGCCTAATGCGATATTAACCTAACAGTTCCCGTTCTTTTCTAACACATAACGCTGTCGCTGTCTGGCGCAGAGTGGCGCGCTAGGGTTGTCGACTTGGCGCTGCTACTATATTTATTCATCGTCTATCTACCTACTTGACCACGTACCTAATAATAAATAATTATCCTATAAGTATCCTATCCCACTATTTGAGCTAGTAGAACAAAAGCACAAAAATTCTGGTCGTTTACATTTTTACTATACAAATTCTTAGTTATTTCCTAAACGCGTGGACCGATTTACATGATTCAAACAGATAAAATGGTTTTTGAAATAGATCTTTAATTTGACACCATAATCGTTGAGATATCTCAACAAACAAAAATCTAATTTTCAAGTTGCTCTCGTAATATAAATAAAATCAAATTTTCAAGTCGCTTTTGACACACAGTTAATTAAGCAATACTTTGCATTAGACTTGTGATGATACATTTTTGTTGTTAAAGGCGTTTAAGTATATAATTTGAACAGTGTATGAACACGGTGCGTGAGAATACGGAGCGGTCGCACTCGTTGCGTGACGTCTAATGTGAGCGGCGCGCGGCAACCTACTAAATCCAACCATGACGACATGGTCGGCCGAGGTACTTGTAAGTTTGTACCTAAAATGCGAAGTGCGCCCGGCCTGACAGTACTCAAGAAGTACTCCATCAAGACTGTATACAGTCCGTTCTCTAAGATAGCACATAATCTGCGTACCCCAAAGGATGTCATTCCTCTCCAAACACCTGGCGTCTACAAAGTCGATTGCAGCTGCGGTAGTTCATATATCGGGCAGACTAAGCGTTAAGCGTACAATCGCGGAAAAAGTAAAGGAACATATCGTAGCTGTGAAAAACCGACATATTAATAAGTCGGCTATAGCTGAGCATTTGTTGGAGTCTACACCAAACCACTGGAAAGAACTGCATCAACCACAAGTCTTATCCACCGATCGTCACTATTACTCCAGGATAGTACGTGAAGCGGTAGAAATCAAGAAATATAACAATTTCAACCGGGAGGATGGATATAGATTATCGGCTACTTGGAATCCAGTCATCAACAAATGTAAACACCGCCGCAGTGATAAATCTCAACAGTGTTTAGACGTCATTAGTGTAGTGTGTCGGAGTACCGACAGTGCGAACTTAAATAAAGACCAAGTGAGGGTAGCCGAAACCCGCACTTCCACAAGACGGCGCTGAGCTCTCATCAGTCTCTTCGCGACCACGCTCGGTGCAAGACGAGCGAAACGTCGGTAACAAATAGGTATTTATACCTTAAATCAATTAATTGTACGCGATTAAGACCCGCTAATTTATTTTGTTTTGTTAATGTATACAAATCATGTATACAAATCGCGGAAGTTTAAAATCGCAATGTATTAATATTGATAAAAGAGTTTATCTTTTGATTACACGGACCCTTATTAAACATATGCAATATTCGCACAAAATAGGAATGAAACAATTGATAGCGTGTAGAAAATACTAGTAGGATGATTTGACCACCTCTTAATTCTGAAGTAGTAAACTCACCCATACTCATTTCACCAAGTGGGTGAAAAGCCTACTAAAGATTTTAAAAAGTGGAAACTAACCTATGGGTGAGTTTTTTTTAGGGTGACTTGCCACCTAAGCCGTCTCAGTAGAATCCAGTCAGATCCTGCGGTCGATTTCTTTCTCGAAGTTGTTTCAACCAAGGTGGACTACTTGACCAAGGTAGACATACTCTTGAACAACTTCGAGCATCGATCCGTCGACATAAACCGGTCCCGGCACAATGTGTTCGCAGAACATAATCTTGGTTTTATCCAAGTTCATGCCGAGACTGACCCGTCGAGAGGCTCCATTTAGGCTGTGCAGCATCTCACTCAGCTCTTCCAGGCTCTCTGCTACGATGACGATATCGTCAGCAAACCGAAAGTGGGATAGGTACTCGCCGTTAATGTTTATGCCCCGTCCAGTCCAGTCCAGCATCTTAAAGACGTCTTCGAGTGCGTTGGTGAAGAGCTTAGGGGATATTACATCCCCTTGCTTCACCCCTCTACCCAACTCGATGGGGCTGGTTTTACTGTCCTGGAGCTGGACGGTCGTAGTGGCCGTGTCGTACAAACATCTCAACACCTCGACGTAGCGCCAATCGATGCAACACCGCTGCAGAGCACCCAGAACCGCCCAGGTTTCGATGGAGTCGAAGGCTTTCTCGTAGTCCACGCAAGCCATACATAGCGGCTGATTGTACTTGTTGGTCTTCTGTACAATTTGTCGAACAATATGGATGTGGTCTGCGGTGCTGTAGTCTTTTCGAAACCCGGCTGGTTCCGGTGGCTGGAAATCGTCGAGTTTTCTGGCGAGGTGGTTTGTCTCGAGAACAACTTGTAGACGTGGCTCAGGAGTGAGATGGGTCTATAGTTTTTCAGTAGGGTTTTGTCACCTTTTTTGAAAAACAGAACCATAGCACTACCACTCCACGCCTGAGGTGTTTGGCCTTGGTGGATAACGGAATTAAACAGGCTCGCCAGCTCTTTCAGAACTGTTGTCCCACCTGCTTTTAAGAGCTCTGTGGTGATTCCGTCATCCCCTGGAGACTTGTTGTTCTTAAGCTGCTCGAGAGCCACTCTTACCTCACCCTGGTTGACATCAGGGATGTCCTCCCTGTTATGGCGCGTGAGTTGGGCTCTGTGGTTACCATCACTGGGTCTGGTGGGTTTAGACATCCGTGATGCGTACAAGTCCTTGTAGAAACTCTCAATTTCAGCGAGAAACTCGAACTTGGAGGTTACAGGTTTGCCCTCTGCAGTATTGGGTTTCGACAGATGAATTCTACCAAGCTGGCGAGCAAAGACTTTGGTGCCTCGATTCTGTTCAATCGCATCAAATTAATATATACTTCCGATCAGACATGATGAAGTCTATCTCGTTCTTTGTCACAGTATCGGGGCTTCGCCATGCCCACTTTCTATGAGACTTCTTTTTGAAGAAGGAATTCATTAAGAAAAGCCCCTGTGACTCCAGAAAGTTGACCAGCATTTGCCCGCTGTGATTTCGGCGCCCCACGCCATAGGGTCCGATTTTCGTTTCACTGCGTTCTTGTACTCCCACTTTAGCATTAATATCCCCCATAACAACGCTGTAGTGTGTCTTGAACGTAAACTGTGGCTATTTTGCATTTTAAACATTTTCTAAACAAAACACACAAGAATCACAAGCCTCGGCAAACTTATGACACGAAGTTGGAAGTGTTGTAACTGACAAGTTTAACTGTGGGAAAACTGATATTTGATAGGTGATAAAACCGAGCAAATAATTTTGACATTTGAAATTTACAAATGAACGACAGCATATTAAAAACCAAGTAAATGGGATATAGTAATAGCTTGAATTGATTTACAATAAAGAAACAAAGCAACTGTTATTCAGTTGCTTTGTTTTACATTTGTCATTTTACTTGCTTTTTGTTGACGTTAAAAAATTTGCCATTTTGACCATTTTTAACAATCCAAAAACAAAGTAAAGTTATTTGATTTTTTTATAGCTAGATAAAGGGGCTTAAAAACAAATTTATATCAAATAAAAAGCCAATTAAATCATTTCACAACGTAAAAACAATGTAATGGACGTGCAATTACTATGTTTTTGCTTAGACATTGTGGTTTACTTTGTTTTACCGTAGATATGTTGGACAAGTGCCTGCAGTTACTTTATTTTACAATTTTTTATCTCGAAAAATAAAGCCTTTTCGATGATTCTGTGAATGTAGCAGTGTCCGTTATAGGCAAAATGTTCCAAATATGTTAAAAAACTGATTTTGAAAAATATGTTAGTTGCTTTGTTTTTCCGTAGCACAGCCGAATGTCATGTTTGTAAAAAAACTTAAAACCAAATTCAAAATAAAAGCCTTTTATTTCAGCGCACAAAGGAACAAATGATGTATGAAAGGGGCTTGTTTATCTCTCTATCCATTTAAAATACATTTTTATAAAGAGCTTGCTTTCATAGATAAATATTATAAACATAATATATCGCCTTAGACGCCTACACATTATATTTTGTAACTCAATGTAAAATATAAATGTAGGCCAGAGCCATTATTGAAATTTGCTACCCTTAAAAAGTACCGCCTACCTTTCGGATGATAGCTGTTTTGTAGGGGTTGAACAAATATTTTCACATCGCTCAGGTATAGTGGATCACTACAACCATGTGCAGATCACTGACTTTTATTTTTCGTCGCAGAAATCGGCCCGCTACTTTCGACGCATTTTTTGTACAGAGGCGACCATTTAAAATATGCCGGCATTTACGCAACCGATCTAAATAACTATGAAGAAAAAGGAAGGACAATTTACGGCACTAATTGATGTTTTTAATTACAAGCACGAAGTAACAGAGCTACGTCAAATGCAATTATTAAATGTTTAACTAGCAGACGAGGAGATTAAGAAAACAATAGAGCACTCAGACTCCATCGCGGCATCGTGCCGGGCGTCAGGCGCCTGTCATACTTATTGAAAACTTCGCAGATAAGATTACCAATTAGCCGACCATATCAAGTCAAAGAACACATTTAAATAGAAACAGTGTAACAGGACCGGCTCTCAAGCGGCGACAATATGGTCAGGGGGTGTTTCATCCCACTGACACTTTGATAGCCAAAGTTCTTTGATCAAGAGCTTGGCGTACAAAATTGTGGGAGCCACAAAACCCATTATGTCCCATAGTCGAGCCACTGTGGACAGCATAGTGCGTTTGGTGCAATTATCATCTGGCGGTGAGACGTCATGCCGAAAACTATCGCAGGATTTGTCCCAGCGTAAACCGAGAACTTTATGCGGTACAGACTTCTCAAACTCAATGTCTGTAGAAGCTTTATGAGAATCTGGTATGCGTGCGAGAACCTCCTTAGAGTTGCTTGTCCATTTGACAAGATCAAACTGGCCCCGCTTGAAAAGCTGAATGAGCTCTTCACAAAGCGAAATTGCTAGCGGAGCGGGTATGACACTACAGGCAATGTCATCCATATATATCATCAGCCTTTAACAGTCCACTGCTGGACTAGGCCTCTCCTTTGAAAGGAGGAATTGACCTACTATACCACGCTGGCCAAACGGGTTGGCATAGGGTTTGTGTCAAGTTTTCCTTATCTTACAGCGCTGTTCACTGCATAATAATTATGCTCCCTCTGTCGGCTCTTACGACACCCATGGGATGATATGGGGTGGTAACATTCCGTACTCTTAATCCGTCACCACACGGAACATGTCATCCATATACAAAGCGAAAGTGTAGTATAGTATAGCATAGCATAGCGTAGCATAGCGAAGCATAGCGTAGCTTAGCGTAGCTTAGCGTAGCATAGCGTAGCATAGCGTAGCATAGCGTAGCATAGCGTAGCATAGCGTAGCATAGCGTAGCATAGCGTAGCATAGCGTAGCATAGCGTAGCATAGCGTAGCATAGCGTAGCATAGCGTAGCATAGCGTAGCATAGCGTAGCATAGCGTAGCATAGCGTAGCATAGCGTAGCATAGCGTAGCATAGCGTAGCATAGCTAAGCATAGCGTAGCATAGCTAAGCATAGCGTAGCATAGCGTAGCATAGCGTGGCATAGCGTGGCATTGCGTAGCATAGCGTAGCATAGCGTAGCATTGCGTAGCATAGCGTAGCATAGCGTAGCATAGCGTAGCATAGCGTAGCATAGCGTAGCATAGCGTAGCATAGCGTAGCATAGCGTAGCATAGCGTAGCATAGCGTAGCATAGCGTAGCATAGCGTAGCATAGCGTAGCATAGCGTAGCATAGCGTAGCATAGCGTAGCATAGCGTAGCATAACGTAGCATAGCGTAGCATAGCGTAGCGTAGCGTAGCATAGCGTAGCGTAGCGTAGCGTAGCGTAGCATAGCGTAGCTTAGCATAGCATGGCATAGCATAGCATAGCATGGCGTAGCATAGCGTAACATAGCATAGCGTGGCATATCACAGCATGACATAGCATAGCATAGCATGGCGTAGCATAGCATAGCATGGCATAGCATAGCATAGCGTAGCGTAGCGTAGCATAGCATAGCATAGCATAGCATAGCATAGCATAGCATAGCATAGCATAGCATAGCATAGCATAGTATAGCAGAGCATAGCATAGCATGGCGTAGCATAGCATAGAATTGCATAGCTTAGCATAGCATAGCACAGCATAGCATAGCTAATTAGTCCTTTATCTTAAACACAGTTTTAGCACTCACCTTGATTTCTTGAAGAACAGAACAACAACAAGACGTAATACAATGAGAAGTATGTAACGTGGGAACGGTACCCATAATCACATACCCAAATACCGTCTCAATAGCGGGCGGTAAATCATATCGCACAATACGTACTATTTTAGTTAGTAGCAAGTGCGGAAATATTGAAGCTCCGATCAAAAGATCAATGCATGCCGGATTAGCAAACTCCGCGTCTGCCAGCGGCAATGACTCGAGGTGTGTGAATGATGCTACGTCTACATTAGCGTTCGGCAATGCGTCCGTGATACGCTCCACGATAAGCGAAGAAATGTTAAAGTTAATATCCCTATCAAAACGTGAATGTATTTTAACATCTACGGAACCCTTGCAATGTTTTTCTGACCCGCCGATTCCTTTGACCACTGAACTAGTATTTCTAAAGTTATTCCACAATCCGAGGCGTTTGAAACATTCCAATGTTATTAAATTGGTCTGAGACGCGCTATCGAGTAGACAACGTACCAAGTGCGGCGACCCATTAACATCATAAACGATAACTTGCGCTGTCGCTAACAGTACCGTCTTAGACGCCGTACACTGCGTTTTGGCCCTGCGCGGATCATTATAGATGCGTGAGTGCCGTCCCCGCGTACGCGTCGCCCGCGCGATTGATGTCGTGCACAACGATATTTCATTCTGAATCGTAGGAGGCGCAGTTATCGTTGCCTGTACCTGCGAAGTAAGTGTGTCAAGGTTAGCGGCTTGGCTTGACAACGGACTACTTTTATCAAAGTGCAACAATGAGTGGTGTCGTTGATTACATGAACGACATCTCGTCTTACTAGAACAATCACTAGTTTTATGCTTTATACTTAAGCAATTAATGCAAGCTCTGTTGTCCTTCACGCACTTGAAACGAGCAGTCGGATCTAAACAATTGAAGGCGAGACACTTGTAGAAATGGTCGTGCACTATATTACTGCACAGACACTTCTGTGCATTAATTTCATTAGATTCCGAGCATGTTACGTAAGATTGTAGATTAGGGACCGAGTTATTGTTACTATTTCGCGCTTTATTCGACCTTTGTTTGCTGCTGTTAGTGTTAGACGGGCTAGGTGAACTAGACTGTGTATTATGAAATATTTGACACTGATCTTTGATGAACGAAATAAAACTATCTAGTGTAGGTATTTTATTATTGCGTTCCGTCATCTCGAAAGCGCGAATTGTTTCAGTGTCAAACTTTTTTAAAGCAAGTTGAAGCAACACAAAGTCGGAAAGATCTTCCAATTTTAAGTTCCTAAGAGAATTAACCGCTGTTACGAAGTTATCTATAAACAGCTGGAAATTCGAGACAGATGCGGCACCGGACAGTTTAAGATTAAAAGCTTTGTCAAAGTAGGTAGACACTAGGATGCGCGTGTCTTGATATCTATCAAGTAGTGACTAAAATATGACCTTATAATTTTCAGCACTAGGTGTGACACCTGCAAATACGGACTGGGCCTTCGGTGACAGTTTACCTATTAAATAGTACAACCAGTCAGCATCTGTCAGAGAACCATTATCGTGCACTGTAGACTTAAAACTCGCATAGAATAACGGCCAATTTCGTATATCTCCGTCAAACGACATAATCTTGATTGGCGGTAATTTCGGCTTGCGAGCCGCTGCTACGGGCTGTGCCGAATATTTACCCTCCAATTGCGATTGTATACACTTAATAATACAATAAAGGTCTTCGAAAGAGGTGTACGCCTGATAATGCGGTTTTTCATCAGGATTAGTAGAAAGCAATCTTGCGTTATAATCGTCTAACAACTTATAAAAATCTGTTCGAATACTATCTACTGTCATACAATAGCTGAGAAATGACTCCCTATTACTATCAGAAACGGCTGCGGTTTTTGAACGCTCATAAATGTTTTGAATACGTTCAAATAAAATATAGCGTTTTGCTTCTAAGATTGTCATCTCTTTGTCTTCCGACACGCGTGACTTCTTTTGTTGTGACATGCTTACGTAAGTATAAGCTAATGAGACCGAAACAAAATAAGAATATCTAAAGTACCTATTATTTTACCTAAGTACCTAGGCAACACTTTAAAGCGGAGGAATTAAAAGTTGCTTGAAATATGAGATTTACAAGACAACTATGATAGTTCCAGAAATAATAATTAGGTAAGTAGGTAGCTACATAAAAGTATATTACCTACTGATGCGTGCGAAAACAACCATGTGACGGTTATGTGAATGGACTAGGAGTATAGCTAGGTGCTATAACTGCCTAGGTATATAGATATAACGAGGTTTTACGTATAAAACGTAAATGAATCCGACTCGTATGGATCAAAAAAATGGTTCGGCGTTACACCGAAACCGAAGGTTCTAGGTGATTTGGAGAAGGATTAATATTGTGGACTGTAGGATGACGGTTCTTCGGGCCTGTTCACGAGATCGGTCTAAGCGGTGAGCGACGCGGCGGGCGGCGCGGCAGAGCGTCGTGCACGCCACGGCCCTACAGTAGCGGTAAACGCAGCGGCAAATGTGGACGTATTTGGGCCGACGGAGTTACCCATAAATACGGCGATAACCAAAATATATTTGTGTAACTATACTGAATACCTACAAAATTGTTGACATTGGATCCTCATTTCTTACAAGTATTTTATATCAAAGGAATAATGCATATTCGCAATTAATGAGGCGTTGAATAGGTACCTACACAACGTAGATTACGTTAAGTAGGTAGGTAAACCACCTTTTAACTTTCATAGTAGCTGTGTCTGTACCTAAATAGGTACATATGCACATTACACAATGTTTTAATGTTTGCCATTTATATTAAAACCTACCATTATATTCTGTAAAACATTGTTTCATTACATTTCGCAACGTTTTATTAACATTTTTGTATTTATACAGCGGATGTGTTGCTATCCATACACGCGACCCTTTTAAAATTTCGCGTATTCATTACCGCCACAAAATATTTAACAAATAGTTTAACCGCCTAGTTCGTCCCTCGCGCAACGCTGTCTGTGCCGCTCGGAGTCGTGGCGTCAGACTCGGCCGCAGTACATTTGTTCCCGCCGCTCGCCGCACCGCCCGCCGCGCCGCTCGCCGCGCAGCCATTCGCGCCAAAAAAACGCGCGCGTTATCGCTGTGCGCGGCGGCTCGTGGCGTGCTTCGAACGTTTTCATACATTTGATCTTACCGCTCGCCGCCCCGCGCTAAGCCGCCGCTCAGAGTGGCAAGGTCGTGACAGGGCCGTTCGGCGACTAGGGGATGAGGGAAAGCGGAAGAGGTGATGTGGTTAGAAGCCTCTTACCTTGAAAATGGCAGCCTCCTGGTGTCTTCAAGTATATTGATGCTGCTTGAATCACTCCACTACACAAATCACTTTCACTCGCGAGCGGTTTGTTGAGTTTTGTATAAGCGGTAATAATATATATGGCGGTGCGGTTCAGTGCGGTACGGTGCGGCGGACATGCATTTGATGTGTTATTGAACTCTATGCTACCATTAATAATTTCTTAGAAGAAATATATAATACTGCTCTTATTTACTAACACTTAGGTATTATTCCTACCCGTGTACAAATATTATTGTTCCATCTAACCAATAAAGTATATACATACTAGTTTTATTAACCTTCACCATTAATTGGGTCTAAAAACACACTTAAACATTTTCCAATAGAAAGAAATGGAAAAAATGTAGATGAATAAAACATTTTAAATATAATTCGAACCAAGCAAATCTTTAACTTTACGTATCACTCTTATAATCCACTGAGGACCATCCCAAAGGATCACGCCCCGTTATCTTCGAAAAACCTTAATCAGAGAATAGTGGTTTACCCTAAGGTTCACTAACCCACAAATCTGTGAATACGTTTTTTGTATCCAATGTGATGGAATAACAAAAGGCCTTATAAAACATTTGCTTGGTTTATTTACAATGAAATTATAATCGAGTATCTTGTTATCGAAAAAGAAAACTACAAATATTTGCATGTTTGTGCTTCAGACATATCCTAGTACTGAAAATACATTGATGATATGAGATATTTTGCAGGACTGAATATGATTACCCAGACACCTACTAGTAAAATATATACAGTTAACCTTTTTGTCGTCGTACAAAAGAGACCTTTATGAAGACTCCGATCTCATTTCATGATTAAATATTTTGCCACCCATATTTAAAACATTGAGCCATTCTAAAAAGAGAAATGCTATGACAAATATGGTTTAATCTTGTGCTTGTTGGTAAAATATTCGTGCTAGAGGTTCACGGAAGAGTTTAAAGTTCAGCAGTTTATGTAATGAAAACTTTATCCTCTTTAGTTTATGTTACGAGCCTCACTTTTGTCTGAACGGCTGTTTTGAATGCCTATGGTTTTAAATGAACTTAATGAGTGTAGTTCAGTCGAGTACCTTATTACTGTATTGTGACTTCACGATACCATGGACATTGTTAAGTATCTGACTGCTATAATTGTAACCTTTTATTCAGCACATCTTGCGTGATGCAAAAATAGCTACAGCCTCACACGATTCAATGCCCTTTGTCCTTCTTTGTAAGATTACTTGTCTTAAGTTTTAATCCTATATCGAGAGGACTTTGACACGAAACTACACAGTAATTATGAAGATGCTAGATTTTAAAGAACCCTCAAGCAAATGGTGTTTACAGTAAAATTATACTTATCACCTAGTCCTACGAAAATGACAAATTTATGTTATTAATGATCGCAGCAACTTTCTGTAAAAATTTGTTTTATTCGAAACTATTTTCAATTTTTAACACGAGAAACGAAATGACGTATTCGGTCAAAATACCGAATTTAAATGTTACAATACATTCAGATGCGACATTTTGAAACGCAATGCGAAAAATATTTGGTATTTGGATACGTTACGTACAAAAGTCACTGTCTCGAGTCACGATCACGTGTACCTTACTGGTTTCAAGTAGTAGAAATAGCGCAGCAACTGCGTAAGCAACCGCCTTAAGTATAGTGCAGGTTTGATGCTCAGATAACATTCGACATCATCAACATTTATGACGATATCACAAATTAATAGGACATTTTCGTTCACATTATTTACCACTTCTCATTATAAAACTCAAACTCAAATATGTTTATTTCCATAAAAATGTCAAAGAAGTTTTAGTACACATCAGAAAGATATGCAGTTAAAGAACCAAAACGTCGAAACATATTCATGACAACATATAAGTTGATACAAAAACAACCAAGCTACGACGAAAATTTTATATAATATGGAGGCCCGAATTCTGCATTCGAATGTTATGTATTCAACTATTTAAAAACTAAAACTCGAGTATATGAGTACTAGATACTCGAGTCTACTTGACTCAACCCAACTCTCCTCTTATTTCGGGATGAAATCGGCTCGCACTGGCAACAGTGGATTGGGCTCTTAAGCAATTATGCCATCCAGGCAGATTTCAATTAGATTCACTGCAAATATACCTGTAAGTTCATATTGCTTCAATAAGCACAGTAGCCTATCTCAGCTCTATGACTTTCCAAGTAAATAGATATTGCTTTGTAACATTAATAAAATACTATCAAGATGTCGATGAACCCAATTAAATAATGACTAGCAGTTAATATAGGAAAAGCTTGACACATATTACCACATACACATATTACCGCCTACACAAAAGCAAAACCGCGTATATAAATTGCACTAAAATGAATGTGTTACGTTGTTTGTGCCGGCGGCTAGTTACTCTTACAATATATGAGACATTTGAGGATTTCGTGTATGTAACCCCAAGTAAATGTATTTGGTGCGGTTAACAAGAAAACGGGACGCTTTTTGTAAAACCTAGTCTATTTAGTAAATGGTCGCACGTCCAGAATGTTTCAACTAAATGACTCAGACATTAGCTCTATTGCCTATTGATCAGTATCTAAACCGAACTATCCCTAACACGATCGTTTAATGATATCACGTTTCGAAACCTCCTGCCAAGTCTCACAGCCTATAAATACGATACCGTAGGTGTGGCGAGCCGTATATGCATTAGACAGACCGGTGATTAATATGAATCGTCATTGTATTACGATATTGCTCGTCGATCATACATTCGTATTGGAGTTATGAGCTTCCTTTTATACGATGAGATATTAGTGCTTATAACTCTGTATGTTATATAACTACTTCAAGCGAAAAAGCGCTAAATTTGAAATAATGTTATCTAGCATATTAGATTAATATAAATTCCAATACACTATTCTGTCACAAAGACTCATAGATAAGTGGAAAACCTTTCTAGAATCGTCAAACTACTTCACATTTTTGCCATATTAGTTATAAAAATAATCAATTTTGTATCAAAATTATGTTATTGATACAGACATACCAAAGTTCATGTTTTATAGCATAATTTTATATTGCTACTCAACGATTCCCTCTCTGAATTACTACTAAGGAAAATAATATAAAAAACTAGAGGACGCCAGCAGCTACGCCTGCATCTTTTTTTAATTTACCCGTTTTGGCCGATCCCGTGGGAATTTCGGGAAATCCCTTCTTAGTGCACCCCTACGCTCCCCAAGGAACATACATGCCAAATTTCAGCTTCCTGCGCCCAATAGTTTCGGCTGAAGCGTGTCTGTCAGTCAGTCAGTAACGCAAGGATTTTATATATTAAGATAATATATTCCCTTTGGCCACATAATTACTGAAAGCCATAATGGAGTTTCAAATTATCATTATTATATTAATTTAATAATTCCTGGTCTCAGTGCCTTACATTAGTAAACCAATTTAATGAAATGTACTGCTCTATCTTTCAATTCTGATTTATCCAAGCTCATACAATATAATATAGTTTCTTTACTCATTAAAGTTAGATGAAAATTATACATTATGAAGGGATGGCATACACATATAAAACGTCTGCTCTTTCAATATTATCTATCAATAATTTGATACCAATATCAGCTACATTTCGCTCAAGATTTGTTTAAAAATGCAACAGGGCTCAAGTCACCATGGCCCTAGAGTGTTGAATATTCAATGCTTATGGAATGTTATGTAAATGGGCTTGCGCATTCTTTTAGTCTAGCCAAGAAAATTGCCAACAATTTGTCTAGCTCACCCCAGCTTCTAAAATTCATCGAATCTCAAACCATTATTAGCTCACTTAAGTCTTTGTCTTGGGTTATACAAGCTTGAATTGGTAAAATGGCTCAGGTGTTTTGTATAGTTTGTATTTGGAATTGAAGCTCAAAGTTATCAGTTAGTATTCGATTGCTTTGAAATTATTTTTATACAATATCTAGTATTTTTATCCATTGCCAAAGACTTAAAAATCTGCTGATTTCTTTAGTTAAATAATAGAAAGGTAATTGCGCCCGATTATCAAGTGTGAGTCATGAAAGATGTGGTAATTGTGAGCAATATTTCTTGCATTTGTAGTCTAAGGCATATTAAACATCGATGTCTGTGGCGTTCGAATATTTACTATTACCATAGCAACTAATATTCTTCTTCTTCTTCTTCTTCCTCAGCCTTTATCAGTCCACTGCCGGACTAGGCCTCGCCTTTGAAAGGAGGAATTGGCCTACTATACCACGCAACTAATATACATAATCCTAAATACCAATAACCGTAATGGTCAAAATCGAAGTAGATTAAAAGCCGCCCGATCAGCACTAACATCATATTATATCGATTTGTAATAAACTAAAGTAGTAAAAATGATATAAAATATTTCCAATAGAAGTAAAAAAATCCTGGGATTCACTACTCAAAGATTCTTTGAACGAATCTACCTACGTCGTTTTGCGTATCTCCATTAAGACGTGATTGAATAAGAAATTGCTTCTTTATCCTATAGCAGCAGTACGTAAAGGTACGTTACTTTGAATTATTTTTACCTCACACGAGATGGACAGTTAAATGGTATAATCACACTGCATAAAGATTTGGAAGATATCAAGTAGTGCTATCTGGAGGCATTGACCTCGTTCCAGTAATGACAGGATCGTTTGATTACCTTCCAAATTCACGACGCGTGCGTTACTCTGAAACTTTTTACGATTATTACTACGATTTTTGATGCCCTCTTGTTGACGGGGCCACCTTAGACTTTCGACCCTCTAACATTTATTAACCGCTAAATGATAATGGTTGCTCGTGATCAAGAATTTATTCAGTGGGTGTTCTTATTAGTCGAATCTCCGAGTATAATACAGCGCTCAGAATAAACACAGACTTGACGTCAAAATAACCCCATTGTTTGTATAGCAGAGATTGTGCGCGGGTTTTGTATGTGCAAACATTATATATATAGATAACGACTGCTGTTTTCGCAATATCATGTGAATATGAACTCACTGTTACGTAAAACTACTGTGATACTTATACTGAAATAATAAAGATGTTATTAGACGTCCGAATGTTATAATATAATCGACGCTATTATAACTTAAGTGTACATTTACATAGGTTTAGAATTCATTTGAACAATTATGGTAAAGGATTCTTTAAAAAAATTTGCTCAATGCAATTAAAACAGCCCTTAAGGATCTGCAGAAATCTGTTGAGGTTCCTTTAAATTGTTACACCATTTTTGTAACATGCAACAACAAAAACATTTGTGTTAATTTACCGCAACCAACTACTAATTTTCGTAATATAAGAAAACATATCACTTGATCTAGTTTTCCTACTCACAATATAAAAAAGTTAACTCGATTGTTTCTCCGGGAAGTTATCTGCACTGCATTCGATATAATACGAAATCGAGAGAACAGTGAAGAGTAAAGTTTGTAGTGGAAAGTTAAACAGTGGTACTTTATCGCTTGTTAGCACCGCGACGAGGACCGCAAAACCACGATCATTCGCGAACTTCTCCATAATGACAGCACTAATATCTGGGGGCACGGCAGTGCCCCCACCAAGTCGAGCAAAAAAGCGGCACAGCCGTACCATCCTTTTCTCGAAGCAATTCAGGCCATTTTCGACCCCCTGTAATTTCGTTGTGGATAAAACTAGAAGCCTGATTTTTTGTAACCATGTAGGCATTGTATAAACATGGTGTATTTCAAATTATATTCAATTTGAACTAGTAGTTTAAAAATTATAACGAGTCAAATTTCTTAATTTTGTCACTCACTGACCGATCATCAAAAGTCTAAGGCACTTCTAGCCGACATAGAAGCCTCAAATATAGAATACGATTAGTGTTTAGTATATGAATCAAGGAAAAATTAAAATATTTTTCTATTTCCGTCCAGTTTTCGAGATACATCAACTGCATAAATAACTTTGTAATCCTATATAAATATAAAGGATTACAAATTACATTTGCAGTTAGAGCTTTAATTAAGAAAATTCGTTATTGGTGTACAAGAAATAGAAGGTACCGGCAAGGACAAAACTAAGACTATCTACAAAAAGAAGGCCGAGTTAATATATTTATTTGATACATTAAAGGTTTTAATTAACCGACTTGGTATTACATGGATCTCACTACTTCTTACGGTCGCGAGACTTGGTATTTTTGACAAGTATTGTTTTTATGGGATATTATTAACTTGTACTATGTAGGTTATATCTGATCTTATGTAATGGGATGAAATATAAATAACAGTTACAGTCAAGTACAGCGGTTATTTACATTCACATTGTACGGGGGATGTAATGGGCCTTTTTACCAAACTGGGATTAATGTACGATTACAAGGCTAATTTTGTAAAGCACTCTAGGACTAAGTCCTAGAATTAATAATTTTTTTGCAAAGATCATCAGTACTAATATAACAAAGAAGAAAAGTTTGTTTTGTTTCTCTGGTTGAACGCACTTATCTGAATATTGTTTTGGTAGCACATTTATCGAGGAAGGGCTTTATAACATCACGCAATGAACTACGGGTGCGAACCAGTAGCCATCAACAGCTCGTGTGTAACGGTGGACTCAGCTAGCTATTTCTAAAATGATTTATATATTATTTTAATAATATTAGGGAGAAATAATGTTTTTCATTGTTTACAAAAAAGTGTAAAATAAAATAATAAATAAAAATGATTTACAAAAATATTGTACTTAGTACTGTTTATGTTTATCGATCAATTTAGTGCGTGTTTCATAATAAGTACCTACGGATACGCTTAACTCAAAATGTTTATAAATTACGGCCGTCGCCACATTACATGATATGTTTTATCCATAACTAAACTGTGTTTGTTTTCTTGGTTGGTTGGTATGTATTTTGTACTAGGTAAGTAAAGATAAAAGGAGGCAGTCAACATTTTTTGATCCAATTTTTCTTGTAAGCCTTAATTGCTGGGCGCTACCTAAATATGACAGATAAATTTAGAGTCAAAAGACTTTAAGTTCTAAAACATAGAATATCACACAACAATAAGACCAAGAGCACCGCATCTCTGAAGCTGAATGTGAAAACATTACACAAAAGCTAATTAATAATCTCCATTTAATTAGTTAACACCAACTTACCATCAACTTAAAGCTCAAGTCCTATAATAACTTTATAAAAATGTGCGTGTATAAACTAATTTGACAGAATTCGTAATAAAAATTTACAAAATGCGAGAAAAGACCACCCCGCAAGAAAACGCAAACGCCGAGAATTTTATTTTTATGCTCACATTTGCGCAATTTGTATACAGAATGTAAATTAGAAAGCGCCTTATTTCAGCCAACGGCGGCAGGTTATTTGGCTCAGTATCGCGTTTTCGCTTCACGCATAAAATAAAACATAGATACAATGAATAGAACTCTTTAGTCACATTCGTTACCTTTCAAATTGCGTCCTCTTAATGAAATGTTATGACGAATTTTATCAAAGACTTTTTTTCTCGTTACTCGCAAATATGTATATCTCTTACACACTTTATTTTCAGTTTGCATTGCATCGCGTTAATGGCCGTCTTTTTATTAAATTTCTCGTTCGTTTAAATGCGCGGTGAGGGTATTTGTGAAGTGTCTTAGTGACTAAGCCATCAGCCACGTCATTTAGATGTTCTAGTCGACTTAGTCTTTATATGAATACATGTTGACTGTAAGAGCGATTCAACATGACGTTTACATTTTGAAAATACATAGATAAAATAATAACTAAATATTTGCAAACTAATTTATACTTTAAAATCTAAAATTGACACCGAAATAACCCAATGTGTAAGAGACGTAAATGGCAAAACAAGTTCAAAAAGTTTAAATCCGATTTGGATGTTCAATTTTGGATTTTTTATAAGAAACCTATTTGTTCAGTGTATCATTATTTTATACGGATGAACGATACGCAATCACCAACGGATACGTGCAATAATTTGTATCACCGACCACACAGATATGCTGGTGTGGGTATTCCGCCAATGATCACAATTCACTGAAACTGAGATGCGTTCAACTGCATTTTTTTGTGTGCGAATTCACAGCTAGGCGATATCTATCGTTAGGTACAGTTACTGTTAAAATGGTATACAGTCAGCGACATTGTATTGAATGTCCAAAATCGAATCCGTGTTCCCAACGGGGTGAATGGAAAAAATGTTTTGTTGGTAGCGGCGCGGCGCGTCGTTCTGTCCACTGAAAGATTTACAACTCTCCATTACTGGTATAGGGAGCAGGGTCCCGCGCCGGCCTACCCGACAACACTTGCGATTTAGATTAAATTGTCTGTTGTATATTATTTAAGTAAATGCATCGATATATTTGTACTAAAGTACTAGATGTAGCATTCAGAACATTTACTTTGTTCAAATGCTTTGCATGAACATACCGGCAAAGCAATCTATTGTCACTTTGACTTTCCTGCGGTGTGAGTCCGCTTCGTTTATTGACTGTTTGGCGACGATATATCGATTAATTTGAATCAGAACTTGTATCTGTAGTAGCGTTAGTCAATAGTTTTAATTATTTATGTAAATAAAAGAGTTAAATGTATCATAATACCACATTAAAATGTATTTCTTTATTTTTATGTGACATCATTTACGATCATAGACTAACTACTATGCAGATGTACATTGCAAGTGATTGTAGATAAAATATAAGACTAAGACCAGACTTCGTGAAGGTATTGGTTTTAAAAGTTTTTTAGTTTGATTAATGTTATAAACCCACTAATTCTGTGTTCTTTTTATTTTTGGTATATTAATCGTAATAACCATATTAACGAATATTTCAACACTTCATCATAGTAAGTACACATTTGCAGTTATAGAAAATTCGCAGAAATAATATTGAACCATGAGGCCAAAACAGATCCTGATTTCCATTTTCCGACTAATAGACAAAAAACCACAAAAAATAATTGTGTTTGGTGGCAATTGAATACTTATTAAAATATATTTTTGAGCATTTCTTGCTAGAGTAAATTTAACTGCAATTTAAAATAAGTTTTTTAGGCGCAACCAACAATAATTTTTCAACCCGCGACTACGACGAACCGTGTTGATACCGTACCGACTAAGCTACTCAGGCCATTTCGTCATAGATTTTTTTTTAATAGTTGGTTTCTTTATGGTAGCACATAGTGCCATCTGCCACATGTGTAGGCTTAGAACTCTGTGGTCAGCAAGGGCATCTTTACAGAATGACAATCAATCCTGCCTTATATATTAGGATATGTTTAAGCAATTCTCATAATAAGATAAATATAAAGTTTAAAAATTAGAATTATTCGTGAGGCAACTAAGGAAAGTCTTGAACTTACGCCCACGAATACATTTTTCTATTTTGTAATAAAACCATCTGAATATGTTTATAGATTCTATTTTTTTACTTAAATAAACCCCCAGCAATTAATTCCTTTTATTTTCATAAATAAACTGTTCTTATTATGTTGATGAAATATTGTAGGCAGAAAACATCTCTTCTGTGATGTAAATAGTCTTTGCAAATGGCAATAAGCAGCCAGTAGCGTTAGAGAACTATTGGATACTCATTGGTAAGATGCCAGGACTTGTTGTTGTTGATTGGTTATAATAATAACTAGACACTGTAAGTCATTGCCGCTGCTTGCGCCTGCGTGTTGCACGATTAGACGTCATACATTAGACAATTTGAACAAAATATTTATAGGGAATGCCCCGTCTATCGTTAGAGTATATGTCAATGAGTAAATGTTTTGAACGTTCGTTCTCGTCTTCATGAATAACTAGTGTATAAGCCAGCTGTGTAGAGCATCCCTCTTTAGCAAGATATGTTGCTGAAAGCCATATTGACACTCTGTACGTTCTTATCCTAAATATTACATGAATGGGAATAACTGTTGACATCGTTGAACTTTCTTCGTCCCACAAAACGAGCGACGACAGTTGTGTTTCAATGAATAAATTTTAGGTACCCTGTATTGATCCTCAATGTAGACATATAATTATGTTGATGAATTTATTGACTTATGGCTTATCTCACTGTCTTGAGCAGTCATGCTTGCACATCATACAATAATGTCTTACAAATTAATGCAAGATTTGGTGGTAATTATTATCAAGCAGGATCAGTAGCAATCTAATTACAGGCCTGTCATACACTATCAAATAGAGATATTGCCACAAGCACAAGCCTAACTTGACAGAAGGATTAGTGACCGAAATTATTTAAACGTTGATTAGCAGAACAGGTGTATGGTTCAACTCACCCAATCCTCCTCGACGCAGGTAATCTCTTTGTCTTATTATTCTCATAAAATGATGAGCTGATTTATTCTCCACCAAGACTTATTTAGACGATTTAATTTGAATAAGTCAGCTGACCTTTACCATCTGGTAACTTATTTATTTTATTTGTATTATTTTTCTCTGTTATTTTTCTTTTATTAAGTGTGTTTTTTGAAATTGTGATTGTTTTCTTCGTAATCAATTTGTATAGTCCAACACTTTTGTAGACTGCATTCGCCACGTACGTGCGCGTGCTTGGTTCTATTCCCAAAATGAAAGTGTCATCTCACATTTGCTTCAGCATGTGTTTAGTAGCAAGAGACTTACGGCCGGTTTCTGAATTGAGAATTTCGCGTTGAGGACAATTTAAACACTAATTATATACTACTTAATCAATTTTCTGTTTCACAAAAAATTGTTTTGACACATTTTGAGTATTTGTGCTTGTAAAATCTAAACTTTGACACAACATATGATCAACTCATGATCTACTCCATATCAACTCTATATTCGCGTTTCTGAAAACATTTGACATTTATCAAACCTCACTTAGCACTGATAAATTGAGAAAAAAATAATTATACAACTTTGGTCTTTTAACCCGTGATCACGAGTAATATGACAGCCAGTATGTCAAAATATCCACACTACGGTTGCTAAGCAGCGGTTACGTCATACTGACGTCTACACAACAAGAAGGTCGTTAAACAGAATTTATAGAAAAAAGGTTCAAAGACTATTCAATATTTGGAAAAAATAAGAAGCCGTGTGGTTGACGGCATAGAATACAAGTGTCACCACCCAACACATCTTCCCGTGGGTGTCGTAAGAGCCGACTAAGGGATAACACGATGCAAATACCAACTTTGCGTAGAGACGGAAAACTCGACATCAAACCCTATACGACTGCCTCGTTGGTCTCGCGGCATAAATGTGCGCGTGGGATGGGAGGCCCCGGGTTCGATTCCTGGGTCGGGCAGTGTTACTGGGTTTTTCTGTCACGAAATTCTCAGTAGCAGCACGGAGTCTGGAATTGTGCCCGGTACGGCAATAAGCTCGCCCCTTATTACGTGGGACTAAAGTATTTCTGGCGAAAAGTGGGTGTAGAAATACACCTCTGCCTACCCCTTCGGGGATAAAAGGCGTGACGATATGTATGTATGTATGTATGTAACATTATTAGGAACAAATCGAAGGGTTCGAAAATATAAATAAGAGATTTCCATGTTAAATCAATCCAAATAATTACGCTGTGGCCTCCATGGAGGTATAATTCTATATACCTACATGGTGGCCACCATGGAGGTATATAGAATTATACCTCAAATATACCTGGCCACAAATATTTTATATTAAAAATAAAACAAACTGACTTTGACATAACATACACGTTCCGTTTTCACTAAGATACCGAATTGAACAAATTCAACAAACTGTTCATTAAAATAAAATAATCGTTGAAATAATTTTAAATACAACTTTATTTCGACTTTTTATTTGTTTCCGTATAAAAATAATTAATTGACAAGTGTGCTTCTTTGTAAAATGTTAATTAATACGAATTTATGGTTAGTACCGGTTTTTTTACTTGTATTGGAACGTACTAGTATTGTTCGGTTTAAGTTATTCATGATTTGAAGAAAACTCAGTTGAAAGTGCTTTGAAAAGATATCACTCTAACCTGTGAAACAGAAAAAACTTAAGTTGACTTCAACTAGTTCAGAATTTTTCAACTGATGATAGCTGAAATTCTCAATTCAGAAACCGGCCGAAAGTTTACTATTAGATAATTAGTCGGCTAAAGATTCTATTATTCCACAGAAGTCGAAAAAAGTATACATAGCGGATCTTTATCAATATCAAATGCTAAAGTATGTACATATATGTATATATTCTGTTGTTTATAACGTTGGCGACGAATATGATAAATTTCTTAGGAACATTTGACTATGACTATGACTTTGACTTTGCGACGAACGGTTATACGAAAAAACTTTTAGTCAATACCATTTTTTAGCGACAGCATGTTTCGCCGAATAAAGCTGCGTATCCACTATGCGCTCCTGGCGCGCGCGCCATGAACGCCCGCGCCGAGAGCGCGTTCACGGATCGCGCTCCAAATATTTAAATGATATCAACTCCGCGCGCCATGGCGCGCGCGGCAGCTGTTCCAGTGTTCGGTCGTTCAACATGCAGGCCAGTCGTGCACGAGCAGCAGCTGCGTTTATGTTTATATTCACAGTATTATACAGAAGAAAAAACATCAACGTAAAGTGCAGTGGTGGATGAAAGAGTTGTTTCAAAACTTATTTCTTTCCAAGCGTCTTCTCTAAGCGGCAACTTTGATTATCCTTCGCTCGGAACGTAACGAACACACAAAATAATATTACGTCCGTCTCAACTGGCGCGCGCGCCACAATTGAGTTTTCTTTGATGAGCGGTAAAAATCCGACTCTAGATGGAACGGGGCGCTCCATGTTCGAGCGTTCCAACAAACACATTGGCGCACGCTCCAAAATGGTAACAATTTCGCGCGGCTGGAACGCGCGCCAATGTTCGTCCTTTTGGAGCGCGAAGTCGATACGCGGCTTTACACTACAAAGAATGAATGGTTTGCCGATACCAAGATTTGCCGATGTCATGGTTCGCCGCAACACGCTTGAACTAAATAATCCTTTACCGATAGCAATTTGCATCGAAAGCACCTTTTTATGTGTAGGTACCCAATAGGTTATGTTAGGTTTTCTTGTGACCCTGCACTCGAAAATAGGAGCCCTGCGAAGCAGGGCTCCGTCTACTTAGCTTATTGGGTGACTAGGTAACGATGAGAAATGATGGTGAAGAAAAGGTGCTTAAGATGCAAATTGCTATCTATAAAGGATTATTTAGTTCAAGCGTGTTGCGGCGAACCATGACATCGGCAAATCTTGGTATCGGCCAACCATTAATTCTTTGTAGCGTTATTCGGTGAAACGTGCTGTCGCTAAAAAGTGGTATCGACTAATAGTTTTTTCGTATTACCGTTTGTCGGCGAACCATGCTTTCTGTAGACAGTTATATCGTTCAAGGGTATTTCGATATACCGTACGGGACTCGAATAATAAGGCTTAAATCATTAGTAGATCGCACAAAGTGTTGTGGGGATCAAACCCACAACTCCTGCTGCAGTGCCAAGTGGCGAGGTGGCCCCTCAAACTACTCGTGCAGACAAAAAAGTTATTGCAGCTTGAATCTAATATATAGTAAAATAGCCAAGCAAAAATAGTGCAGAGAAATCTAGAATATTTGGTATCGCCGTTACCAAAACTCATTATGTTAGCTCTAATTGGTAGTAGCGTATTGTCCAGTGATATAAGAGTGTAGTAGCAGGTGGTCACCGTGATTAATTGCCCCTGTGAGAAGCCCGGTATGTTCCCAGACCTATTTATTTATATCCAACGTAAGTGCACCGCGATCGGAAACTTGCCAGCTCGAATCTATAGGGGATACTCGCTATGAGATTTTCTTTTTACATCCCTATGTTTTTCTTGTAAACTTATTTACTAACGTGATTAAATCTACGTAGCTGGGAAAAGGTAATGAGGTTTTTGTGGGAACTTGTTTATCCGCAGTTTCAACTTAAATTTTTACTTAGAAATAATTTTGTTTGAATATAATATGCTGTATACTGACGATATTTGCGTAGTGGAGTACGTTATATTGTAAAATAAAAATATTAGCTTGAATACTGAATTTGGTTTCTAGGTAAAACAATTTGTTAGATTTATTTATTTTGTGTTTGTAAGCTACATGTGATTAAATGCTATTCTAATCATAGTAATGGTTATGTAATCATTTGTACATATAAAATTAATATATAACTGACTGACAACTCATAGCCGAAACTTCTGGGAGCAAGAAACGGCAATTTGTGCAATGTACGTTCTTTGGGGACCATAGGGGTACACCAAGAAGGGATATCCCGAAATTCCCACGGCATCGGGAAGAGACGTTTAAGTTAAAACAAAATGCTGCCTGGGCGTAGCTGCGGGCATCCTGTAGTTTAAAATATAAAATTATTTCTCGTGACAATTGTGTCACTAGAAATAATTTTAGAATTAAAATGAACTGTTTTGTTTTTACAACGTTTTGATACTAGTCCAGTCACTTTAGGCCAAAAACAGGGTCAATCTCGGAATTTGAGATAATAAGCTGGAAACTTGTACACAGCTTCAATTTGGCGTTCTAAAAGTTGTCTCAAAAGTCTCATATTATCTCATGTCTGCGTCGTAAGTTATTCGAGGTTAAAGGTCACGAAAATCGTGTTTTTTTTTGCAATTATCTCCGTTTCTATGGTTCCAATCACTTCAACACCTATTATAAAAATTTAAGATAAAAAAAATTCACAACTTTTGTCTCAACTATTTTTCTGTACGCTCAACCCTTTTCGAGATAGAGAGCGGAGAGCACCCAGCGCTCAGGCATATATACTGTTATACAAAGTCAACCGTGAATCTCGGTGAATAATACCTTGTATATAGAAATAAGTCAAGTAAATATAATTTAAGTTAATTTTTATTTAGTAGCTGTACTTTTGTAACGATTAAAATTAAAATTAAATGTACATTTAAATTCTTCAATAACTTGAAGTTCAAAAATATCAATTTTCTTCTTCTTCTTTATCATCATCATCTCCTGGGAAATTGAAAATTTCAATTTCATCTTCATCATCTTCGTTTACCTGCATGATTGTCTCCAAACCTTCTAAAATTTCTGGATCAAATGCAGTTTCTTCCTCAGGATCGTCTTGCAATACAACAGCACTGAGACAAGCTTGCCCATTGCATTTTCCGCAAGCTAAAGTGCATTGCAAGCCCGATTTTCTGCATTCGCAGCGTGACCTTGTATAAATTTACTTATTTATTTACACTGAAATGAAACATTTTATTTTGAAAAATTTATCAATTTTATTTTTATTCCGATCGTATCGATGGTGTTAGTAGTGACTAACGCCATCTATACGATCGGAATAAAATAAAATTGATTTGTACGCCTTCTAGTGGTCGAGGATATATATGCCTGCCTGAGCGCTGGGTGCTCTCCGCTCTCTATCTCGAAAAGGGTTGAGCGTACAGAAAAAGAGCTAAGACAAAAGTTGTGGATTTTTTTTTTATCTTCAATTTTTATTGTAGGTGTTGAAGTGATTGGAACCATAGAAACGGAGATAATTGCAAAATACCGATTTTCGTGGCCTTTGACCTCAAATAACTTACGACGCAGAAACGAGATAATATGAGACTTTTGAGACAACTTTTAGAACGCCTAAATGAAGCTGTATACGAGCCTGTATATTTCCAGCTTATTATCTCAAATTTTGAGGTGAATCCCTAAAGTGACTGGACTATACCATAAAAGTAAATTAGGTAGCTGATTTATAATTTTCCAAATCTGAATCGTTAAAATCTGTATCTATCCTAACTAATAAAAATATTGGTACCTGTTTGAAATAGAATTAGTTTTTATTATAAGTCAAATCGATTATATCGATTGAGTAAAATTTTGTTTAGTCTATTGAAAATTTCTGACAATGGTCACACTGAACTGTCAACTTCCCCTTCCGGAAAAGGACGCTTTGGGTCCTGGTCTGTCTCGCGAGATTGTAATTGATATAAATTGATATACATTGATCGCCTTTAGAATTAACGCAAATTGAATTAACTTGTAAATACTTACAATTGCCGCTTTTGACTTCCGGCAAGGTTTGTGATAAATTAATGAACATTTGTGAAATATTGAACTTTGTAAAACACGTGTGTGAATTCCTGTTTGGTGCCTGGAGAAGGACTACGCTGAACTGGACTCTGGTATTCGATTCTCTTGTTATTTCGGCCAAAATTATGAGTTAATCCTATAGGTCCACTTCAAGAACAGCATCAGTAAGAGTTGGTAAGACATTTTATTAATATTAGGATTATAATTCATCGCTGTGCTACCACAGTAAAAGTGTTTAGATAAATTGTCTATCGTGGTCAGGTGGATGTAATACAGCTTCCACTGCAACTCTGTTCTCAACAGTTTCCCACCTGGCTGCGGTAACTCTAGACAGAATTTTTGGTGCAGAGCTGTAGTTGAAATTTAGCCGCTGTTGCATTACTGAGTATAAACTCAGATTGGTAGAAGCTTGTATCTTATCACCTTGTAGACAGTATTGTAGTGTTTGTCAGGTCAGTTATTGTCTAAAATACATAATATTTAATTGTATAAGTTGACCTAGATAATTTGAAACACATTGTCACACATAATCTCAATCAGTAATTGTTTGATTTAAATTGTTGAAATCTAGCATATATTTGTTGCTGTTACTATTAATAAGTCACTTTGATTGGATACATATCAGTAATATGTATCAATTGATTTAGTTTATTGCATATATTGATATATTATGTTTGAACCTTACATTGCTAAACCTTGTTATTATAATATATAGATAATATTGTTAGGTAACACATATTCTGTGCTTACTTACTATTGTATATCTCAAATAACACAGCCAGTCTGTCTGTTGCAAGTAATTAGTTAATTTATTTGAATATTTAACTTTAATTAACTTATTTGAAGTTTCAACTTTTGATAACTTTGTTTTTGTGTCAATATATATTGAAACTATTAATTTTGTTGGACAGAAGATACCTGTCACTTGCTTGTAACAGCAGTAAACAGGCTAATACTTTGTTGGTTTCAAAGAATGAAGAAAAAATAAGTTTTGATTGTTAATATTATTTAACGCTTGTCCGGGCTCTTTTGAATTTTGATTATGTCAGCTATCAAGGACTTGCGTGCGGCTGCTAGTGCTAATGCATCGGATTTGCGCAGGTTTGCCTCGGCCATTGCCTTAGTGAACCGGCCTGATCGCCAGCAGGCCTTACTACAAAGGTACGAGTGGATCGATGATCGCCTGGCAAGTGTGGAACAGCAATTCCGCACTTTCAGCACTTGCTGTCTCGAAGTGAGTCATTGATTTCACCGCTGACCAGCGAAATAAGGTCAGCGAAGACTATACCCAGGTCTTAGACCTGTATGATGCTGTCTCCAATAGTGCGAGACAACTAGTTGCCGATAGGGAAGGGCAACCCGGCCTGAAGCAGGAGCTTCCTAGGTCAGCACCGGGGCCGGTGAGTAGGCTCCCTACTTTGGACCTCCCCCATTTTGATGGCTGCCTAGGAAGCTACCTGGGCTTCGTTAATTTGTTTGACAGCCTGGTCAATGACAGGGCTGACCTTCGGCCGGCACAAAAATTGGCCTATTTGATGTCGGTTCTGGATGGGGAGGCCAAGGGCCTCATCGAGCATCTGCCCGTGTCTGACGAGGCGTACCAGACGGCTCGGGACCTAATCACCCGTAGGTACCATAATAAGCGTGGCCTCGCCGACACGCACATCGAGCAGATTTTGGATTTGCCGACGCTCACCCGGGTCTCTGGGTTGCGCACCCAACTTTTGAACCCGCTTTTGGTGGCCATCAACGCACTTAAGTGCCTTGATCTGCCCGTGGACCAATGGTCCTATCTATTGGTGCACATTGTGCTGAAAAAGCTGCCTGCCGACCTGAGGTCGCGTTTTGAACAGCGCTTTGGTGGGGACAGCGCGACCCATCTCCCTTTGCTGACCTGGAGAGGTTCCTGGAGGATGAGTGCCGGGTCTTGGACAACTCCGGTGGTGACACGTCGGCTAAGACGCAGCCGCCCAAGGTCAAGGAGCAGGCTCGCGTTCACACCCGAGCCAATGTTGACCGGCGCCCTCCTTGCTTTGCGGTCACGCAGAGCCCAGCGGAGTGCTCCTACTGCAAGGTCACGGGGCACAGAACGGCCAGTTGTAGGGCATTCTTGGACCTTCATGTCGCCTCTCGTAGGCGCAACGCGAATGCCCGCCGCCTTTGCTTCTCTTGCTTGGGGTCCCACTACCAGCGAGACTGCCCAAACTCTCGCCCCTGTCCTCACTGTGGAGGACAGCATTTGGATATTCTCTGCATGAATGCCAGAGAAGTAGGCCGCTTGTCCAACCAGCCGACGCCGCGCACGGGCGGGTGTTTTGAAGGTGGCAGCCGAGGCTCACCGGCGCGTAGCCGAGAGTCGCCTCGCTTAACTGATCGCCGCTCACCCCGCTTGGAGAACCGTAGCCTGCGTACGCCTCCTCTCTCTCGCGCACCTGAATGTGCTGTTCAGCGTCACCAGCACCATGACTGCTGCCCCAGGTATTCCCCACCTTTGGCGGAGCGTCCCCGCCTTGACTTGCGCCCACCTCGTTTTGGGCGGGTGCGTCATTATGACCCCCCACAGTTGGCGCGCGGATCAAGTCATCGCGCCTTTGAGGACTTCAAGCCGCACCCTCGTTTTGACTTGCCTGGTCCTGGCCAACGGTCGCCGCCCAGGCAACAATAGGTCATTGACCCCTGCCCTATAACGCTAACCTCCCCCATTGAGACCGTTATCCTACCAACGGTTGCTGTTAGGGTCTGGGGACCCACGGGGACCTCTGTTGTTGTCCGTGCTAAATTGGACACAGGTTCACAAGGTTGCATTGTTTCCACTTATTTGGTAGGGCAGGTTAAATTAAATATGGGCTCTTTTCCAAATTGTATACGGGGCATAGGGGACGTAGCCTCTAATATTGAAGGGCAAGTTAAGGTTTTGTTTGGCCCTGTTGAATCTTCACACCCGAGGATTAAAACCTCGGCTATTGTGCTGAAGAATATCTTGGGCATGCATCCACAGAAACAGCTACCTGCTGCTGTGGTGAATTTGACATCGGGATTGGAACTGGCAGACCCCAAATTTGACTCACCGGGACAAATCGACTTGTTGATTGGCTCTGATGTCCTCGGTGGAATTTTGATTGGTGGGAAACGGGTCTTGGTGCCAAATGGTTTGATTGCCATCCTAACCATATTTGGATTTGCTTTGATGGGACCTGTACCTAGGGACACCCCTCCACCTGAACTTGATTATTTGTTGGCTGTAGGCTCTGCTCTCTCTGATGTGGTTCAGAGGTTTTGGGAAGTAGAGGAACCCCCTCAAGCTGCCCGTTTGAATCCAGAACATGAGGAGTGCGAGCTGTTCTTCCAGAACAACACTGGTCGACTCCGTTCTGGTCGGAACATTACGAGGCTACCCTTCCTGTCTGTTCGGCCTCCGCTTGGTGAGTCACGACCTTTAGCCGAAAAGAGATTGTTGGCTATGGAGCGTCGCATGGGTCGTGATCCGGAGCTCAGACAGAAATATATTGAGTTCATGAGAGCATATGAACAATTGGGACACATGTCTGTGTCAAATTTGGATTGGCGTTCGGTGGAGCACTACTTTCTCCCGCATCATGCGGTATTGAAGCCATCAACTGGCAAGCTGCGCACAGAGTTTGATGGTTCTGCGCAGACTTCTACAGGCGTATCCTTGAACCAGTGCTTGCATTCTGGTCCCAAGTAGGTCAAGGACCTTTGTGACGTCATCACCAGCTTCCGAAGACATCAGGTTGTCTTTGTGGCTAACATAAAAATGATGTTCGGGCAGACGATTATCCACCCTGATGACCGTCGCTTCCAGCTGATCCTTTGGAGAGAGTCTCCTCGTGATCCCATGGTCGTCTACGAGCTCAATACCAATACGTACGGGTTAAGGTCGAGCCCCTATTTGGCAATACGTTCTCTTTGGGAGCTCGCAGACCGCGAAGGCTTACGTTTCCCACGAGCCTCCGCCATCTTGAAGGACGATATTTACGTCGATGACATTTGCTCGGGCGCCTCCACAGCGGACGAGGCGATCCTCCTGCGGGACGAATTGATAGGTATTTTGGCCTCCGCTGGTTATGAGTTGCGTAAATGGATTTCCAACTCACCAGCGCTTTTGGAAGGCTTGCCAGAGGATCATCAGCAGGATCCACATTTGTTTGAGATTGTTGACAACCCCGACATGATGGCTGTTCTCGGCGGTCAGTACAGACCAGTCCAAGACATCTTTACGTATAACGTAGACTTGAAATGGCCCTGTTCTTGGACTAAACGTCTCGTATTGTGTACTGTCGCCAGAACCTTTGATCCGAACGGTTGGATCTGTTCAATTATATTTTGGGCAAAATGCTTCTTGCAGAAGCTTTGGACAGCAGGATTGACTTGGGACGAACCTCTACACGGCACTCTTGTTGAGGAATGGACCTCTTTTGTATCCTCACTTCCTGCCGTCAACGAGATCTCCTTGCCTCGTCCCATCCTTCCTCCCGGGTAGTACAAGGCCACCCTTCACGGGTTTTGTGATGCCTCGGAGCGTGGGCACGCGGCCGTGGTGTACTTGCGCACAGTTAGTGCCTTAGGTCAGGTAAGGGCTTCCCTGATCATGGCGAAGAGCAAGGTTGCACCACTTCAGACATCTCTGACCATCCCAAAATTGGAGCTCTCGGGAGCAGCCCTACTTGTACGATTATTGAACCACGTGTCTAACACTTTGGGTAAAAGCATTTGTATTAATGGGACCTACGCCTGGACAGATAGCCAAATTGTTCTTTCTTGGTTGAAAGCTTCTGTCCACACCTTGGAGGTATTTGTCGCTAATCGCGTCTCCCAAATCCAAAAATCTGAAGTCAAGCTTGTTTGGAGACACGTGCCAGGTGAGCTCAACCCCGCTGATTGTTCCTCGCGCGGATGCTTGACGCCTAGTTTGATAGGTCATTCACTTTGGTGGGGTCCGGAATGGTTGAGTCAACCAGAAATTGATTGGCCTCGAACGCCAGTTTTGAATACTTCTAATTTGCCGGGACTACGAACACTCGCTCTTGAGAAGGTGGAATGCGCCTTCGACCCCGATTTCTTGTTTAATCGCTACAGCTCCCTTGACAAGTTGTTAGGTATTACTGCTTGGATAAAGCGTTTTGTTTTTAATTTTAGGCACCCACAACAGAAACGACTGACACCGTTTCACTCACCAGAGGAACGACAGGAGTCTCTCACTTTTTGGGTTCGTTCTGTGCAATTGGCGCATTTTGAGAAGGAGATTGCTATCCTTAAATCAGGGAGATCGAAACTATCGGGAGCTGTATCTAAATTGAACCCCTTTTTGGACGATACGGGTCTCTTGCGTGTTGGAGGGCGTCTCAAAAACGCCAACCTCCCTTACGGGGCTCGTCACCCCCTTTTGTTACCTAAGGACGGTTATTTGGTACGCTTGTTGGTAACTGACCGTCACATTAAAAATTCGCATGCTGGTTGTAATGCTTTGTTGGCCATTTTGCAACGCGAGTTTTGGATTTTGTCTGCCCGAAGAATTATTCGGAGTGTAGTCTTTCGCTGCATCCCTTGCTATAAGCTCAAGGCGTTCTACCATGCAGCCCTTGATGGGAGACTTACCGGCAGATCGCGTAACTGAGAGCAGGACGTTTGACGGTGTTGGCACGGACTTCGCTGGTCCTTTTTTGGTGAAAACGTTGACACTTCGAAACAGCAAGACTGTTAAGGCCTACTTGTGTGTTTTTGTTTGTCTCTCCACAAAGGCCGTACACTTAGAACTGGTCTCCTCGCTTACGACCGAGGCGTTTGTAGCCACATTTGACAGATATGTATCCCGCAGAGGGCTGCCTTCCTTGATCAGTTCTGATTGCGGCATTACCTTCAAGAGCACTTATAATTATTTGAATGATGTTGTTTATTTCCTTGAAACCAACAAGGCTGATATAGGTGATAGGCTTGCCCGACGTGGGATAAATTGGTTGTTTTCCCCACCAAATTGACTACACTGGGATGGTATATTTGAGACCGCTGTAAAATCGGCCAAAACACACTTGCGCAGGACAATCGGTGAATCTGTCCTTACATTTGAGGACCTCGCAACTGTGTTTTGTAAGATTGAGGCCGTTCTTAACTCTCGGCTATTGTGCCCGATCTCCTCAGATCCGAATGATTTGGAGGCCCTTACGCCGGGCCATTTCTTGATTGGTCGCCCACTTGTCGCCTTGCCTGAGTACCCCTATATTGATACGAGACTTGGTCGTCTCTCGCGTTTTGAATTGGTACGCCAGATTACTCAGAGCTTTTGGAAACGCTGGAATTTGGAATATTTGCACATACTCCAGCAACGCGTCAAGTGGACCGACAAAACCGAACCACCCAAGATTGGTGACCTCGTTTTGATCAAGGAGGCTAACCTTCCGCCACTAAGATGGCGCAGGGGGCGCATCCTTCGTTTGGTAACTGGGACTGATGGAGTTCCCCGATTTGCTGAGTTCTTGGTGGACGGTTCGATTCTGAGGAGAGCGGTTGCAACATTGTCACGTCTACTAACTGATTAGCGGACCGGTAGGCTGGTCCGGGGCGGGTGGAGGTTTGAAATAGAATTAGTTTTAATTATAAGTCAAATCGATTATACCGATTGAGTAACATTTTGTTTAGTCTATTGAAAATTTCTGACAATGGTCACACTGAACTGTCAACTTCCCCTTCCGGAAAAGGACGCTTTGGGTCCTGGTCTGTCTCGTGAGATTGTAATTGATATAAATTAAATAAATACATTGATCGCCTTTTGAATTAACGCGAATTGAATTAACTTGTAAATACTTTCAATTGCCGCTTTTGACTTCCGGCAAGGTTTGTGATAAATTAATGAACATTTGTGGAATATTGAACTTTGTAAAACACGTGTGTGAATTCCTGTTTGGTGCCTGGAAAAGGACTACGCTGAACTGGACTCTGGTATTCGATTCTCTTGTTATTTCGGCCAAAATTATGAGTTAATCCTATAGGTCCACTTCAAGAACAGCATCAGTAAGAGTTGGTAAGACATTTTATTAATATTAGGATTATAATTCATCGCTGTGCTACCACAGTAAAAGTGTTTAGATAAATTGTCTATCGTGGTCAGGTGGATGTATTACAGCTTCCACTGCAACTCTGTTCTCAACAGTTTCCCACCTGGCTGCGGTAACTCTAGACAGTACCTATTCTGAAATAAATGGTAGGTATTATTTATTTTTCTGTCAGATTTCTCATAAAGCTGCAACATACTTTTTCTTCCATGCTGTTTGTATAATTGACAGTAAATATTTTGTATCCAAAGCTGCAAAACTTTATCTCCATTAACGTATGTATCAAGAGATTACCTTACTTCGATTTCTGTATTCAAAACTTGTATAGTTCGATGTGTCTATTATTCTTGGATCAACTTTCGATAAAAATGCAACATTTTTAGTCACACGTTGCAAGTCAGATCTAAGCTTTCTTTTGTAGCTAAAGTTGACATGAATTGCTATTGTATGCAACTTATACACGAGCGATAGGTAATACCAATGTGTTTTGCTAGGAAAGCTTCGAGAGACTTCACGCAACGATCCATGGAATTCGAGTGAGAAAATCAGATGAGGTTAAAGTCTTTTGAATACATTAGATTTTTATTTTATCATAACTACAATGACGAGCTGCTATCTCAACTTTGCGAATTAGTCTGCATTTTCTATTCAATATTTTTCAGCTAGAATTTTATTTCAAAATATTTAACTTGTTTTTTGTGATTTCTTATTCAGGACAGGATGCAGCTATAATTACTAATGGTCGCGTAGTGGTCAAATTAGACTCATTTATGTTGGGGTGGTGGCTATACCCGTTGTAGTATAAATGGTTTTTGACTGGGTTAATATTGCTATTTTACATAAAATTATAGCAATGCAATCCCAAGACCATAGAAAGTCCGCTCCCATCTTATCTTTTATTTTTAGAATGAAAAAAGAAAGAAAATGAGACGAGGGAGATGTTTGCTAGAAGAAGGTTCGTGATTGAAATCTTGATTGCCATTACTAGTATTTTTAAAAGTTAGCGTTAGGCAAGCGGCAGTTCGATTGCCGCGTTAATTGTATTAAAACTATCTAAAAATATTATAGCCTTGAATACCTACCGAGGAGAATTGGGTGCTCTTTACCACAGAAGCCCATGATTGTAATTCACAGAATCCTAATATAAGACTACTTTTTGAGGCTTCAGTCTTTCAGTGTAGTTTCGTATTCACGAACTCCGTTCTATTTAAGGGTTTGATATCACAAAAGGTTAAACGGAAACTTAATTGAATGGCTTTGTTGTCCATTGATCAAGACTCTATTCATAGAAACACGTGAAGACATAGATTGATCCTACTACAAAATTTTAGCAAAGGCCTAAAACGTCAATTGGTACGTACTATAAAACATTAATATAACATAGACATGTCTGAACTATTCTAAAATATTTTTATGACTTCAAACTTACATGTGTAGTTAAAAAATCAACCGTGGCATGGGTCAACATTTTATATACTACACACCACGACTAAGTTAGCTTAGTCCTATGATTGAATTTATTTTAAGGTTTTGTAATCGGTATTGCAAAAGGAATATAAATCGTTTTTATAGCAGTATATAAATGTGTCTTTATAAAAGCGTATCCGTGTTTGTATGGTACAATTATAGTAATTACTAGTCACGAAATATAATGATTTATCACGGTTTATATAATTATATGTAGCTTATCTTCACAAAAATATGAAATAATAGTAAAGAATATACTTAAAAAAAAACAAACATAGCTTTGTGCTACAATAATGAGACAATCAGGATTTGATAATGAGAATTAGCGTTGTACACAACTGAAAATCGTTATACCAATTTAGATTCGGTAGCGTTTGTTTAACAAATTCTTTAATGTTATTAAGTAATGTGTCGAAATTATAACTACTTTACTTTTATAACATTCTTTTTTACCTCATAAAATTAAAGTTAGTTAAAATATTAGTAGATATAGGTTATAAAAGCTGCAACGTAAATACCTATAAGCGTCGGTTGCGTCAACAGAGAAAGTAGGATTGAGCAACCAAATAAAGTGAGAATCGCTTAGGTTTATCGGTGACAACAACGTACGAGTGAAATACCGAAGCGAACGTGCCTCGCCACTGGATGGCAAGGCTTGCAACTGCAACCGATTGCAGGTAATAAAAGATCATTTTAGTTAAGTGATTTTGACATTCGTATGACTGTAGAGAGCTGTGTAGTTCAAAAGAGTTCAAACTATTAAAATTTATTTTTATGAGCGTTGCTTGCTTTTCGTAATAGGTCAACAAAGTTAAAGTCTGTTGATGCCACTACTTGGATGGGTGACCGGTTGTGGTGACATTAACATCCTGTCATGTTATGTAGCTACCGAGCTTCGGAGGGCACGAAAAACATCTGTCCCGAATCGCGTCTCAGACATGAGACCAGACACGTTGGACGCCGCGCAAAGGCCTTACATTAAACGCCGACACCAAGTTTTATCACTCATTCCCACAAGGAGAGAGAAAGGTTGAATTGTCTATTTGAGAACCAGGTTAGTCTTCGAAAATGTGTGTGTGCTTGTTACTTTTTGTTAAAAATTGCGTTGTGTGGGATTTCGTTATTTTCTTCGTCCGATAGCTTCGACTCTTGAAGGTGAAAGTTACCGTAAACCTTTATATTGCCTACTGACAGTAGGTGCTGTCGACAATTTGATATTTTTATTTTGCAATCTCTATGTGGGATGAGTCTGTCTACCAGGCCGGTAATGTTTCTTTAGTATTATATACATAAAGCTTGAAAATATCAAAGTGCTTTACGTTGCGTATTAATTTTTTCAATTGGTGACATCCAACTGATTAAGTCTTTATTATTATGTATAAATATCTTCAATACCTGTCTATCATCATCATCATCATCATATCAGCCAAACGACGTCCACTGCTGGACATAGGCCTCCCCCAAGGTTCTCCACACATACCTGTCTATAAATAGTAACTATTAGTTACAAATAGGTGTTAGTTGCTACGAGAACAGCCATCTCAACGGTATAACAGCCATACAATTTGTATTATGTATTCTGAATTCACTAAATATAGATTAATAACTTATTCATTTTAACTGATCGGTTCCATTGTACTGGAGGTTCTGGAATAGATTTAATTAACATTTAGCGCCAAACAGAAGATATTGGATTTTGTATCTTGAATTGACTAAGGTATTAATACTAGTGAAAAATTATATGGATTCTTGTTACAAGTTCTATAACGTCATTGATGCGTTTGTAACTTATTGAATTCAAAGCGATGTGAACTGAATAGCTGTGGCATCTGTCGACATTGAGATGCAAGGTCATAATAATAATAATAATAAAACCCCTCTGGGGCAGTCGTTATCTCATCATGAGACTAACGCAATCTCAGAGGGCAGAGTAACAGCTTTCAAACATCACCTTTGTCTTGTGATATATATTACAGGATAGAAAGAAAGCTTACAAACCGCAGGGCAGCTTTGTGGCGAGCTGAATGTGTGTGGCGACACTGCGGTCCCGAATACTTCAGGGAGTCGTTCAGGGCCTCGTCTCCGGCTTGCCTTTACTGGCTGGTGGAGTGGATTTCCAAGAGTGCCCGCAGGACTCTCGACTCTGGCTTGCCTTAGTCGGCCGACCAGAGGGAAGTCGCAAGAGCTATTTGCTCGGGGGTGGAAGTGTCATTGTCAAGGGCGTAATTACGGGGAAACCCGCTCCGGGTCACGAGACCCGCGATGGCGAAACCGGTGCCGCACCGCTCTACACCCCTAGCCGCTCACACCGGTGTTGCCCTCTTGTTGCCTTTATGGTAGAGTTTGTTTGCCTTGGCGGCTATTTAGAGAGGGTCCATCTAGTGAGCTGGCGAGTCACCGTCTGCCCCTTTTCGACGTACTATAAGAGTACTTAGGGCAGACGCCGGCATTCATCCATAGTTTTTATCTAAACCTATCCATTTAACACCCATCCCAATAGCCCAGAGTAAATTAGTTTCCACATAAGTAGCAATAGGCCCTCACCTGCTGCGGCTAACCCGTGACTGTACTTAATAGTGCGGTAATGGAGGTGCTCAGTAGGTGTTCCATTACATTCTAGATTAAAACTCTCAAAGGGCCTCTGCGCGTTGGACCTATGTCTCCGTGTACGCCTGCTAAAGGGCCGGGTATTGTTCTAACAAATTAGAATAATACCCGAGAAAGAGAAACAAATAATAATAATAATAAACCCCTCTGGGGCAGCCGTTATCTCATCATGAGACTAACGCAATCTCAGAGGGCAGAGTAACAGCTTTCAAACATCACCTTCATTGTGTTATATAAACAAAAAATGTATTACAAGATGAAAAGAAAGCTTACAACCGCAGGGCAGCTTTGTGGCGAGCTGAATGTGTGTGGCGACACTGCGGTCCCGAATGCTTCAGAGAGTCGGTCAGGGCCTCGTCTCCGGCTTGCCTTTATTGGCTGGCCGGAGTGGATTTCCAAGAGTGCCCGCAGGACTCTCAACTCTGGCTTGCCTTGGTCGGCCGGCCAGAGGGAAGCCGCAAGAGCTATTAGCTCAGGGGTGGAAGTGTCATTCTCAAGGGCGTAACTACGGGGAAACCCGCTCCGGGCCTCCGTTGTCACGAGGCCCGCTATGGCGAAACCGGTGCCGCACCGCTCGACACCCCTAGCCACTCGCACCGGTGTTGCCCTCTGGCTACCTTTATGGCAGAGTTTGTTTGCTTTGGGCGGCTGTTTAGAGAGGGCCCATCTAGTGAGTTGGCGAGTCACCACCTGCCACGCGGACGGATGCTATAAGAGTATCACTGGCAGGTGCCGTTTTTCATCCATAGCATTAATTACCAGTTCACTAAACACCCATCCCCATAACCCGTATTCATTAGATCTACTATAAACAATAGCCCTACACGTGATGCGGCTAGTCCATTGCTGTACTCAATAGTGCAGTTGTGGAGGCTCCGTGTCATGTGTCCCATCCCATTTTAGATTAAAACTCTCTACGGGCCTCTGCACGTTGGATCCATATCCCCGTGTAAGCCTCCCAAAGGACCGGTTATTCTTCTAACACCAAATGTTAGAAGAATAGCCGTGAAGAAGAGAAACATAATAATAATAATTTATTGTTCAGACACTTAGAACTAGATACAATTGGCACTAGCCTCCACACTAGGATTCCCTGTGTCGTGGATGCTAGTCATATTATGTGCACTCTTATATAAACATCATTACTAATACATTGACAATAATTAAAACACCGAGTAAGTACTTGAATGAAGTTAAGCATGAAGTAAGACTCTAAAGTTCGACAAGAATAGTAATAATTTTTACGACTAACTGACATACTTAGAAAGAAGATGAGTCGTAATTAATGTGATAACTTTTCCAATTATTTGGACCTTAGAGTATAATAAGTGTGATACAGCATTATCCTATAATATACAAATCAAATAAAACAAAAGCCATGCCTTCAACAAAAACGTAGTCGAACAACAGCAGAAACAAAACACAAGGGAGCTTTTTATTTCGCATGAACACACAGGAAGAACCCGGGGATATTAGTATTGTGACGTCACTAATCTGGCGTAATGTTTTTGCTTGGCCACCTCTCAGATGAAGCGTCCAGTCGTGATTAATCGGAGTGAACAGGCGCGCCGTATTTATAGCTTGTCGGAAGCGGACAGTGCCCGCGGCACACGTCTGGCGAACCACAGGAGGTACCGATTTTCCGGCTCCGACTCTAAAATATCCGCCGACTTAGAGTGAATGCCATGTCAATTGTAATGACCACTGGGATACGTTTATTTGTGGCCGTTTAGGTGGCGTTTATTGGTGGTTGATACATTTATTATAATTATGTAAGTTAAGGAAGACAATCATGCAGATATGTTGAGTTACTCGAATCACAGTATAAAATGCATAATGCAAATAGGTAGTAACAAATGATTAACACCAATGCCGTTATTATTCTTATCTTTCTTTATTCATCGGGTGTTTTAACTTGATGTATTTCAAACAGTTTTTGACGATATATAATTGATTTCTTTCAGAAATAAAATTCCCAATGTTTTGTAAAATGTGAAGTCGACAACACCAGTAGAGTTTTAGTTGCCGCATGCAACATCAGTCTTTATTCAATAAAAATATTAATCACCTAGTATAATTATCAAGAAACTAGAGTTGGCCACACACTCACACGAAAAACAAAACAAACAAACATCAAGAAACGACAAACGAACCAATATTTACTATCTATTCAGAACTACATACACGATAATAGCCACCCCACGGGACACTCTTATCCTCCTAATAATGGTCCCTAATCGTTAAATAACATTTATATTCACTACATATAAATCGTGGCTTAGTCCTGAGATTTCAATGTATAAACAAAAGCGTATATTTAAATCACTTACAAGTAGCAGACACTAGTTTAATTCCGACCCCATTTTATTTTAGTGGATTTAGTTGTAGCAATTAGTTGGTCGGTGGATATTTGGACAGTGGTCTTATTTATAGTCAGTTGTTAAGCCCAGATGGGCGACACTTAGCTCTTTACTGAGGTACTAGCCAATACATAATGATTCGTGATCGTCAACCCGCCCGCTTTGTTTGGTGTCCGTTATGTTAGCGTACACAAGAGCTATATCGAGCTGGTTACTATGCCATTAAACTCTGTGTAAATACTGCCTAATTAGTGTAAACATTAAAAAAAACTCTTCCTTTTTAGTCTAGGAAAAAAACACCATTTTCACTGTGTACGCTGGCGTCACGATCAAGCTAGCGTACACATGGCCGTACTCGAAAACGGCTAATTGAAAGCAACAGAGTTTACACACAAAAATAGTGCTCTAATACTTCTCCCGCTATGCAAAATTTCATAACGATTGCTCTTTTAGGAACAGAGATATTGAACAAGACTTTTCAATGACATTCGGAGCTGGCGTTATGGCAGCGTACACATAATAGTTCTTATAGAAAGGGAACTTTTCTTTTAATAAATGCTATATATTATGTATAAATAGTGCGTGAAATTCTGCCTCTATTAGTGTAAATGCTTTATGCGAATTCGCAGTGGAATAATCAATAAATCTATGTTAAGTTATAGGAACAAATGTATTGACGTACAGTCGCGAACAAAATGTATTATTAGTGAAATTATAAACAGAGATATAGCGTTATTTTCTAATATAAGGTAGCATGATGTGTTTTGACTTATATAAAATTAAAATGATTACCTATTTATGTGCTTGACTGTATAATATACATATATTATATCTTGACCATATCCACAGAATGTATACAAGTACTAAAGTACAGAAGGCGCTCTTAGCACTAGCGTGTAAATAAATAACAATTCTAGCTGTGACCAAATAAAGCGCAATTTAGCGCGCACAGCGCTAAGCGCCTACAATTTATATTAACCTATATCGTGTGTCGCTTTCCGACACGTCATTCTTATCTTTTCTGATGTGGTTAGGGTTGTGCTTTAAAAAAATATTCTATTCAAATCAAATGAAATTTCATACCTGACATCGGAAGGTTAAGTCTCGCATTTTGACTGATTTGCGATTAAATTTTAATTTTGGGTCACGCGGGTGCCGTGGGCCAGGCGGGGTGCACAATGCGATGCGACCGGTTTAGCAGGACACCGTTCACACGTTATTCAGTTTTCGTTACAGTCCCGATTTCATTCAAGTGTTAGTTGAGTTACGAGAATACCATTTATGACTTATAATTACGAGAATTGGTCCTCAGAAAACTATTTGACGATGTCAGTATAATTTTACAATTATGTATTAAAAATGTCGACAGACTAGCCACGCATAAGTGTTAATTTCTTTATTCAGATAAGTACAGGTTCATAGGGTGCATAGGGTTCCCACCAAGAACGTAGGGTCCCGAGCCAACCTCACCTGCATGTGGTGCACCTGCCGATCAACGGACGAGGCTCTGGCAAACAAGATGTCCCAATAAGCGGCAATAGGCCCTTGACTATTCACTTTTGAGCATATCTGTACCTGTACTAAGAACAGAAATTAACATGGATTTTTTGATTATTCCACTGCGAATTCGCATAAAGCATTTACACTAATAGAGGCAGAATTTCACGCACAATTTATACATATAGCATTTATTAAAAGAAAAGTCCCCTTTCTATAAGAACTATTATGTGTACGCTGCCATAACGCCAGCTCCGAATGTCATTGAAAAGTCTGGTTCAATATCTCTGTTCCTAAAAGAGCAATCGTTATGAAATTTTGCGTAGCGGGAGAAGTATTAGAGCACTATTTTTGTGTCTAAACTCTGTTGCTTTACAATTAGCCGTTTTCGAGTACGGCCATGTGTACGCTAGCTTGATCGTGACGCCAGCGTACACAGTGAAAATGGTGTTTATTTCCTAGACTAAAAAGGAAGAGTTTTTTTATATTTTTACTCTAACTAGGCAGTATTTACACAGAGTTTAATGGCATAGTAACCAACTCGATATAGCTCTTGTGTACGCTAACATAACGGACACCTTTGTTTGCCTTCTGATTAATATCGTGACATCTGACGAAATAGTTCAACATCACACTCTATAATGTTTTTTGGTATTCGTGTAATTTATTAACTTTGAATATAATTGTGGTATAAGTAAAACAATTTTCATGATATATCTTGCTAACAAAGTTATCAAAACTATTTTGCTTTGAGTTGCACGGGTTGCATTCATAACAAATTACGTCTGCTACGATCCTTTGAATTCTCAGTGTATCAACAACAAGAAGAAGACATAAAATGAAAACTCCACAGACTTTGAAATCGAAAAAAGAAAGGGTAGGATTTAAATTAACTCTAACTTTTCATTCGTAAACAAAGTTTATATGCACTGATGCCAGAATCCATTAATGGTACCCCAACGGCTGAGGACCACCTCTGAAGGGGACGAATTTCCCCAAAGTATAAGAAGTTGACACTAAAGTCACGAAATATAAAATTCATCAATATTGCTGTTTTGAAAATTGAGCTTAAGGGTTTTGTTACCCTAGCACATGTTTTTATTCATTTAAAATGCGTAGTTCAATATATAATACCTTGGGTATTATACTTAGATTGAACTAAACATTCAATCAGTAAACCGGTATATTTGTTTTTTCGATGTATGTACACCAATTTCTTCGAGGTTTCTGAACAGATTTATGTGATTCTTTTTTAGTTTGATGCGGGTAGTTTTAATGTTCAGGATCTTTAACATGGGTGAAGTTCGTGAACTCATTTCGCGTACAGTCGCGGTCTGAAAGTGTTTACCACCTTAAGGCTTATAATTGCATGAACCCATCAATGACACGGACGACGATTTTGTACTAGGCAACCAATCTATAATAACATGCCTTGCGTAGCAACTGGTGTCAATAACGATTTATTATTCCACATTTATAATATACGTTTATTTAATTACAAGGGTGATATTTACACTGAAGCAAAAATATTTGTAGTCTTCAAATAATGTAATTTTAAACTTGCTATTTACGATTTTGGTATTTGTAATTAATAAGTTTATCAAATGACTTTTACATTGACAGATTATAATGAAAGGGATGGCGAAAATACGATATCCTGAATATAAAACCTTTTTGAAAAAAATACAATAATATTAATATCGTCTAGCGTAAAGGTGATTTTCCACCAGAGTGGCGAGACGAGACTAGGCGAGCAGAGAATTGAAATCGCACTGACCCTTTTCCACTAAAAATAGCCATCGCGAGCTCGCGCGTGACCGCCCCGCGCCGCCCGTAGGCTTCATTAGATAAAGATATAGGTACAGTGCTGTTTGAGTTCGTCTTGCAATACACACGCAATTTCTATCGCGAGAAGCGTGTTTCTGTTGCTAAGTTAATTTATACTCTATGTCGGAAGCAATACGGTTCATTTTTACACGAACAAATATTTCAATTCACGCCTCGCATATTCTCGTCAATCCACACTATTTCCACCAAAGATGCGCTGGGAGAGAATTGAAAATTTGCCATACAAATTTCAATTCTCTCCTCGCCTCGCCTCGTCTCGCCACTCTGGTGGAAAATCACCTTTAGACTGCCTCGTTGGTCTAGCGGTAGTGCATACGACAGCTGATCATGAGGTCTCGGGTTCGATTCGCGGGCCGGGCTCGGCAAATGTTGCTAAAATTTTCTGTTAAGAATTTCTTAATGACAAATTATTAGGAATTTCTGTCAAGAAATTCTTAAAAATTAGCCCGAAGTTGGCGGTGTTTCACTCCCGTGCATCAGAAAGCACGTTAAGCAGTCCCGGCTGTCATGATCTATGGCAGTCATTAGTGGGAATTCAGTGACCTAAAATATACCTAGTGACTACTGGTCTAACCTTAGAATGATTTAAGATGGCAGTCGCTCCGTGTAAAAACTGATATTCAGTCAAATCTCGGTAGACCATTAATAAAAGGTCCCTGGGCTCCGAAGCGCAAGCTTGGGATACAACTAAGAAAATGCTAGGGTGATGATGATGATGATATCGTCTAGCAAAAATCAGGGGGCGGTCAGACTGTGAGCTATAATGATAGTGGATGGTATGCTAGTCACGTTAAAGCGCATGCTGATCACATAAGTGAGCTTTTGTTTAGATAGTACCATTTTATTACAATAAGTAAGTGTTTTTATAACAATACTAGAGGACGCCAGCAGCTACGCCTGCATTTTTTTAAACGTTACCCGTTTTGGCCGATCCCGTGGGAATTTCGGGAAATCCCTTCTTAGTGCACCCCTATGGTCTCCAAGGAACATACATGCCAAATTTCAGCTGCCTGTGCCCAATAGTTTTGGCTGTAGCGTGTCTGTCAGTCAGTCAGTAACGCAAGGATTTTATATATTAAGATTAAAATACAGAACTTTTACAGTTCTGTATTTTAATATTAATATAAAAGCAAAATCAAAGCAAAATAAATGCAATTCTGTCATTATGTCAGATTATTTCATCGACCTAAAAATATTCATACTCTTTTTGTTTGAATCGATGCCTTACCAATGATTGAAAAGTAATAAGTACTCAGATATAGCATTTTAGACATTGCTGAACCCAGCGTGACAAAGAATGTAATTTGAAAAGTGGTAAACATTTTTAGACTGCGACCGTACATTTGTTATCTATTAGGACCTTGGTAATACCACACTATGCATGTGCATATGGTAAATCAAAGATTCCGCGGTGTTTTTAGTGACACTTACACCTCATATAAATCTTAATATATAAAATCCTTGCGTTACTGACTGACTGACAGACACGTTACAGCCGAAACCATTGGGCGCAGGAAGCTGAAATTTGGCATGTATGTTCCTTGGGGACCGTAGGGGTACACTAAGAAGGGATTTCCCGAAATTCCCACGGGATCGGCCAAAAGCGGTTAATTTAAAAAAAATGCAGGTTTAGCTGCTGGCGTCCTCTAAGATACTATAAACTTAGCTTCAGTTCACCTTACATTTATGTTAGGAAATATATATAGACCAAATTTTTCACAATGAACGAAAAACTAAACTACACTTGTACTGAACTTCGATGCATGAAACATACTTGCACTTGTCCAGTCGTTCATGGTCTACTTTATCTTCGATGAGCTTACAAGGGTTCGCTTAAGCGAACCCCGTCGTCGGCATGCGCGATACCATCGGTGGTCGCGCACTACCGATGGTATACCACACTATGCATTTAAGGAAATCGAGGATTCCGCAGTGGTTTTTAAGTCTCCAACACCTGAGTTGGCCACATACTCACACGAAAAAGGAAGAAACAAGTGTAACAAAGATCATACACATTTTTATAATACGGTTAGTAAGTCAACCTGCCAACCGTCGTTTTCAAAACGTAAATAATTCACTTCTCTACAGTTAAAATCTATATATTTAACAGATTGCATTATTAGCTTTCCAAATAAAATAAATAACATAATGTTGTTTTAGGAAAAGCTTACGTCATAGGGATATTTATTTAATTAAATCATTACATATTTCAACATTGTGTTCATTTATAGGTGTATATTTTGCATTTCTGATGCAAGAACATTATATGTACATATTTTTGTTGCCATTTTAAAATAAAAACTATACATTCATCAAAATAATTCAATGTTCGTAAATATTTTGTAAGTATTTATGTGTGTGTGTGCTTAGAAAGAGTAGTGTAGACATGATTTGCGCTTTGCACACTAGATAAAAGCCGATTGCATTGGAGATTCACACATATTCATTCAAAGTGAGCAACCAGACCTGAATCATGTGTAGATCGCACATATTGTTGTAGGGATCGAACCCACAATACCTGGTGTAGTGTCAAGTGGCGAGGTGGCCTTTCGACCTACTACTCATGCAGACAAAAAAGTTATTGCAGATTGAATCCAATATATCGCAAAAATGCCAAGCAAAAATAGTGCATAGAAATCTAGAATATTTGGTATCGTCGTGACCAAAACTCACTATGTTAGCTCAAATTGGTAGAAGCGTATTGTCCAGTGATATAAGAGTATAGTAGCAGGTGGTCACAGTGATTACTTGCCCCTGTGAGAAGCCCGGGATGTTCCCAGACCTATTTATTTATACCCAACGTAAGTGCACCGCGATCGGAAACTTGCCAGTTGAATCTATAGAGTATACTCGCTGTGAGATTTTCTTTTTACATCCCTATGGTTTTCTTGTAAACTTTTTTACTAAAGTGATTCAATCTACGTAGCTGGGAAAAGGTAATGAGGTTTTTGTGGGAACTTGTTTATCCGCAGTTTCAACTTAAATATTTACTTAGAAATAATTTTGTTTGAATATAATATGCTGTGTACTGACGATATTTGCGTAGTGGAGTACGTTATATTGTAAAACAAAAATATTAGCTTGAATACTGAATTTGGTTTCTAGGTAAAACAATTTGTTAGATTTATTTTGTAAGCTACATGTAATTAAAATGAGATTCTATTTATACTAATGGCTATATAATAATCTGCACATATAAAATTCTTATGTTACTGACTGATAGACAACTCATAGCTGAAACTTCTAGGAGCAAGAAGCGGCAATTTGGTATGTATGTTCCTTGGGGACCGTAGGGGTACACCAAGAAGGGATTGCCCGAAATTCCCACGGGATCAGCAAGAAACGTTTAAATTAAAACAAAATGTGCATCATGTAGTTTAAAATATAACGGTACATTTTATTTCTAAAATTATTTCATGTGACACAATGGCTTTCCAAGCTTTCCAAAATTTTAATTACTTTAAAAAAGTAAACTAGCTTTTTTACTATTATTTCCATATCTGAATCGTAAAAAATCTGTATCTTTAGCTACTAATAAAAATATATTCTGAAATAAATGGCATTATCTATACTTGTGTCAGATTTCCCATTAAGCTTCTACATAGTTTTATTTCAATGCTGGTTGTGGAATTGACAGTAAATATTTTGTATTCAAAGCTGCAAAACTTTATCTCAATAGATTACTTTACTTCGATTTCAGTATTCAAAACTTGCATAGTTCGATGTGTCTATTATTCTTGGTTTAACTCTCAATAAAAATGCAACATTTCTAGTCGCAAATTGCAAGTCAGATCTAAACTTTCTTTTTTACCTATAAGTTGACATAAATTGCTATTGTATACAAATAATACAAGAGCGATAGGTAGTATCGATATACTTTGCTACAAAAACTTCAGGAGATTCACTCAACGACCCTTGGAGTTCGAGCAGAAAAATAAGATATGCCCGAAGTCGTCAGAGCATCTTAGATTTTGATATTTAATTTATCACTCGTAAAAACAATGAGGCTGCAATCTCAACTTTTCATACCAGTGTGCATTTTTGTTCAATGTTGTTTTAGCTGGTATTAATCAAACTTTGATTCATTTATATGTGTAGTGGAGGCACGCTCGATGCAGCATATATGGCTCTTGACTGTAGTAGAACTAACATCTCGTAGTGTTTCAAAGCAGTGGAAGCCTTAGCCCGCTTCCCATCTAATCTTCCTTTTCTATAAAAAAAAGAATGAGAATGAGGAGAAAGGGATGTTTGTGAGAAGAAGTTGAAATTGCGTTAGTAATTAATAAATTATCAAAAGTGTGTAGAAAATCGTTTCGCGGGCTAAGAGTAGGTTGCCTTAAATACCGACCCAGACAGAAGCATTGGGTGCTTTTTACCACAAGAGACCATGTGATTGTATTTCACAGTATCCTAAATTTTATTAACAACACTATTACCACGACGAAATTAGCTTTTTTCTGCTATTAAACTTTTTTAAAGATTTCAGGTACTGATTGCAACAGGAAGGATTTAATAGTTTTTAATATAAATATAAATAAATGTGTAAAAATGTGTCCGTTCAAAAGCGTATACGTATTTGTATGGTACAATTATGGCAATATGTACTAGTCACGAAACATAATGATACACCACGGCTTATATATAATTATGTGGATTTTGGTAACAAAAATATTAATTTTTTTTTTGAAAACAAGCATAGCTTTGTGATACGATAATGTGACAATTAGGATTTGATAATGAGAATTAGCGTTGTACACAACTGAAAAACATTATACCGATTTCAGATTAGGTAGCGTTTGTTTTTTATCCTGAATGTTATTCAAGTAATGTATGGAACTTATAACTAACTAAAACATTCTTCTTTACTTCACTACTTTTAATAACATTATGGCGCTGATACACTTGAGCATTCACTTGTAACAGAACAGCGAGCATTCACCGTTTTTTGTTTTGTGGAACCGTACAACGAAAATTGCTACGAACATTTTCACGATCTTTCTAGCGAACACTCTAACCCTTAGAATACAGAAAAAATATAGAAACCGTACTACAATAGCAGTTTTACCCACTATATTTACTTCACTTTGAAACTTATGAATTCTTTCTAGTATAAGATTCGTAGGTTGTCACTAATTTTAATTTGACTGATGATGGGCTTACTCATAATAAATGTCGAGTCGAGAGAATATCCACACAGACCTAGTTTACAAATCTAGTTTACACAGAATTAATTTCAATATAACGTTGATAAATCCTCGATATCGATAAATAAATTTGAACGTAGGAACAGACCTTTGTGTGATTTAATAATTTATTCGAATTAACATCTGCATTTTATTATTTCATGTAACCAAAACAAGAACAAACAAACAAGTGCTTAAAGTTAATTGGTATGGAAGATTTTAGAAGCTAACTTGATGATCGTCGCGTAGCAATCGATAATTATCTAAATAATAGGCACATAACTGCCAAAAGTCAGAGATGCGTACCATGGTTTTGAATTCGTAATGGTTAACGTGGAAATGATCTTGTCACTAACTATCATTGAATATAGAGCTTATTAGAAATATAAGTAATAAATATCAATTGCTTCATTCATCAAAAAGGTAATACATTTTTTATAGTAATTTATCTATTGGTTTTCAAGTTTTATTTATTCGCTTATGTTACTTATCTGAGGATTCATCAACATTCAATCGGCATTCATTCCCAGTTTACCAAATCTAAGGCTATATTGTAAACATAATCGATATTTTATAGATGTTTGGTCTGAATAAGCCCTTATTAATTCTGAGTAATAACTATCACTACTTACGCAGATTCAAAACGGCATTTGTATATATATTTTCTCTTATATTAGAAAAATATCATAAGTCAAAGTGAAGTAAATATATTGGGTTTAACCGCCATTGTAGCGCGATTTCTATGTATTTTCTATATTCTAAGGCTCGCCAGAATGTTCGTAAGAATGCTCGCTAAAACACAGTCGTTTGTTTTTCTGTTTTCTAACATTCGCACGAATGGTGATTACAGGTTAATGTTCAAGTGTATCTGCGCCATTATGGACAACAAAAATGTTACTATACATAGTTTATAAAACCATAGCAAAAGACCTATATATAGGCGTCGGTTTTCTCACCAGAGAAAATAGGATTGAGCAACCAAATAAAGTGAGAGTCGCTTAGGTTTATCGATGACAACAACGTACGAATGAAATACCGAAGCGAACGTGCCTCGCCACTGGATGGCAGGGCTTGCAACCGATTGCAGGTAATAAAAGATCATTTTAGTTAAACGATTTTGATATTCGTATGCCTTTAAAGAGTTGTATTTTGGAAGAGATTGATTTTTCATATATTTTAAGGAGCGTGACTTGTTTTTTGTAATAGGTTAAAAAGTAAAAGTCTATAGATGCCACTTCTTGGATGGGTGACCGGTTGTGGTGACATTAACATTCTGTCATGTAATGTAGCTACCGTCCTTAGGAGAGCCCGTAAAAACAACTGTCCAGGATCGCATCTCAGACATGAGACCATACACGTTGGAGGCCTCCCAAAGGCCTTACATTAAACGCTGACACCAAGTTTTGCCACACATTCCCACAAGGAGAAAGAAAGGTTGAATTGTTTATTTAAGAACCAGGTTACTCTTCGAAAATGTGTGTGTGCTTGTTACTTTTTATACAAAGCTGCGTTGTGTGGGATTTCGTGATTTTCTTCTCCCGATAGCTTCGACGCTTGAAGGTGAAGGTTACCGTAAACCTTTATATTGCCTATTGACAGTAGGTGCTGTCAACAATTTGATATTTTTATTTTACAAACTCTATGTGGGATGAGTCTGTCTACCAGGCCGGTAATGTTTCTTTAGTATTATATACATAAAGCTTGAACATATCAAATTGCTTTACGTTACGTATTAATTGTTTTGATTGGTGACATCCAACTGATTAAGTCTGTATTATGATTTATAAATATCTTCAATAACAAATACGTGCTGTCTATAAATAGCACGTATTAGTTACAAATAGGCATAGGTTGCTACGAGAATAGACCATCTCAACGGTATAACAGCCAAACAATGTGTATTATATATTTTCGATTCACTAAATATAGATTAATAACTTATTCATTTTAACTGATCGGTTCCATTGTACGACGCAACATAGGCGTCGAATGTATTAGATTCGATATTCTCAGTGCACAACATTACTTAAATCAGAAATTGTGGCCCATTGTCTACCATAAAATCATATTATTATGTATATCTTTTTAGTTAAGGCTTTAAATTTATAATATTAGCAAAAGAGTTAATAATTTATCAAGTAAAAAGCGTTACCTTTGCCACTCTAAGTTCGAATTATCACTCTTTATATACTTCAATAAAATATTAATCACCTAGTATTATCATCAGGAAGCGACAAACGAACCAATATTTACTATGTATTCAGAACTACATACAAGATAATAGCCACCCCACGGGACACTCTTATCCTCCTAATAATGGTCCCTAATCGTTAAATAACATTTATATTCATTACATATAAATCGTGGCTTAGTCCTGAGATTTCAATGTAGAAACAAAAGCGTATATTTAAATCACTTGCAGGTAGCAGACACTAGTTTAATTCCGACCCCATTTTATTTTAGTGGATTAAATTGTAGCAATTAGTTGGTCGGTGGCTATTTGGACAGTGGTCTTATTTATATGTCAGTTGTTCAGCTCAGATGGGCGACACTAAGTACTTTACTGAGGTACTAGCCGAAACATAATAATTCGTGTTAAATCTACATAAGCATTATATCGTCAACCCGCCCGCTTTTGTTTGCCTTCTGATTAATATCTTGACATCTGACGAAATACTTCAACATCATTCTTCGTAATGTTGTTTGGTATTCGTGTAATTTATTAACTTTTAATATAATTTTGGATTAAGTAAAACAATTTTCATGATATATCTTGCTAACAAAGTTATCAAAACTATTCAGCTTTTAGTTGCACGGGTTGCATTCATAACAAATTACGTCTGCTACGATCCTTTCTCAGAATACCTACAACAAGAAGAACACATAAAATTAAAACTCCACAGACTTTGAAATCGAAAAAAGAAAGGGGAGGATTTAAATCAGTTCTAAATTTTCATTCGTAAACAAAGTTTATATGCACAGATGCCAGAATTCAATAATGGTGCCCCAACAGCTGAGGACCACCTCTAAAGGGGACAAATTTACCCAAAGTATTAGAACTCGCCTAGCCTTTGGTCTCGGGCACATACGAGATCATTAACCCGGTCTTGGGGAGAACAGAGCCACCTTCTCTGCTCTCCACCTGGACTATTCCTGTCCGGCGCGTCCACGTCGCGGGGGTGGGCATACCACATTCTAGTAGGCCGGAGTGTGAGTGGTGGCCAAGTTCGGTCAGGGACCCAGCTTCACGGGGTATATCGTGAATCCCTTGCCCAGGGATACGGGTGAAGACCTCAACGGTGAAGAAGGCGTCGACTTAGTCGTAACGGTTTAGCCAGCGGAAGAGGCAGGCCACAGGGGCATAGTGCCTGGAACCTGGTGGAGGGCAGCGGTACCCATCAGTACTGAGGCAAAGCGTAAAGAAGCGTTTCCAGACCGGTTTGCCAACAGACTTCTACTTTCTCCCTGAGTTTGTAGAACCGCGATGTAGAAAGCAACGGGAAACTACTACATTATTCTATCCCATGAGAGTCTTTTGATGAGAATGCAAGTAGATCCAATGTCAGTTTTGCCGAGTGACCCGCGTAGCGACCGGCGCTCAGGACTTACCGGGGTTCAGAGTGTGAAATAGGATACCGGCCATGGGAGTGTAGGCAACCAGGCAACCCACGGAAAATATGCGACTGGAAGAGACATTAAACTTCGCAAGAACACACGCATAGGAACCTGGAACGTGCGCGGATTGTTAGGGAGAGGGCGACTGGACATTCTAGGTAGAGAACTCGAAAGATGTGATTCTGTTATCACCGGCATCAGCGAAACCCACTGGAAAGATAGTGGCCATCGTGACTTGGAGAAACATAGTATATACTACTCAGGAGACGCTTCCAGCAGTTTCACTGGAGTGGCCATTGTAATCCCAAAAAAATGAAACATATCCGTTCTTGGCTATAACCCTATTAGCGGCAGGATCATATCCATGAAACTCGATGCATCACCGACACCACTTAATATTATTCAGGTGTATGCTCCTACAAGCTTAGCCAAGGATGAGGATATTGAAGACTTCTACAATGAACTCGAATCTTCAATTGAACGAGTACCAAAACGGGAAATGCTTATTGTTTTAGGTGACTTCAATGCAAAAATCGGCAACACAAAACAAGATGTTGGCCTTCGCAACATCGTCGGGCATTACGGTCTTGGACAACGAAACAATAGAGGAGAAAGACTACTGCAATTCGCAGCTGAAAACAGCTTTACCATAGCAAACACTGTTTTCCGACATCACCCAAGAAGGCTTTTCACATGGACGTCCCCCGACGGACAGTACAAAAATCAAATTGACTACATACTTATAAGAACTAGATGGCGTAGTTCAATTACAAACTCGCACACATTGCCCAGTGCCGACTGTCAGTCCGACCATCAGCTGCTTGTCTGTAACCTTAGACTTAGATTGCATAACACTGTAAAACGCAAAGTAAGTAATTGCCTAGAAATCTCCAGTGGCAGTTCTCTCAGAGAAAAGCTTAATGAAGATGGTCATAAGTGGAAAATGAAATCCGTTGAGACCAATCCAGACTCACTTTGGGAGAACGCTAAAGACCAAATTAAAGAAGCTGTACTTATGACACAACCTAAGCAACTTAAGACCAAATTACAACACTGGATGTCTGATACAACATGGGACCTTGTGAAGCGTCGTCGTAAAGCGAAAATGAGTGGGGAGATCGTCAGTGTTCTCAACAGATTGAATGCACAAATACAGGCTGGCTGTAGACGCGATTATAATAACCATCTCAATAATATCTGCACAGAACTTGACAGAAACTCTGACCGCTTTGAAACCAAAGACCTTTTTAAAAAGATTCGCTATATTACCCGACAATTCAAACCAAGAACATGGGCTATCGAAAGATCCGATGGTGTCACTGTAACTGAAATTAAAGATATTGTCGAGGTCTGGAGAAGTTACTGCAAATCACTCTTTGCTGACAACACCTCGCCACCGCCAATGTTATCAGTTCAGGCCAGTACTGCATCTGTGCTGAAAGAACCACATACACTTAAAAGCGAAGTAAGTGCTGCAATAAATCATCTTAAGCGAAACAAAGCGGTTGGTGCTGATGATATCCCTATCGAGGTATTCCAAGCCATGGGCGAATTCGGGGTTGATGTTTTACACACTATCTGCAACTGTATTTGGGAAACCGAACAGTGGCCCCAAGATTGGGCACACTCCGTTTTCATTCCAATACATAAGAAGGGATCCACAAAGAAGTGCGGTAACTATCGATTGATCTCACTTATATCGCATACCAGCAAGGTGCTCCTGCACATAATTAACACCAGACTGCAAGCGTACCTTTCACGCGAGATTTCTCCCGAACAAGCCGGATTCGTTAAAGGCCGAGGAACTAGGGAACAGATATTAATACTGCGCCAAATTATAGAAAAGGCAAGAGAATTCAACAACCCAGTGTATATCTGCTTCGTCGATTTTCGCAAAGCCTTCGACACAGTAAAGTGGCATAAACTTTGGGATGTGCTTGTGCAAATGGGTGTCCCCCAGCATCTAGTGAGCCTTATCCGCAATCTATACCAGAAAGGTACTGCAACAGTCCGAATAGATGGGGTTCAATCTGAAACTTTTCAGACGCAAGCAGGAGTCAGACAGGGGTGTATATTATCTCCACTTCTGTTTAACATATACACCGAACACATCATGCGCATAGTTCTGGAGGAATGGACAAGTGGATTTACAGTCGGAGGCCGTAAAATTTGCAATTTGAGATATGCTGATGACACTACCCTTCTCACGCAGTCAAAAGAAGATATGGAAGCTTTATTGACGTCACTCGAAACAGCGAGCCTCTCCTTTGGATTAGCAATTAACAGGGAGAAAACCAAAATGATTATAGTTGATCGAGCTGAACTGAATCATCCTGATATCACGTCAGTAGCTAACTGTGAAGTGGTTCAGAGCTACGTATACCTCGGCTCAACTATATCCAACGATGGTGGATGTGAAAGCGAGATTCGGAGGAGATGTGCTATAACAAGATCTGTCGTAAGCAAACTTGATAAAGTCTGGAGCAACCATAAAATCACGAAAAGAACAAAAGTCCGTCTCATGAAAAGCCTAGTGTTTCCAGTCCTCCTTTATGCTTCCGAAACTTGGACAATCCGATTTCAGGAACGCCGAAAAATTGACGCCCTCGAAATGTGGTGCTGGAGACGGCTGCTTAAAATACCCTGGACCGCACGCCACACAAACGTTTCCATTCTTAAAGAACTAGAAATAAAAGAGAGATTGTCGTCCACTGTGCAACTACGAATCCTCAAATATTTCGGGCACATCATCCGCAACGAAAACTCCATCGAGCGTCTTGTCGTCCAGGGCCGCGCCGAGGGGAAACGGTCCCTAGGAAGGTCACCCACTCGTTGGACTGACCTAATAAAAACAGTGATGCATAAATCGGTGGTAGAGTGCTCCCGGGATGCACGGAATAGAAGCCGATGGAGACATTTAGCGAAGTCTGCCTGTAAACAAAATCAAGAGACCACGACTACTCTGTCAAGAGTGAACGACTGAAGAAGAAGAAGAATTAGAACTCGACACTAAAGTCACGAAGTATAAAATTCATCGATATTGCTGTTTTTGAATATTGAGCTTAAGGGTTTTGTTGTTTGTGTTTTTATTCATTTAAAATGTTCAGTTCAATCTATAATGCCCCAAGAGTTTTAAAGTTCAGGATCTTTAACATGGGTGGAGTTCGTGCACTCATTTCGCGTACATTTATACTCTATTAGGTCCTTGGCAACGGTATGACACAAAGAGGCTCTTTACATGTAATAAATGTTTCCTTTACTTCAATAAAGTGGGACGCGCAAGCAGCCTGCGCTCTACTAGCGGTGGTCTCATTGCCTTCATTTAAAACAAACTACATTGCGAAATTGTAATATACCGCTTTATCAAGAATTGTATCTTTGCCTACTTTATCTAAATTGCCATACGCCATAATAAATGTTGAAAATAATAAGAGATTTAATTTCTAACCGTATAAATTAAGAAAAATGTTCTTTTGATTCAAATTGTATCTCAGTTGTTTTAAGATAGTATTTATTTGCCTTTCTGTAGAACACTCAAGAAGATGCTTCTCATTTCGGGATTATAATACGATTCTGTATTACGCAACAAAACGAGTTGCCAAATTAATTGTCAAACAAAAGAGATTAGCTTTCTGTTTGCGTTGAGGTACAAAATATAAATAATCACTGGCGCTGGTACTGAATACTGATGACAGTATTCAAATTGTGTGCAATTGTCAAAACAAGAAAATTGTTGGCGGAGTGAGCCCGACACACTGGTAGAGGAGTGTTGGTACTGCTCCCGCGGTGTCGATTAAGGCAATGCTAATGTCATTTGTTTGCTAACTTCGCAGACTCGGAGTTGCGGTCGAAAACGTGCATCCGTGTAAATATTAGAAAGCAAATGGAAACAAATAAAGTGTTCTTATCTGTCGACTTCCATTCCCATATGAATTATCATTTCGCTTTCAACAACGACGTTGCGATATTTTAAACGTATTGTTTCTGTCTTGTTGATCTTCTGGGTTTTAGCGCTCCGATAGCGAGCTTCGACAAATACCGCGCATATTTAATTATTTTCATACATATTCATTGGATAATTAATATGGAGGTATGTTTTAGAAACAATAGTATAATTTCTGGTTTCGCCAAACTTTATTTAAGTATATTTATTGGAACAGAATTTTATTTGGTTACTCGGTTTACTGAACAAAAGGTTAATTAATATGTATAAATGATGCCATACAAATTTTTGTTTCGTCTAAATTATTGCTGGCCCAGTAAACAAAGTTATGACTATGAAGTCATGACTTTGTTTACATCTGCTGCAAACATAACCGCCACTACGCATATTATCCTCAAATAAGTTTTGAATCGTATAATTTTGATATGTATACACGGTAGTTGCTTTTTAAATATTGAAATTGTTAAAACATTGGCGCAAGCTACGGATTAATTAATAATTTTATGTGTTTGGACGTCGACGGGGTGAAGCAAGACGGCGACGGAGGGAGGCAGATGCGCGGGCGGCGCGGCGCCGCGCTGCGACGAGCGGCCAAACCAGTCTCCAACCATACGCTAACGACGACACTCGCGCACTAGTTTCTTTGCCGTATTAATAGAATATTGTAAATAAGTAGTAATCGTTTACTGTAATATATACCTAGCGTTTACAGTCCGCTGTTTTATTACATACTGGGCTAGAATCCTCAACATATTTTGGTCCTTAAACGTCACGTAGAAGATCCAGTATTTAAAAGTATAACGGTTACATATTTAACGGCATTTGAACACTCCGACATCAATTGCGCCTTGTCATCGCTTCAGCGGCATTCATTGGAGTCTCGATTTGAAGATTAGAAGAGCTGTAACGGCGAGGTCATCGTGTACAAGACGTCTTGGTGAAGATTGGATCCAGCATCAACGGTCCAATTACGCTGCGTCATTGCCTCATCGTGGGATTTACAACCGCCTTGTGGTTGAGGATAAGAGTATTTGTGAGTTCGTTCCATTTAGTCCTTTCTATATCCTTTTCTTTTCCCTCGCATAGCCTTGCCTAGCTTATATTTCAAAAGTTAACATACTTTTTTCAAATTATAACCGTTTTTTTTTCACTTCAAAACTGTCTATTTGAGTTTACAAGTGTTTTCCTTGGTTCATATAGTGTTAGCTACATCTTATTGCACGCACCTGTGCATGTTTTTATTGCATTCCGTTATAAACTAACGGTCACAACAGCTGTGCGGTCGACTCGTTCTCAAGGTCGAGCACCCATTCATACGCTTATTGTTTGTGCACAATAAACTAATTAGTTATACTTACATTTTGTTTGTGACCGCTATCTTCTTTTATTTAATATTTCGCTTTGCTTTCGTATATCAATCATGGCCAATTTAGATACGTTTATTAAAAAGCGCAGCGCTTTAAAAGCAAAGCTTACAAACTTTAGTAATTTTATTAACGTACTACTCAGTTGTAAGACGTTGTCAAACATCCAACGTACAGAGCTAGAAGACCGTTTACGCAAATTTGATGCCATATACGATACTTTTGATGATTTGCAGACGGAGATAGAAATACTGGCAGATAAACCGGACGAAGCCTACACGGACCGCGCCAAATTTGAGGAGCGTTACCATGCTCTGGCTGCACAGGCTCGTTGCTTGCTGGCTGACGCCGGCGTCGGTGATGGCGGGTCTGTAGCGGGCTCGGCAGCAAATAATACAGGTGCATCGTCCCATCATAACTTTATTCGCTTACCAAAAATTGATTTGCCTAGCTTCGATGGTAGTTATCAATACTGGCTCGAGTACAGGGATACTTTTCTATCATTAATTCATAATAGCAGTAGTATTGATCACATTAGCAAGTTCCATTATCTTCGCGCGTCGTTAAAAGGTAATGCTCAAGAAATTATAAAAAATATCGATTTTAAAGCTAGTAACTATGAAATGGCGTGGAACTTGCTTTGTGAAAGATTTGACAATAGTAGACTTTTAGTAAACCATCATCTACAATCATTGTTCAATGTTGAAGCTATACCTAAAGAGTCGTGTTCGTCTTTGCGTCATCTTGTTGACGGCATTAATAAAAACATAAGGGCGCTGAAAACATTGAATGAGCCTACGGAGTACTGGGATACCATTATCATTTATATGATGGCAAATAAATTAGATTCCATTACTTGTAGAGATTGGGAGGAGTACCGTAACACTTTGACAACTTCACCCACATTATCACAGTTTTGTCAGTTCATTAACAATAAGGCTGATTTATTGGAGACCTTGGAGGATACTAAAACTAACAAAACAAATAGCAGTAGAACTTACGCCAGTAGTAGTAGTAGAAGTTTTATAGTTGCCACTAACAAGAGCAATAATCAGCATCGACATTCCTCTCTTAATACATTACAATGTCCTATGTGTTCTAAAGAACATCTATTGCATACTTGTGAAGTCTTTCGAAGCCTACCGGTTGAAAAACGCATTTTAAAGGCAAAAGAATTTAAAGTTTGTTTTAACTGTTTGCGTCTAGGACATACCACAAAGAGATGTCGATTATCGCACTGTAAATATTGTAGTGCTAAACATAGTACGCTTTTACATGTTGAGCCGCCTAGTAACGCCGCTTATCAAGACCCCATGCCTAATAGTGTAGTTCTCCCTGCTGACACTTCTGATCGTACCTCATTGCCTATACGGTCATCAGATGATGTCGTGTTATCTAGTGATACTGTGTCAACGCGTACTACTTCTTCCCAAATTTTGCTTTCCACAGCTATGGTGAAAGCGGTCGGCGACAAGGGCAAGAAGTTCGACGCCAGAGTCCTGCTGGATAATGGTAGTACTGCAAACTTCATTACTCAGACCCTTTGCAACATGTTGGGATTACCTCGACGTAACACGTACTCCACTGTAACAGGTATCAATAGTCAGACTTCCGTTAGTACACAGTCATGTAATTTATATATTGAGTCTTACAATGGTAGTTACAAGAAAAATATTGATTGCTTTATTTTGCCTGAAATAACCAAAATTATACCGTCTACTTTAATTGATATAGCGATCATTCCATTACCGTCAAATTTACAATTGGCTGACCCTTCTTTTAACATTCCCTCAGAAATTGACATTTTAGTAGGTGCTGAGGTCTTTTGGCATATCTTAGGTAGTACTTCTATGGACCTAGGAAGAAACCAGCCAAAATTATGTGACACTAAACTTGGATGGATAGTATCAGGCCCCGTGGCTCTTCCATCGCATCCATCCTCATCAAATAAGTCACATTTTTGTAATTTAGCAGTAGATGATGTAGCCTTTAACTTTAACAAATTTTGGGAGCTAGATTCTGTATCTTCAATACATTCGCAGTCACGAGAAGAGCGTGACTGTGAGCAAAGTTTTTTACAAAATACTACTCGCGACAATAATGGTAGTTTTGTAGTTACCATACCCTTAAAAACTGATCCTAGCGTCTTAGGCCAGTCATACAGTATAGCAAAAAAGCGATTTTTATCTTTAGAGCGTCGTTTTCAACGCGATCCTGTCTTCAAGGAGCGATATATAGCTTTTATGCAGGAATACGAGCGTCTGGGTCACATGACTGCGAATAGTTCATCCTATAAGCCGCATTCTGAAGGTAATATTGATTATTTCATACCACACCATGGCGTAGTTAGAGAATCGAGTACTACTACGAAGCTTCGAGCAGTCTTTGATGCATCAGCTGCAACCACATCTGGTGTATCATTCAATGACATCCAGATGGTAGGTCCTACTGTCCAGGACGATCTTTTATCAATTTTACTGCGTTTTCGGCAACATAAATATGTAGTCACGGCTGATATTGAAAAAATGTACAGAGCTATTTCTGTAACTCCCTCACAACGGTCATTGCAGCAAATTGTTTTTCGTACAAGTCCGGAGCTACCTCTTAGGACATACAGGCTTAATACTGTCACTTATGGTACGGCTTCTGCTCCCTACTTAGCCACTAAGTGTTTAGTAAGTCTGGCTGCATCTGCATCCAATGAGGCCACTAAGAACTCCATTAAAAGAGATTTTTATGTTGATGATTATTTGTGCAGTAGTGCTTCTATTTCCGGGGCAGTGCAGTTGGTAAAGGAGGTATTAGCCATTTTAAATTCTGCAAATTTTCATTTGCGTAAATGGCAATCAAACAGTCAGGAAATATTAAAACAAATTACAGGTAATTCCGAAAGCCTAAACGATTCTGGTGGAAGCCTTAACTTGTCAGACTATAAGACTGCGTCTTCGAAAACTTTGGGTTTACATTGGTTATGCAACTCAGACACTCTTATTTTCTCTATAGGGATCGATATAAGCGAACGTGTCACAAAACGTCACATTTTATCAGTGATTAGCAAGATTTTCGATCCGTTAGGCTTGATAGGTCCATGTGTGGTACTAGCTAAGATAGTTCTTCAAAAACTATGGATATATAAATGTGATTGGGACGATGAAGTGTCTCAACCGATACGAGAGCTCTGGTTATCTTTCGCAAATGGGCTTCCATATCTCAATACATTAAAAATTCCACGATGGGTGTCAGGTGATAATTCGGTGTCATACGAAATTCATGTTTTTACAGATGCATCGGAAAAGGCGTACGGTGCATGTGTATATGTCCGCTCGATTAGTAATGAGTCAATTAAGGTTCAGCTTCTGGTATCCAAAAATCGTGTGGCACCGATTAAACCCACAACAATTCCTCGTTTGGAACTCTGTGGGGCTTTGTTAGGAGCAAGACTGTGTACTAAGGTTCTGAATTCGATAACTTTGCCAATAAGTAGATGCCAATACTGGTGCGACTCATCAATCGTATTAAGTTGGTTGTGTATGTCGCCAAACGCACTCAAACCCTTTGTACGAAATCGCGTTGATGAGATACAGGAAAGCACCTCAGGTTACAAGTGGAGTTACGTGCCGTCGAAGGATAACCCGGCAGATCTTGTTTCGCGCGGGCTGAAGGCTGATCAAATTTTGGATAATTCTTTATGGTGGTCTGGACCTAGTTTCTTGTTAAAACAAGAAAATGAATGGCCAAATATGCCCAATAATGCCGCAAAACAGGACCTACCTGAAATTATAATAGCACAACCCAATCATCATACCTATCATTCATCAAATTCATCTATTCCTGAACAATCATATATTAAATTATTAATTAATAAATTTTCAAAATTTAGTCGTTTACGAAATGTAGTGGCCTATGTACATAGATTTATGTACAACCTAAAAATAAAAATAATAAAATGTCAGGTTCCCTTTCTCATGATGAACTTAATAAGGCATCAATTATAATAGTGAGTCATGCTCAAGCTGACATGTTTCCCAACGAGTACAGACTACTCAAAGCGGCAAAGTCTTTACCTCGAAAAAATAGACTTATTTCGTTAAGTCCCTTTTTAGATGACGATGGTGTCATTCGTGTAGGCGGCAGGCTTGACAACTCTCCCTACGATTATAACGTAAAACACCCTATTTTGGTGTGCAGTAAGCACCACCTAACAAAAATTATGTTTGAAAATATGCATCTAAAGTTGCTCCACGCTGGTCCTCAGTTACTGCTAGCTAATGTTAGACAAAATTACTGGCCTTTAGGAGGTAGAAATCTAGCCAAAGCTGTGGTTAAAAAATGTATTCAGTGTTTCAGATACAAATGCCAGAACATGCAACCGATTATGGGTCAACTCCCAATTTCTAGAACTTGTTTGGAGTTTCCCTTTTTAAATTGCAGCGTAGACTATGCCGGGCCAGTATTTATAGCTGATCGCAAAGGTCGGGGATGTAAGCTAATAAAGTCGTACCTGTGTATTTTTGTATGCCTTGCAGTTAAAGCCGTCCATATCGAGCTCGTTACAGATCTCACCAAAGAAGCGTATATGGCAGCTTTAAATAGATTTATAGCTCGTCGCGGTAAACCTAAAAGTATTCTATCTGACAACGGCACTAATTTCGTAGGAACTTGTAATGAATTACAACAACTTTTGCAAGATTCCAACCTATCTTATGATATTGCCCAGCAAGGTATTGAATTTACTTTTGCTCCCCCTTATTCTCCACATTTTAACGGCATCGCTGAGGCTGCCGTTCGGTCTACAAAACACCATCTAAAACGACTACTACAATTAACGCATTTTACATACGAGGAAATGGCCACTTGTTTGACTCAAATAGAGGCAGTTCTAAATTCACGTCCGCTCACCCCATTCTCCTCTGATCCTTTAGATTTTACAGCCCTCACACCTTCACACTTTCTAATTGGACGCTCACTGATGTCTGTTCCGCATCCACAGGTGGCTGACATTAATATTAATCGCTTGGAGCGATATAAAAGAGTGGAACATATTAAGCAACATTTCTGGACCCGATTCCACTTAGAATATGTTTGTCTGCTTCAGAACAAGACTAAGTGGACCTCTTCGACAGGACAGCTGACCGTTGGAACTTTAGTTCTTCTCAGGGAGAAGGGCCAACCCCCATTGCTGTGGCCGCTGGGGCGTGTCACCAAGGTCTTTCCGGGCAGCGACAATGTCTCGAGGGTGGCTGAGGTGAAAACAAAGAAAGGGACGGTTCTACGCGCCTACAACAACATCTGCCCTCTTCCTCTCTGTTGAATAGGTACTTCAAGCCGGGGAGGATGTTTGGACGTCGACGGGGTGAAGCAAGACGGCGACGGAGGGAGGCAGATGCGCGGGCGGCGCGGCGCCGCGCTGCGACGAGCGGCCAAACCAGTCTCCAACCATACGCTAACGACGACACTCGCGCACTAGTTTCTTTGCCGTACTAATAGAATATTGTAAATAAGTAGTAATCGTTTACTGTAATATATACCTAGCGTTTACAGTCCGCTGTTTTATTACATACTGGGCTAGAATCCTCAACATATGTGACGCTTTATCTAACGCAACTGTTTGAAATAGATATATTGTCTATGATAATTAAACGAAAATATCAGTTTAGAAACATTTTTTATGTATGGTAATTATTTTTTGACTCTGGTCACATTATGAACTGACAAATCACTCTCATCCCCTTTCCGGAAAAGACTTGATTGTGAGCACACCTTTTGCATTTCGTGTGAATTGTATAATTGAACTAAATTAAGTAAACCCTCGTAAAACTGTTGCTTTTGATTTGTCCGGCACTGATCAGTCCGCAGTGTTGATCAATTTGTGATATTATATATATGGAACACTGACATTTCGAGAAATTGTGAATTCTACTACAAATTGCATAGTGCATTGAAGACGCTGCGTTGGAGTCTGGTAAAGTAAAGATAATTCACTTGCTAATATTGGCCAATTTTAGTATTGTGTGTATCTAGCTCGCCTCCAGGACTCCATTGAAGATCAAAGTCATCAGGTAACTACATTATAATTTGTCATCGCTGAGAATCTCAGCAATATATGTCAGACATTTGATTGCTTTAGAACAACTGGATGAATATAAATTAGCTTCCACTGTGTCTACAAACAATTCCCAGTCCGTCTACTGCAACTCTAGACATAAATTTTGGTAAGCAGAGCTGTAGTTGAAACTTAGCCGTTGATTGTACCTATACTCAGATTGGTATTATATAAGCTTTTATCTGAGCTATATATTCATTGTTAACGTTGTTGTGGTGTTCCCAGGTTAGTGTTGTTTAAAATACATCATATTTATTTGTATTGGTTGACCTGCATAACTTGAAACACATGTCATACATAACCTCAATCAGTAATTGTTTGACTTGTATTGTTGAAATCTAGCAATAATTTGTTGTTGCTAGCATTAACAAGTCAGTTTTTTTGGATACATAACAGCTGTATGTATCAATAAATTTAGTAAATTTAGTTTATCTCATAATTATATTGAGTTGAAACATTATAACAACCAAACTTTTGATAACCATTGATAAACCTTTGTTTTGTTATAATATATAGATAATATTGCTAGGTAACACATAATATTCTGTGCTTACTTACTATTGTATATCTCAAATAACACAGCCAGTCTGTCTGTTGTAAGTAATTAATTAACTTATTTGAAGTTTCAACTTTTGATAACTTTGTTTTTGTGTCAATATACTTAATTGAAACTATTAATTTTGTTGGACAGTAGATACCTGTCACTTGCCTGCACTTGCAGTAAACAGGCTAATACTTTGTTGGTTTCAAAGAATTAATAAATATTAAGTTTTGATTGTTAATTTTATTTAACGCTTGTCCGGGCTCTTTTGAATTTTGATTATGTCAGCTATCAAGGACTTGCGTGCGGCTGCTGGTGCTATTGCATCAGATTTGCGCTGGTTTGCTTCGGCCAGTGCCTTAGTGAACCGGCCTGATCACCAGCAGGCCTTACTACAAAGGTACGAGCAGATCGATGATCTCCTGGCAAGTGTGGAACAGCAATTTCGCACTTTCAGCGCTTGCTGTCTCGAAGTGTCGGTATAAGAATTCACCGCTGACCAGCGAAATAAGGTCAGCGAGGACTATGCCCAGGTCTTAGACCTGTATGATGCTGTCTCCAATAGTGCGAGACAACTAGTTGCCGATAGGGAAGGGCAACCCGGCTTGACGCAGGAGCTTCCCAGGTCAGCACCGGGGCTGGTGAGTAGGCTTCCTACCTTAGACCTCCCCCATTTTGATGGCTGCCTGGGAAGCTATCTGGGCTTCGTTAATTTGTTTGACAACCTGGTCAATGACAGGGCTGACCTTCGGCCGGCACAGAAATTGGCCTATTTGATGTCGGTTCTGGATGGGGAGGCCAAGGGCCTCATCCAGCATCTGCCCGTGTCTGACGAGGCGTACCAGATGGCTCGGGACCTAATTACCCGTAGGTACCATAATAAGCGTGGCCTCGCCGACACGCACATCGAGCAGATTTTGGAATTGCCCACGCTCACCCGGGTTTTTGGGTTGCGCACCCAACTTTTGAACCCGCTTTTGGTGGCCATCAACGCACTTAAGTGCCTTGACCTGCCCGTGGACCAATGGTCCTATCTATTGGTGCACATTGTACTGCAAAAGCTGCCTGCCGACCTGAGGTCGCGTTTTGAGCAGCGCTTTGGTGGGGATAGCGCGACCCATCTGCCCCACTTTGCTGACCTGGAGAGGTTCCTGGAGGATGAGTCCCGGGTCTTGGACAACTCCGGTGGTGACACGCCGGCTAAGACGCAGCCGCCCAAGGTCAAGGAGCAGGCTCGCGTTCACACCCGAGCCAATGTTGACCGGCGCCCTCCTCGCTTTGCGGTCACGCAGAGCCCAGTGGAGTGCTCGTACTGCAAGGTCACGGGGCACAAAACGGCCAGTTGTAGGGCATTCTTGGACCTACATGTCGCCTCTCGTAGGCGCATCGCGAATGCCCGCCGCCTTTGCTTCTCTTGCTTGGGGTCCCACTACCAACGAGACTTCCCAAACTCTCGCCCCTATCCTCACTGTGGAGGACAGCATTTGGATATTCTCTGCATGAATGCCAGAGAGGTAGGCCGCTTGTCCAACCAGCCGACACCGCGCACGGGCGGGTGTTTTGAAGGTGGCAGCCGAGGCTCACCGGCGCGCAGCTGAGAGTCACCTCGCTCAATTGATCGCCGCTCACCCCGCTTAGAGAACCGTACCGTGCGCACGCCTCCTCTCTCTCGCGCACCAGAATGTGCGACCGCTCAACGTCATCACCATGACTGCTACCCAAGATATTACCCTCCTTTGGCGGAGCTTCCCCGCCTTGACTCGCGCCCACCTCGTTTTGGGCGGGTGCGTCATTATAACCCCCCACAGATGGCGCGCGGATCAAGTCATCGCGCCTTTGAGGACTTCAAGCCACACCCTCATTTTGACTTGCCTGGTCCTGGCCAACGGTCGCCGCCCAGGCAACAATAGGTCATTGACCCCTGCCCTATAACGCCAACCTCCCCCATTGAGACCGTTATCCTACCAACGGTTGCTGTTAGGGTCTGGGGACCCACGGGGACCTCTGTTGTTGTCCGTGCTAAATTGGACACAGGTTCACAAGGTTGCATTGTTTCCACTTATTTGGTAGGGCAGGTTAAATTAAATATGGGCTCTTTTCCCAATTGTATACGGGGCATAGGTGACGTAGCCTCTAATGTTGAAGGGCAAGTTAAGGTTTTGTTTGGCCCTGTTGAATCTTCAGACCCGAGGATTAAAACCTCGGCTATTGTGCTGAAGAATATTTTGGGTATGCACCTACAGAAACAGCTACCCGCTGCTGTGGTGAATTTGACATCGGGATTGGAACTGGCAGACCCCAAATTTGACTCACCAGGACAAATCGACTTGTTGGTTACAAGTTGTTTCAGATAGCCTATAGGATAGAAGAAAGTACGTAACCGCGACCCCACGTTGCTATGAGACATCAAGGACACCGCGGTGGCTTTAAGGAGTAGAACTCGTTCGCTAGTGGTCGAGTCTCTAATATCTTCCGTCATCCGTAACTCGAATAATATCGAGTCACCACGCGATCCATCCCGTAACTCTTTCCCTTTACTGAAGGGAGAGCTCAAAGGGGGAGAACAAAGGAAAGGTAGACTCTTATGTAGAAACAGACTTTTTAAAGCATTTTCGTAATATCAAACTGGCTGCAGGTGGTGTAAACTGTTCTCAATTTATATAGTCATGATATTGTATATTAGATACTAGGCAGTTATTGTACTCAAAACACAAGCCATTGATCGCTCAGTGTTAGTAGAAGTAAGCGCTATACGTTACAAACTAGATAGATACAGCCTGAGCTGAACGCTAATCCGATGTACTCACACATAAACGCATGCATAAAGCGAAGACTTGCCAAGTGTCATTATGATGGCAACAAGTTGCCAAATAGTTGAGTCAGTGTATATTGACTTCGCCACAATGTATTTTTGGTGTGTTTCTTTTTTGTTTTTAGAATAAGTTCATATAAAAGAGTACTGTGCAGCGTGCTTGCAATAAAGATATATTTCTTTCTATTTCTTTCTCTTTCATTTCATTAGTGTAATGTCGATTCGATCATTGAATAGTATGCAGAATTACATGAGTTGATTTTGAGCTCACTCTTGATCTGGTTCCCGGTTTATATGTTCAAACGCTTTGACGTGGGCTTACAATATTTGTCCTTAGTTGAGAATCAAGTCTGACGGAGTAACGTACCCGGCGAAGGACAGTACCGCAGTGATGTGAATTTAAGTTGGTGCCACGAGAAGATAGACTTTTTGTAAACACACGTTCAGGGCTTCACAACCTTTGTTTCAAACAGTTGTGTTTTAGGTTGTAAGCTTTAGTGAACTTTTATACTTTTCGGAACGGTCTTCTTTTTACAATGCTCTATTATGCTACTATGTATTTGAATTGAATTCTATTTTTATTATCTTTGACTTCCTGACGTGACCAAAAATTTTTTCAAACATAATTGGTTTTGTATTTGAGTCGTCGAATTTTCCCGAAGAATGTTGATGAGTTTGCCGATTTTTTTGTAGTTTTACACGTAAGTTATTCTGTAAATTAAGTAAATATAGAGTACCATGTATGGCAATGATGAATAGAGTACACATCTACATGGTACTCTGTCAATAATCAATTTGCTCGAAATAACCGATCTATCAAACACAAATAAATAATATTACAGACAACTAGCTAGTACATTGCAATAAAATTTTAGGGCATGGAGATTTTACGTTGTATATGAATGATCGTCGGAATGATCTTAAATAAAATCCATTAAAAAGTTATGGTAAAATTACATTCGGGGTAACCTATTTAAATTAATTTTGATCAGGTGTAAAGAATCTTCCTTTTTCCAATCTTTTTTGTTATGAGGTTTTTATCGTGTAAAGAATCTTCTGTGCGACCAATAGTTTACAGTCTGCGATTTGCATCCGCTTTTCCGAAATGTCGGCCACGGGATGAGCATTGCGATCCTATAAACTTGCATTTAACTTTACACTTATCCATTCTTGACAACTTAAAAAAGTAAATAGTGTCCTCTGATAAATGCAAACTTAGCCCAAGAATAACATTTCAATGAACTAATGCCAAATGTTGACATTGCAGGCATCGGACACGTTCCAGTACCACAAAACATCAAAAGAACCTGGTTCGGCGTTACACCGAAACCGTAGGTTCTAGGCGACTTGGAGAAGGAATGGACTGTATACAAAGGATGGCGAGTTCTGGGTCGCCTAGAAAGGATAAGGGAAAAGGATTGTGAGTGGGTATAGGATATTCTAAGGATGAGGGGCACTTACCTTGTACGTCAGTCCTCCTTCCTTGCAAATGGCAGCCTCCTGGTGTTTTCGAGATGAAGCTGCTTGATCCCCTCCACTACACAAATCACTTTCACTCGCGAGCGGTTTTGTTTAAGTGGTAATAATTATATATGGCGGAAGCGGCGCGGTACGGTACGGTATGGCGGACACGTATTTAGCGAATCGAATGTTCTGGACCGTCTCTCGCGTCGATGAACGCGGCGACCAATCCGCGAAAGGCGTGCCCCATCCAGGGAATGGGATAGAAAGGGATAGAAACAAAAGGCATCGCTCGCATTGGCCAAGCAGCGACCAACCATTGACGTTGATGTGATTAGTTTCAATGGAAAGGTTAATGGCGCTACCATATCCCCCCGGTCCTAAAGGGTTGCCTTTAAAAGAAATAGAATTGAACTTAGCTATGTTGGGTGTACTACCGCATAACCCATCAATAGGCTAAGACAGCGATATGATAATAAAATTAATTTAAATTAACTTTACCGAAAACTACAAACGCAATAACAGCGAAAACTACTAACTAAATACTTAAACTAAGAGGTAGATCCAACTTCAGGCTAGATCTCACTGAGTTGGAAGCGGACAGAGACGTACAACAGGGCGGACATAGCTCCCCTTAGCGGTTTTCACGGTAACAACGCGGGTGGTACCGTCCTTGGAAGTATGCAATTTCTCTACGATGGCTAACGGCCATGAAAGCGGCGGAGCATTATCATGTATTATGACGACCAACGTACCCTCCTGTATAGGGGATGCAGGACTATTCCACTTGGATCTAGCCTGAAGCTGGTGTAGATATTCCGCACGCCAGCGCCGCCAGAACGACTGCACGAGTTTATCCAGCAGAGTATGTCTCTGGAGCAAGCTTGAAGAGTCTGCTTCAGGAGCCGGAAATGACGATAATGGCACTGTGTTCAGAAAATGTGCAGGGCTTAACGCGGATGGTTCTGCAGGGTCACTACTCAATGCCGTGAGCGGACGCGACTTGATCAGTGCCTCGACTTGTGCAAAGACAGTTAAAAGCTCTTCGTAAGAGAGGATCTATTGACCTATAACCTTGAAGAGATGCGTTTTAATTACTTTGACCATGCTTTCCCAACATCCACCAAAATGTGGTGATGCTGGTGGAATAAACTTCCAGTCAATATGATTTATGGAAAGTTCTTCCTGAAGACGAGTACGATATTCTTCCCTGAGAAACTTATAAAGGTCGCGTAAATAAGAGCTTGCGCCCACAAAACAAGTGCCGTTACCCGTGTACAAACACTGTATAGGGCCGCGCCGTGAGAAAAATCGTTTAAGGGCTGCCAGGAATGACACTGTGCTTAAATCTGTCGCAACTTCAATATGCGTAGCGCGCGTCGTTAAGCATGTAAAAATACATAGCCAGGCTTTACGGCTTTTAACACCTCGACCACGCACTGGCGTATACTGCAGTGGTCCTGCGTAATCACAACCGGTGTGTGTAAACGCTTTAGCAACCTGGTTGACGCGCTGGCTAGGGAGATCCGCCATGGGAGGGAAAGTCGGACGCGGACAAAATTTGAAACAGACGTTACATTTATGTATTCTGTGACGGATTATTCGTCGAGCGGCTAGAATCCAATACTTATGCCTAAGTAAGGACATAAGCAACTCTGGACCGGCATGGAGGTGCTTCTTGTGATAAAAGTCAACAAGAAGGTCGACAACATGATCATCTCGCGGCAGAATACAAGGATGTTTGTAGTTATAAGGTTCATCCGAATTTGACAGACGACCCCCAACGCGTATGACGCCGTGTTCATCGAGAAACGGTTTGAGTCTAAGGATAGCGGGAGAACAAGGTACATTGTCTTTCAAATTTTGAATGTCGTTACTAAAATGAACAGCCTGTACAGCTGGTAGTAACTTACATTCTGCGAATTTGATATCATTACTTGATACAAAAGTCTCATTAGGTAGGTGCCTAAGAAACCTATAGACATAAACGACGGCGCGGAGTAACTTAGACTACGATGACATGCGTAGTGCAAGTGCATAGATGGGAGACTCCGCAACCTCAGCAATTACGGGATAAGAAACAGACTTCCGTTCGGGTACATCTTCGTCTTCTGCACTGTGGTCAAAGGGTTGCATGGGCCATTCTGACGGATCATGGGAAATCCAAGAAGGTCCACGATGCCACAATGGATGATGCAGAAGATTAAGTGGAGTGACACCACGAGACAAGCAATCTGCGGGGTTCTCAATACCCGCGACGTGATTGAAACAAGTAGTAGGAACCAGTGCAATCAATTTGCTAACGCGGTTGGCGACAAAAGTCTGCCAGCAATGAGGAGAAGAATGAATCCAAGCGGGCACTACTTTGGGGTAGTGGGGCAAAACTGTGTCTTGAACCTTGCGGAGCAACTGAGACAGCAGAAGGGCCGCGCACAACTCCAGTCTCGCAACCGAAATGGTTTTAACAGGCGAGACCTTAGACTTGGCACAAACTAACTGCACCGAGTAGTTAGAACCAATGCGGACTTGCAGATATACGACTCCGCCGTAAGCACGCTCGCTGGCGTCAGCGAAACCTATTAAGTTGATGGTACATCCATCTACCAACCCAAGATGACGCGGAATAGTAATTTAATTGAGCGCGGTAAGCTCAATACAAAACTGGCCCCAAGCGGCGACAATATGGTCAGGGGGTGTTTCATCCCACTCACACTTTGATAGCCAAAGCTCTTTGATCAAGAGCTTGGCGTACAAAATTGTGGGAGCCACAAAACCCATTATGTCCCATAGTCGAGCCACTGTGGACAGCATAGTGCATTTGGTGCACTTATCATCTGGTGGTGAGACGTCAAACCGAAAACTATCGCAGGATTTGTCCCAGCGTAAACCGAGAACCGTATGCGGTACAGACTTCTCAAACTCAATGTCTGGAGAAGCTTTATGAGAATCTGGTATGCGTGCGAGAACCTCCTTAGAGTTGCTTGTCCATTTGACAAGATCAAACTGGCCTCGCTTGAAAAGCTGAATAAGCTCTTTACAAAGCGAAATTGCTAGCGGAGCGGATATGACACTACAGGCAATGTCATCCATGTACAAAGCGGAAGTGGCAACAGCCGCTGTGGCGGGAAAGTGATCGCCTTCATCAGCGATCTACTGGCGAACAACTCGTAACGCGTGATATGGGCTAGACTTGAGTCCAAAACAAACACGATTGAACTGATACACAGATAAAGGTTCTTTCTTGTCAAAACGATACAAGATCCGTTGAAATCTACGGTCAGATTCGCGAACGCCGATATTGAGAAACATTTGGCGGCAATCAGCTGACAGAGCGATTTGGAAAAGAAGAAACTTTATTATGATGTTAAATAAATCACCCTGTAGATTGGGGCCGGCATGCAAAATGTCATTAACCGACTTACCCGATGTAGTCTAACAACTAGCATCTAAAACCACACGAAGTTTAGTAGAGGTTTTATCTTCGCGAACTACGCCGTGATGCGGGATATAATATGAGGGTAGAGAGTTGCCCTCGTTGATTACAACTACACTCAAAAAACCTTTATCTATGTAGTCACGAATGACGTCATTATAGGCGCTGCGTAACTTAAGTGATGCATCAAGTTTACGTTCCAAACAATGGAAACGTCTGAGCGCAGCAGCGTACGAGTCGCCTAACGAATAAGGGTCACCACAGAATGGCAACGCCACAACGTATCTGCCACTGTCGGCACGAACAGTGGTAGCGCGGAAATGTTCTTCACACTCGAGATCTTCACGGCTCATCGAGGGCGGTGCGGTAACCTCTTCAAGCTCCCAAAATCGCTTGAGAAGAGAATCAATATTATTTTCTTGAAGAACAGAACAACAGCAAGACGTAACGTATTAACCCTTTGACGGCCAAGGGACATATGTGTCCCTAGCCCATATTTTGAAAATATATTAATAATTAGGAAGCCTATTACCAATTATGAATTTTTTGTTTGTTATTTAACATATTATTAATACTTTTTTCATTGACGGTACAACCTAGGTAGTACGATATATTTTGTATAAAAATTGTAATATGACTGTTCGCTAAGCGCGCACTTGTCCCGTTTCTCAAAAGTTTTTAGGATCTTCAAAATGTTTTATATTGTTTTTTGTTGTGCTATAATCATTGATTGGAAAGTAAATTTATATTATATTCATTAATAAAACCATTATTTATGTTTTTTATAGATATAAGACATCATAAACATAAAGGGACACCAGTGTCCCAGTGGTCCGGAAGGGACACTATTTGTAATAAATTGTTAACTTATTCAACTGATGATTTTGTGAATTATCTTCATTTTTATTGATATTGTGGCAGTTTATCTTAGCTTTTTGAATTCAATAATGATGTAGGTACTTGTATAAATTTTGATGGATGGTAATAGTGATGAAGAAGATGATTTACACCTTGACGAAAAAGGCAAAGTAGTTTGATGCAGGATCAAGGGGTTTCTGATGTTTCTGATGATGAAATTGAAGATGTGCCTGTTAAATTTCAGGAATCAATAAGTCTGGCACCCGTACCATCGACGTCTACAACTATTTTACCCATCACTGGAGCAAAAAGTAATGAAAAAGCAGTTTTCAAGTGGAACTAAGGAACATACGTGCCAAATATTTTTTGTGATTTTTGTGATGTGAAATATAATGGCTGCTAAGTACAAATTTTTCAAATAGTTGATGCTGATGTATTGCCTCTCTTTGGCATATGGAATTGTTCGACCAAATCGAAAACATCTTCTGAAAACAGCATTGACATAAGGCGAGGGACATGTACACCACATGTTTTGGGGCATATCGCGCGTAGAGTTGATGGAAAATAAAGGAATATACTTGTTGATCAACTTTCTGAAATCTTTAGACATAGACACTGGAAGACGATGCAAACATGGATCAGCGAAAAAGTGAAATGCCATAAAACTGTATCACATATAACAAAAATATGGGAGGAGTAGATTATATACGTGTTGATCTCATAGTGTTATGAAATATATTGCTGATTGAAAATAAAATACTATCTTCGATAATTTTTTGATCTCTTAGATACTCAGCGAATAATGCGCATGCTGTCTACTCAAAGCTTCACTATGGAATCAAAACTAGCCAGCAGTTCAGACAAGTTCAAGTTGGAAAAACGGTTTCTCTGTCAGACAGCATGACGTTCCTACTTCAAAATCAAGTTCAGTTGCCAGATCTGTCGAACGAAGACAGTTACTAACGCACCCCATTGATAACCAAACTTGTGGAAGAGATGTGTCAGTTTATTCAATGTATAATAGAAATCCGAAAAAATAGTAATTGTGTTGCAAAGTACACCTTTTCTAGACCAATGAATGGAAATGTTTCACTGGATTCTACCTAATTACTACTAGCTTATTACTTTAAATTGTATACCTATCGATGAACAAACAATTTTTCTGTGATAAATTTGCATATTTGCATAGTTTTGTATATACGATACCTCAAAAACTGATTAAATCTCTAAAACGTCTAATATAATTTACTAAAACAAAAAGTACCACCAACGACCACAGGGACATATATGTCCCAAAGAATTCCAAAAAATACAAAACATTTTATAATATTTTTAGTTAAAAATATGTTTATTTGATGCCTAATTAACAGTTTCGTATAGTTTTTATCTTAATATATAGTCCCATATCCTTATGGTCCTGAAAGGGTTAAGAAGTATGTTATGTAGGTACGGCACCCTTAATCACATACCCAAATACCGTCTCAATAGCGGGTGGTAAGTTATTTTGCTCACTACGTACCACTTTAGTTAGTAGCAAGTGCGGGAATATTGCGGCTCCGATCAAAATATCAATGTCTGCCGGATTCGCAAACTCGGAGTCTGCCAGCGGCAATGACTCGAGGTGTGTCAGAAGCGATACGTCCACATTAGCTTTTGGCAATGTATCCGTAATACGCTCCACGATAAGCGAAGAAATGTTAAAATTAATGTCTCCATCAAAACGCGAGTGTATTTTAGTATCTACGGAACCCTTGCAATGTTTTTCTGAACCGCCGATCCCTCGGACTATTGAGTTCGTATTTTTAAAGTTATTCCACAATCTGAGGCGTTTGAACAACTCAAACGTTATTAAATTGGTCTGAGACGCGCTATCTAGTAGACAACGTACCATGTGCGGCGACCCATTAACATCATATACGATAACTTGCGCTGTCGCTAACAGAACAGTCTTAGACGCCATACATCGCGGCTCAGCACTGCTCTGATCACTACAAGCGTGCGAAGGCGATCCGCGCGCGCGTGCCGCCCGCGCAATGGATAACGGGTTACCTTTATCGAAATGTAACAGAGAATGATGTTTTTGATAACATAAGCGACACTTTGTCTTACTAGAACAATCTCTTGTTTTATGTTTTATGCTTAAACAATTAGTGCAAGCTTTGTTATCTTATACGCACTTGAAACGAGCAGTCGGATTTAGACTATTGAAGGCGGGACACTTATAGAAATGGTCGTGTACTATATTACTGCACAGACACTTCTGTGAATTATTACTATTAGATTCCGAGCATGTTGCGTAAGATTGTGGATTAGGGACCGAGTTATTATTACTATTTCGCGATTTATTCAACCTTTGTTTGTTGCTGTTAGTGTTAGACGGGCCAGGTGAACCAGACTGCGTATTATGAAATATTCGACACTGATCTTTGATGAACGAAATAAATCTGTCTAGTGTAGGTATTTTATTATTGCGTTCCGTCATCTCGAAAGCACGAATTGTATCAGTGTCAAACTTTTTTAAAGCGAGTTGAAGCAACATAAAGTCGGAAAGATCTTCTAATTTTAAGTTCCTAAGAGAATTAACGCGGTTACGAAGTTATCTATAAACAACTGGAAATTCGAGACAGATGTGGCACCGGACGATTTAAGATTTAAAGCTTGGTCAAAGTAGGTAGACGCTAGGACGCGCGTGTCTTGATATCTGTCAAGTAGTGACTGAAATATGACCTGATAATTCTCAGCACTGGGTGTGACACCCGCAAATACGGACTGGGCCTTCGGTGACAGTTTACCTATTAAATAGTACAACCTGTCAGCATCTGTCAGAGAACCATTATCGTGCACTGTAGACTTAAAACTCGCATAGAATAACGGCTAATTTCGTATATCTCCGTCAAACGACATAATCTTGATTGGCGGTAATTTCGACTTGCGGGCCGCGGCAACGGGCTCTGCTGAACATTTTCCCTCCAATTGCGATTGTATACGCTTAATAATACAATAAAGATCTTCGAATGAGGTGTACGCCTGATAATTCGGTTTTTCATCAGGATTGATAGAAAGTAATCTTGCGTTATAATTGTCTAACAACTTATGAAAATCTGTTCGAATATTATCCACTGTCATACAATAGCTAAGGAATGATTCCCTATTACTGTCAGACGCGGCTGCGGTCTTTGACCGTTCGTAAATGTTTTGAATGCGCTCAAATAAAATATTGCGTTTTGCTTCTAAGATTGTCATCTCTTAGTCTTCCGACACGCGTGACTTCTTTTGTTGTGACATGCTTACGTAAGTATAAGCTAATGAGACCGAAACAAAATAAGAATATCTAATAAATATAAGGTAAAATAATAGGTACCTATTATTTTACCTAAGTAGGCTAAGTAGGCAACACTTCAGAGCTGTGGAATTAAAAGTTGCTCGAAATATGAGATTTACAAGACAACTATGATAGTTCCAGAAATAATAATTGAGTAAGTAGGTAGCTACATAAAAGTATATTACCTACTGAACCATGTGACGGTTATGTGAATAGACTAGGAGTATAGCAAGGTGCTATAACTGCCTAGGTATAGCGATATAACGTATAAAAACGTAAATGAATCCGACTCGTATGGATAAAAAAATTGGTTCAGCGTTACACCGAAACCGTAGGTTCTAGGCGACTTGGAGAAGGAATGGACTGTATGCAAAGGATGGCGAGTTCTGGGTCGCCTAGAAAGGATAAGGGAAAAGGATTGTGAGTGGGTATAGGATATTCTAAGGATGCGGGGCACTTACCTTATACGTCAGTCCTCCTTACTTGCAAATGGCAGCCACCTGGTGTTTTCGAGATGAAGCTGCTTGATCCCCTCCACTACACAAATCACTTTCACTCGCGAGCGGTTTTGTATAAGTGGTAATAATTATATATGGCGGAAGCGGCGCGGTGCGGTACGGTATGGCGGACACGTATTTAGCGACTCGAATGTTCTGGACCGTCTCTCGCGTCGATGCCCGCGGCGACCAATCCGCGAAAAGCGTGCCCCTTCCAGGGAATGGGATAGAAAGGGATAGAAACAAAAGGCATCGCTCGCATTGGCCAAGCAGCGACCAACCATTGACGTTGATGTGATTAGTTTCGATGGAAAGGTAGATGGCGCTACCAGATCCTGTTGATAGCGCATAATATCGATAAAAACCCGATCCATTAACATATTAGTCTCCAATGACACGTACCTTTGTTCCGTAGCGCTCATTAGATTTGACATTATTTGTATTTGACAGAACTGTTGCTAAGTCACTTAGTAGAAATTCTTTGTTGACAAAAAGTCTATGTTCTCGTGGCACGGATATGTGATAACCTATGCCAGAGGTCACCCACCCAAGTTATGAGTATCATTAATAGCAAATTAAGACACTCTATGAGCGTACTTAATATTTTATTGTACTAAAATGAATATGACTTCTTGATCATCATAATAATTTAATTTGTACACAAACGTACAAATATGCGATGATGTTATGATAACAATCGTAATTACAAGGGTAAGTACGACAACAGTAACAAGGGACTATCGACAAATCAATAGTGCGAAAGAACAGCTGCCCATTAGACGACACAGCATCTTTGTGGTACACCAATACCTTTTTCCATTTGCAAAGCAGGTAATACCTAATTAAAAGCTCGTAAGTATAGATATCACTTATACGTAGACCATTTCAATTTAACAGAACGTTTTTTTTCTGGTTACGTCCAGATTTTTAACAGTAGTAAGTAGATTGAGAAATATGATGTCGCAAAGGATTCTATAAATATTCACCCAGCGGTCTCAATAAGACCATCCAGAATAGAAGCAACAGTTTGTTGATAACACAAAGTATGGTCCAGTGTGGAGACTGAACCCACAACACTCGGTGATCACATAAATCAATACCCCATTGATACATGTTTCTTCAGAGCACATTTCCCACAACATTTATAAGTTAAATATGTAATGCAGCAAAATATAATAATCTTGGCAAACGAGTGTTCGTATAATTTTACTCCTCCATTTATTTTTGCTGGATTCTAGAGCTTCTTATTTTAGACTAGAATTTTTATTATAACTCTCAGAACTAGGGTCCTTTTGACCCGTGAGTTTTATTTTGAAAGACTCGCGTCCTTTCATAAGATTGCGTTCATTCTATAAATATTCACGACCAAGTTGTATTCAACAACTGAGCTTAATAAAATCTTAGGCACATTGTGTGTATTCGACGTAAGTAGTACCATTTTTCATCTTATATTACATGTACAATACTTTTCTTAGTTTATTTTAATAAAGTATACGTTATAGTTTTGCTTCAAAAATGTATTATGCGTCGTAAATTCGAAATAAATATCGTAAAATCAAACAATTCACCCGTGTACATCATCCGAAACGAGGATAGGGCCTGTGCTATGGCAGTCAGATATAATCGTATATATAACTGATAACCATACACCATGATCAGCCTACCACAGTCCACTGCTGGATACAGGCATCTGCAATGACATAACATTTAGCCCAATTTTTGGCTCTTCGTTCCTCCAGCCGCTGCCAGTCATTTCGCCTATATTGTCACTCCACCTAAACGGAGGGCAACCTACACTACGATTGCCAAATTGCGGTCTCCACTCTAGAATACGACTACTCCAACCACACATACAATACATATATATTCTCGACAACATCATTTATATTATTGATAAATTAAACTTAGACACAGAATAAATCAGCGAATCGATCACAAAAGGATTTGTATCAGGTGGGTATCAAACCCTTTACCTCCACCTTATTATTCAGGGTCACTACCCACTATACTAACAAGGCAGTCGAATAAATAACACTACAATAAGATTCTTGTTGTCTTATTTTATAAATAAATAAAATAAAACAATAAGATTCATTCGTCTAGCTCATTGTCGTGCAGAGTGCACTTTCAGCAGTAATTTATTCACGTACGTGCAGGCTGTATAATGATACCTGTGGCGCTTGCCAAGCACTGTAACTTGTCTTTTTTTAAACGTGGCTTGAGAGACATCCGCTATTAAGGCTTACCATCAAGTGCACGGGTTCTTTACGATCACACATTCCAAATACTATTAGAGGCAGCGATAAACTAGTTGAGATACCAACAGACTCATGCAGATGATGCAGCTATCAGATTTAGGCCTTTCCCGCGCACCACTGACTTTTCGTAGTTACATGCTTTAAGAGCACATCAAGCCGTTAGCTGTCAAGACAACCTTTGACAGCTATTGTGGAGATTCAGAATCCTTGAATATGATACAAACTATGTCATTTCGCTAAGCCTTATGTTTTCGAAGGTACTCTGTGGAAATACCAATATTCTATCATATTTGGTCTGGCTAGAAAAATACCACCAGATACGAGTGCGAAAGTCTTGGATGAAACCGGAATAACGCTACAACGATGTTGAGTACTACCTACAACATCCCAAAAATTGAATGCCATGTCGGTCTGCGATTTAAAGGCATTTTAAAAATATGCCATCGCTAGAACTAAAATAAGGTGCACATAGGGGTTTCATACGGAGCGCAGTCCTTTCTCGTGGCGTCTTATTTCTATGATAATTAATGGCGCCATACTCAAAGTAATTATCATCAGGGAAGTGTAGAGGTACGGGATACGCGTTCTAAACCTTCTTGAATTAGTTCTAGATGTAATATGAACTGAATAATAAAATAATGTTCTAAAAAGAAAAAGTTTGAAAATGAAAATACTTGTCGGGCCTGATTCAAATATCAATAAATGCCACAGTACTAATTAAGAATCATATTTTCATAATTATCAACCTTGTATATGAACTCTCTGTCGAGAACGGACGTCTTCTCGCTATGAGAAAGATTAAACCATGGTATACTTCGCTGGTTAAGTGTTGGTAGGAAGGATCATATTGGGGAAATCTTAATTATGCTGGTTACCTCATAATCCTTCCCTTCACCGTTAAACAAGCAACAGCTTTGAAAAGTCAGTGGTGTGCACCGTAGATTTGAACCTGAAATCCTCTATCTGCTATCTCTGCTGATGCTGATGATATGTGAAACTCTATTGCATAGTACAAGGTGCCTTTATGTATTGAGCCTAACGATAATTTACTGAGCACCCGTCAAAAACGGTTTTCATCATCATCATCAGCCTTTAACAGTCCACTGCTGAACTAGGCCTCTCCTTTGAAAGGAGGAATTGGCCTACTATACCACGCTGGCCAAACGGGTTGGTATAGGGGTTGTATCAAGTTTTCCTTCTCTTACAGTGCTGTTCTCTGCATAATGTACTCCCTCTGTCGGCTCATACGACACCCATGGGATGATATGGGGTGGTGACAATCCGTATTCTTAATCCGTCACCACACGGATTTATCGGACCGTAAACAACGCTTTCGTCTCTCGAAACAATTTGACGTTGATTTAGACCTATTGCTATTAACTTTTTAGTCTAAGTATGACCTATTGTTAAAAGTTTCTTACAGATGTGTTCGATACTCATCGAACACATCATCATCAGCAGTTTTGGCTCAAGTAGGTCACGCGGCCGCACCAGCGGACCGCGCGTTCTACACGAGCCAGTGTGCGATCAACCGACCTACTTGTAACACTCATAATCATCATTAGCATTAATTAACGTTAAGTGTCGGAATAAATCTATATCTAAATCTCAGCTTAGACTTATCATTTAGCATCCCAAAACATCTAGCAGCTCGAACCGTACCGTTCATACTGGTCCTTCGTAACCGCCAAGGACTCCGCGACCGCGATAAATCGTAACGCGTAGTGCCTATAGAATTCCAGCAGCCTGTGGGTTGCCGCGCGCTAGACTAGGCGTGAGTTCATTGTGATCTACCACCGCACCAGCCGCTGGCGTACCTAGCAGCATAGCAGCAGCAGCCGCAGTATTTGTGTGAACAATAGCCGTAGGACAAGCGGCTTTCAAGTAAGAACGTTCCGTAATTTCTAGCTCACTTTAATCTAACAGCAGCACAATGGAGTCTATATATTTCCAACAAACTGAATTGGCAGAGAGCATTGCCAAAGTCCTCATTAATTTCAACAAGGATAGCAAACAGCGTAAGACCATCGACTACTGCAAAAAGAGACTAGATCTTTTAGAGTCGTATTGGGGAGAATATCAGGTAAACAACGAGAAACTTTTGCCTTTCGAAAAAAGAGGTCATAAGTACTTCGTCAATTTGGAGTTCGAGCGAACAATGGAGTCTTATAAAGCAGCAAAAGACGCCATATGCAAATATTATGACGAGTTATGTTACAAAGCAAAGCAGCAAGGTTTCTCTGAGTCGGAAGAAAATCCCTCTTATCAGCCAGCAGCAGCAGCAGCAAGTCCTTCGGGGGGCAGATCCTTACAGCAGCAGGATAACTCGCCACCCTCAGCATCCTCCAGACCCGCGCGCGCTCGTGCTGAGGAGTCTAGAGGTAATTTTAGTAAGTTAGATGACATGCTCCGCAAGCAGACTATCAACTTCAAGGCATTTGCACGAACCGTAGAAAACATATGTGTCGAAGCCTTGTGCGACAAATGGGAGTTCGAAGACGCCTTGCGATTGTTACAAACTCGGTGGACAGCCATAGACAACAGCCATTGGGAACTTATAATGGAGTTGGAAGACGACGAGGCGTACGAATTAAGCTACACAAAACATGAGCGTACGTACAACGGCTTGAGAAAGGCTATCAGTTCCAAGATGTGGGAAACGTCGCATCGTGACAAATCCACACCAAAGATGGAAATCCCTATGTTCTCAGGCAGCTATCAACAGTGGGTATCCTTCAAAGATCTTTTCGATGAAGCAATCCACAACAATCCTTCTCTGTCAAAGGCACAAAAGATGCAGTTCCTGAAAAGTAAGGTTAAAGGAGAAGCCGAGCGTTTGATCCAGCATCTCCCGATTAGCGCGGATAACTACAACACCTGTTGGGAGATTTTGAGTCACAGATTTAATAACAAAAAGCAGATATTTATGTCCCACGTAAATTCCTTTTACAATCTTGCCAACATACAGCAGCAGTCATACACGGCCATCAAACGACTTCATGACGTCACCTTAGAGAGTCTTCACGCCATAAAGAACCTAGGCGTAGATATTACGACGTGGGATCCTCTTCTTGTCTATATACTAGCACAAAAATTGGATAGTGAGTCTTATTCCGAGTACATAGAGTCGTTGAAGAATTCGCGTGAGCTTCCAGTACTCCAAGACTTTTTGGACTTCTTAGAGAACAAGTTCACGGCCCTAGAGTCGTCTCGGCGACGTCAAGATGGGACGCCCAAGACAGTTTCATCTCAATCATCCAATCTTTCATCAAATTTTTATCGCAAAAATAATTATAAATTGAGCAATGAATCTAAAAATAACAAGAAACTGGAAATTGCGAAATCAATGCATGTGTCTGAGTCAGGAAATAAATGCCCTCATTGTTCGGCAAAACATAATTTAATAAACTGCAAAAAAATTCTAGAAACACCAAAGGAGCAGAAAATTAAGATAATCAGACAATTAAATTATTGCATAAATTGTGTTTACGATCACAATGGTGCAGAATGCTACTCGACAAAAAGATGTCATAAATGCAATGATGAGCATCATACGATTTTGCATGACTATTTCGCAACAAAATCAAAGTCTAAGAGCTTGACCGAGAGTGCGAAAGAAAAATGCGAGAACATCAAAAGCATCCACGCTTCTCAGCAAGAGGCATCGGAGATTTTATTAGCCACGGCAATCGTGAAGGTAACAGCAGCCGACAAGACCCAGCACTTAATGCGAGCACTAGTCGATCAGGGTTCACAAGTTTCCGTGATCAGCGAGAAAGCAGCACAGCAGCTAGGATTGAAGCGAAGGCCTTGTAAAGGAGTTATTTCTGGAGTAGGCGAACGTGAAAATAATTGCAAAGGAAAACTAACGATCGCTTGTCAATCAACTTATACCGATTTCAAGTTTTCTACTGATGTTTTAATAATGAACAGCTTAATAAAAAATCTGCCAAATAAAACGTTCGCAAAGCCATCATGGCAACATACAGCACATCTGTGTTTAGCGGATCCAGATTATAACATCAGTCGTCCGGTGGATCTTCTTCTAGGAGCGGAAGTCTACAGCAACATCCTGTTAGAGGGATTAATTCGCGGACAAACGTCCTCGGAACCGCTAGCACAGCAAACTCATTTAGGATGGTTGCTATGCGGTGGCAATACAAACACTTCATTCCAATGCAACGTCATCTTAAATAACGTTGAGGATATCCAACGATTCTGGAAAATTGAAGACATTCAAGAACAGAATTCTATGTCTGTAGAAGATCAGCAATGCCTAGACTTCTATGAAACTACGACGAAACGTCTTAAAAACGGTCGTTATGTAGTTAGGTTACCTATGCAGCCGGAGTTAAAAGAGAAGCTAGGAACCTCGAAAGAGATAGCAATAGCCCAATTCAAAAATCTAGAACGTAAGTTTAGCAAGAACGAAGATCTAGAGAAGCAATATAAACAATTTATACGCGAATATGAGCAGCTGCAACACATGAAGTTATCGACTGCTAGCAGCAAACAGCAGGCGGAAATAACATGCTTCCTTCCTCATCATGCGGTGCAAAGAGCGGAATCTAGCACAACAAAATTACGCGTAGTGTTCAACGCGTCGGCTAAAACTACTTCCGGCCACAGCCTCAACGACCTAATGTACAGGGGTCCAAATCTACAGTTAGACCTGTTGGAGCTTATTTTGAAGTGGAGACAATATCGTTTCGCATTCACAGCCGACATCGAAAAATGTTTCCGAATGATTTTAGTTCATGAACAGGATCAGTGCCTACAACAGATCGTATGGCGACAAAGTACGAATCAGCCTATAAAAACTTACAAATTAGCAACCATAACATATGGAACTAAAGCAGCACCATTCCTGACAATGATGACCCTGCGAAGATTAGCTTCAGATGAGCAGCAGAAATATCCCAGAGCAACTAAATGCATCCAAGAAGAGCTCTACATGGATGACTGGGTTTCAGGGGCTCATAGTATTGAAGAAGGAAAGCGCAGGATTACGGAGTTAAACGCATGCCTAAAAACCGGCGGATTTTCACTAAGAAAGTGGTCCTCAAACGATACAAGATTGTTAGAAACAGTTGAGCAAACTGTCAACAAACAGCCAGCAGTGTTTACATTTAAAACGGAAAGCTCATCAAAAACTTTAGGCCTACAATGGAACTCCATCGAGGACGAATTCATCTTTAAATTCGATTCAAACAGCACACAAACAGCTAAACTGACCAAAAGAATGCTTTTATCCGAAATCTCCAAGATTTTCGACCCTTTGGGATGGTTAGCACCCTTAACCACAAAGATGAAGATTTTATTCCAAAAAGTATGGCAAAATTCTGTGGTTCAGTGGAGCGACGAAGTTTCTATTAAGATCAAGGAAGAATGGATTAGCTTGAAGAAAGATTTAAATCTATTAAATCAGGTCAAGGTTCCTCGGTGGTTACAAAGCAAAGAAAACCACGTCATAGAATTACATGGGTTCTGTGACGCATCAATTAAAGCGTTCGGTTGTGTAGTATACGCACCAATCGTATCAAAAGACTCTACGTCAGTAGTGCTAGTAGCAGCGAAAACGCGGTTAGTGTCCTCTAGCAAGGCCGTATCGCTACCTAGATTAGAATTATGTGCGGCGGAATTACTTGCAAATCTTATGACAAAAATCGTCAAAAGCATCAACAGCGTGGCCGTCGTGACATACGGTTGGAGTGATTCTAAGGTAACTCTTAGCTGGATTCAGGGTTCACCGGAGCGCTGGAAGCCTTTCGTAGCGAACCGGGTGAAGAAAATTACTAGCATCATGCCACCAAACACTTGGTATTATGTAAATACCAAAGAGAATCCTGCGGATGCAGCTAGTAGGGGCCTGACGACTTCACAATTGCTGGAGCATGCATTGTGGTGGCAAGGACCTACCTTTTTATCATTATCACAATTCAAACCTAAAGAACAAACGAAATACTCTACGGACGAAGAGACAAAAAAGCATGTAAACATAGCTCAGAATCTTATCGTAGTAGCAGCATAGTTAACGATCTATTACATCGTTACAGCTCGTTTACAAAAATAACATACATTGTAGCGTGGATACGGCGGGCATTGACACCTGTTGTTAGTAAACAGAAAACAAGGCATATCACCTTACACGAGCTTAGATCAGCAAAACTTACAATAATAAAACACGTACAGTGCGTTGAGTTTAAAACAGATATTGAATGCCTATTGCAAAACCAGGAAGTAATATCCGATAGCAAGTTACTCAACCTTAATCCATACCTAGATCAAGATGGGATTCTTAGAGCAAAGGGAAGACTCAGGAACGCAAATATAAGCTCCGAAATGAAGTATCCAATCATCATCCCGTACAGCAGTCGACTGACTGAGCTTCTCATCTCGCAAGCCCATGAGCTAACATTTCACGGAGGAGCTCGGCTGACTATGTCCTTTCTTAGACAAAAGTATTGGATAATCAAAGGTAATCGAGCCGCCAAAACGCAACTTCATAGATGTGTTACTTGCAGGAAACAAGAGCCCAAGAAATTACAGCAGATTATGGGAGATCTACCTGATTTTCGCACTAACCCAGCTCCAGCGTTTTATCACACGGGGGTAGACTACACGGGTTTCATATCTGTGAAGGCAAATAAAGGGCGTGGAATAAAAACAACAAAAGGATACGTGGCTTTGTTCATATGCATGGTCACGAAAGCAGTACACATAGAATTGGTTTCGGACTTGAGCAGCGCTTCTTTTATAGCAGCGTTGAGAAGAATGTCAGCACGACGAGGAGCTCCGAAACATATGTACTCTGACAATGGCACTAACTTCGTGGGAGCCAACAAAATTATGCAAGAAGAGTACGAGCAGCTAAAGCAAGTTTTCGGTGATTCATTTTATAAGCAGATAGTGGAAATGGACATAGAATGGCACTGGAACTGTCCCTCCTGGCCTAGTGCAGGAGGAATATGGGAACGGTCGATACGAAGTCTTAAACAACACCTCAAAAGAGTTGTAGCGGATCAAGCATTGACATTTGAAGAATATAGCACCATTTTAGCGCAAATAGAAGCGGGTCTCAATTCTAGACCTCTGTGTCCGATATCTGAAGATATAGATGAGTTAGATTGTTTAACACCCGCGCACTTCCTAACTGGTAGAGCAGGTCTAACCGTTATTGAAACAGCCAATGACGCTAGGACAAGGTGGCACTTAACGAACAAGATTTTTCAAGACCTTTGGAAAAGATGGAAGTCTGAATATCTTAGCCAATTATCAGTTCGCAATAAGTGGCTAAAATCAAAGAGCAACATTAAGATCGGTAATATGGTGACCATCCACGATGATAATTTTCCTTCTGGGAAATGGCCAGTGGGGAGAGTCGTCGAGGTGCACCAAGGGAATGACGGATATGTAAGAGTGGTGACATTAAAAACAAAGAACGGTTTAATAAAGCGACCTATTATCAAATTATCCGTCTTAAATATCGAGCAAGAGGAAGAAAAGGCCAAACCCAAGATCACAAAGGATATAACGCCAGCAAGTACGATAAAGCCTCGTAATTTCGTTAACGTAGTTTTATCATTAATATTTTTTATGAGCATTTTGAGCAGCAACGAAGCATCAAGCCGCATTACCCAATTTAGTGGTAATCAATCCTTATACTACGATCCAATGGGTAACTTGAATTTAATACGGGATCAATGGAAAATTGTGTCTTATTACAACATGCAACCTTATTGGCAAGGTGATAAAGCAGTGGATACTTTCATCAAATATCTAGAGCAAACATGTAAACAAATCAAAGAGCACAGCCATTGTAACATGATTTTATTGCAAGTGCAGCATGATTATACGGAACTCCAATATCATAATAAACTCCTGCCAAATCAGCATTTCGGCACTCGGTCAAGAACTCGACGCGGCCTTGTCAACGCAGTCGGCTCTATAGCCAACAGTTTATTTGGAGTACTCGACCAAAGCTTCGCTGATAAATACCAACGTGATATTGAAAAGATAAATGGCAACGTAAACCACTTATTACAACTTTGGAAAATTCAAACGTCCGTGGTAGAAGCTGAGTATAATGTTCTGAAACGAACTGAGAAGACAATTGATATTCAGTATAAGCTCATAAATAGACACCTAAACCTTTTAGATCAAGCAGCTAAGCAAGTACAGATGCAAAGCCATAGCACATCAATTTTACAAGAATTCACCCTAGCGGCCATGGCTACGACAAACATGATACAAAACTTAAGGCGTGTACAAGATACTTTAATCGACACCTTGACGGATATTTATCATGGTAAAATTAACATGCATCTACTTACTCCAGAGCAAGTCAGCAACGAACTCCAAATCATTTCCGGTCAAATATCAAAGGAACTTACTTTACCCATCAGTAACATCCAGTCCGATTTATATGAAATATACAAGCTACTTAAGATCAAGGCGAGAGTGAGTAAAGAGTACTTGATGTTTGAGATCTCCGTGCCACTCATTAGCAGAGACAGTTTTCAACTGTACCGCTTAATACCGGTACCTCTTCAAGTTGGAAATGACATGGTTAGCATTACCCCTAGCACAGATTACATAGCAACTAATCTGATGAGGGACTCCTATATTGAAGTCAAGGACGACGACCTTCAAACTTGCACCTATCAGGATGAAAGTTACATCTGTCAGTTACGAGGTCCAATCAAGCGTTTGGACCCAGAAGAAAAGTTCTGTCAAACCAAACAAATAGGTGTCTGCCAGCCCAGGAAGGAAACCTGCAAGAATATGTGGTTACAATTACACGACCTATCGTCCTATCTGTATTTTGCATGTAATACTTATTCATTTACGATTATATGTGACACTGAAACCCGAGCGCGCCGAGTCAGCAAGGCCGGGCTCATTCAACTCGACAAAGAATGCATAGCTAAAGGTCGTGACATAACTCTGTACTCATATCAACAGGAAAACAAGCTAAATTTAAAACCTGACCTCTTAATCGCGAATATAGCTCCAATACAGCATCATCATTTGGTCAATATTACGCTGCCACTTCTCGAGAAAACAACAGAGGACGCACAGATCAACAACTCACTAACACGTCTCGGCGATCAGATAGCCGCTATGAAAAAAGCAGCTTTGGATGAAGCCACAATAACTACGCATGATATACATCACTATGTCATATCATACGTGTTACTAGCAACAACCGTCGCAGCATTCCTGTGGTTCCTGTGGTGGCGAGGCAAGCAAGCCTCACCCGCGCCCGAGCGTGGCCCGCAGGCGCCATGCGAGCCGCTGCCTGCAGCAGCGGCTGCCGTGCCGCGGGCGGCGCCTATTAGCAGTGTGAGTGTTAGTGCAAGTGCGCGTAAGCCGTCCGTGACCGAACATGGATATAGTTGTGTGAGTGTAAGTGCGCGTGAATCACCCGTGCCCGAGCAAGGGTTCAGTGCTTGTGGGACCAAACGGTGGTCCAGCTTACGGTTTAAAAAAGACAAATCAACATCACCCATCAGTAAAAGACAATCGGTTTTTATGGTAGATCTAGATAGGAATTAGCTATCATTAAGGATAAGAACATTCAGCATTGTATTAACATTCATTTATCATAAGCAAACCACTGGTTCACCTATGTATTACTAACCCCTTAATTGTAACATCATCTCCTCTCATCTTTTATCATCCGTACCCTCCCCTCGGGAGCATGTTCGATACTCATCGAACACATCATCATCAGCAGTTTTGGCTCAAGTAGGTCACGCGGCCGCACCAGCGGACCGCGCGTTCTACACGAGCCAGTGTGCGATCAACCGACCTACTTGTAACACTCATAATCATCATTAGCATTAATTAACGTAAAGTGTCGGAATAAATCTATATCTAAATCTCAGCTTAGACTTATCATTTAGCATCCCAAAACATCTAGCAGCTCGAACCGTACCGTTCAAGATGCATATTTTAGTTGACCTATAGTTTGAATGAGATGATGTTATAATAACCATATATGGTATAATATTAATTAAAATAATTCACACTTGGTCACAAACTAGAGAGCTTATTAACAACTTTATATATTTTAAAATACATACTTTAAAAAAAACTGCCTCTGTGGTCCAGTAGATAGGGTACCTATGCGACTGCTGATTGGAGGTCCCGGGTCGGGCAAAAGTGTTACTGCGTTTTTCTTAATTCTCAGTAGCAGCACGAAGTCTGGTGATGTGCCCGGTAACGGTAATAGGCTCGCCCCCTATTACATGGCACCTGAAAAATTCATGGCGAAATGTGGATGTAATATTACACCTCTGCCTACCCCTTTGGAAAAACAGGTTTGAGCCTATAAAAAAACATACTCAATCAAGATAAATTAAACCCAAACAGAAAACAATTAATAGTGAGCATCACACAAAGATTCGCGAAAATTGTACCCACAACCACCAACTTTGCAGTCGAATCACTAACCCTTAGACCATTAGACCAAATAATTCAGAGAATGCATAGTGCACACATTTTCTATTCATAAAATGGAACCTAATTTGTGTGTCACATCAAGAGCTAGCCTAAACCGTGAACGAAGGAATCACAATACTAATAAATTATTACCTTTGCCACAGACATATCGGAAATGTTTTAAAATTAAAAAATTCCAATTATTTGTCGTCGCTGAATTTTTCGTCGCAAGCTTTCTTTCCTGTCCCGAGGCTTTCTCATCCATTAGTATCCATTACCAATATGAAATTGGTCGACTGTTAAGTGATATGTCGCACACAGATGCTCTTTGTACAATCTACGTACAAGCAAAAAGTAAATTCTCTTGCATGTTTTCCTTGAAATGTGTTTTACATAAAGTAGAGGTATAAAAATTGCATTATGTTTTGACCTCCGAATCTCTCTCGATTTCCAGAGTAATAGTCATATGAAATACCACTCCATGCCCACAAACTGAAACTACTTATATGGTGCTGCAATCAATATTTTTTACTGTTGTCACACGGCGACATATATTCTGGATTTATTGGGGCATTTCTGGCAATGCTGGCGTTTAGAATCTTCATTTCAAAAGCTTGTGCGAATCCAGAGAACATAAATTAAGTTAAATGCATAGTTTATCATCTTGCGAATGTTTTACCGAAGAACGAGAAGAAATTGATAGAAAATATATATTTTTGGCTTAAGTCTGATTTCTGCAAATATGTGTGTAATGTTATATTTTTATTATTATATTCCTTATATTCTTCAAATCACATCACACCTGCTTGCAGTCTATTTGTCTTGCTCGCGCTTAAAAAAATTATGTACAACCTATAGGTACAGAAAATATAAAGATCGATAAGGTCAATATTGGTATCTGTTAAACGCCTAAATATTCCCGTCCGACTACTTACGGTGTCGGCGCGCTTAATTTTTTTTTTTTTATGTTAACACGTAAGAACATTAACAACAAAAGAACTCTAATACAATAACGTGACTACATTTATAACTGCTTTCGTTGTTATATAAAATTGTATAAGTTTATCTTCAGTGTAATTAATAAGATATTACACAAATATAAAGCGCTATCACAGAATGATTATAATTCAATGCGCTAAGAGGTCCAATTATGATAATAAAACGTTAATAATCTTTGCTTGAAAAGTAATCATTTAAAAGCGTTATATTTATTCAATAGGATAAGCCTTGACATGACTTGCGGTTTTGTCTGCTTCAAACTTACTTTGAAACGGCTTTGTATTTCGAAGAAAACAATAATAACTTGCAGAATAATATTACAATTATTAATTGAATTAGATGCGTCAGAGCATTGTGTGAATTCGTTGAATCTATAATAAATTATGATACCCTAAGTTTATTTGTGGCTTTCTATGAAACTGCAAGTATTTTTATAGGTAATATTGTAAAAGTACATTGCAGCCCATTTTTGAAAGCTTATTTGAGGTAGCGTTACTTTTACTAATTGTGTCTGAAAGTACTGCAGACAATAAATTCAGATTCAAACTCATTTATTCATTTAGGTTACAAAAGCAACGCTTATGAATGTCAATTCTTTTTTTTTACAACTAGGTTCGGGATGGTAAGGCTGTGAGAAGAGCAGAAACTCATGCCACTCTTTTAAAAACAGAATCTTAATTTTACAATTTGTGGTAATTTATGGTAATGTGGTGTGGTGGTAATGTGGTAAATATAAAGTATTATGAGGCTTTATATTTTCTAAATTACATATGTATTATATCATTGCGCTCTGACTTACGTAATTGACACCTAGAGAATTAGTTAACACCAAATGAGTGGACAACACACGCATAAAGAACGTGAAATTATTGCTAACGTGACCAATTTTGGGTCGGCTGTATCAACACAGAGTGAATTTCATCGTTGTGTTCCATCTGCGCAAACAATTAAACGACTGGCTGACTACCTCGTGCAAAACTGGATCCACTACAGATGTGGCAAGAAATGGCCAACCTCGTATTGCTCATTCAACCGGGCATATTGCTGCTGTGACCGAGAATATCAGAGTGAATCCACAAAAATCTGTGAAAATGCACACTATTAAATATCAGGAGCCCCATTCTCCTAAATAAATATAGTTTCGATATCATGTCAGTGTCATACTTGGGTCACAAAAAGCGTATTCTTCTAAATTATTTGATAATCGAACGAAGTTGTAACGAGATCGTGAATTGGAACAAGTGTCAAAATATGTGTCAATGACGAAATGTTTATTTCAAATTATACGATAATGTCATTAGGTTATCAGAATACAGCTTCTGAGTCAAATCAAAATATAATATCAATATCATATCGATGCCTTACGGCCAAAAGAGGCTAACCGCCACTTAACAAACTATACAGGAGAGTAGTTTAAAGTTCAAAATAAGTGAAAAAAAATCATAGAAAATTTTCTGTACGTTCCAAAAGTTTCAAAATTTAACCATATAGTTTTTGATTAGGTCTCTACGAAATGACATTGTTAATTAAAACAAATCACACTCCTAACACTATTTACTGGCGCTTACCCTCAAATGGTCCTAATTATACTAACAGGAAAAAACGTCGTAAATGAAAACAACCCAATTAATGAGTTCCAACCCAAATGATTTAACTGCACCATTTATTTTATTTCTGTTGAAGAAAAAGAGCATACCTGTGCTTTTTCTGTTCATCAAGTGGAGCCAATATGACATAACCGGCTTTTGGTTAGTGGCAGAAGAACAAGGAATTGGTTATAAGTTAATTACCTATAAAAAATACTTACATACATACATTAGACTTTTATAAGTTTTTAATCTGGCTAACCGACTAAGGTATGATTAAAAAAAAAGAGAAATTGTGCTCAATCAGTCTTTAGTTTAGAAAATTAAACAAAACAATTGTTACTCATTGTAAGTTAGTCTTTCATTATACATTCATGCTGAAATTCTAGGTATGAAAAAAAAATATAAACTTAAAATTTCGTACCTAAGGACCACTTTTAGGTATGACGGTAGGCGTTTGGTCCTCGTTGTCCGCATGTCCGCGTCTACAGTTGTCGTAAATCACCTCGCGACGTCCCACGGTGGTCAATGAGCGGAAAAAATTCAATTTAGCAAAGTATGACTATTCGAATATGTCCAGTCCAGTATTGAATACTACAAGCCTAAATAAACACAAACACATAATAATTTTATTTTTATTGCGTTATCTTATTAGTTTAATAAAATTACAAAGTTGAAGTTAAAAGGATATTGAATTTTTACTTGAAAAAAGCCCTAAATTAGTGGGTTGTATGTTCCAGTTTGTGGTGTTGTCTTAGAGAATCTACTAGATAATTAGTATTGTCGATAAAATGATTAGTATGAGTGCAGGATAATTAGAGAAGAAAGCTGGTTTTTAAGTAAAATTCTTAGTTTAAACGGCCATATCTAGGTTGCGGCGGCTTCCGGCGGTTTCTCTTATAATTAAAATAATAGGCACATTTGTGTAGATAATTAATAAATCATTTCCAGCTGCGAAGACCTATTTTTTAGCCATATTAGTTAATTAACTCATTATTACGCACATTAAGATGGTGCCACAGACACTAACTTGTTTCTAACAACATTAGTTCCTCTCCGTCTCAATGACCAATGAAAACAATCTTCGGTGTATTGGAAGAATGATTCTCCTTCTTCAACCAGGTACTGTAGACCAGTACAGTTTCAGTTCATGAAAGAAACTACAGACGTCAGTAACAACGAAATTGCGAGAATCGAAAGTGAAATAGCAAATCTTAACGAAACATATATATTATTATTACATAACCAAATATCGATGAAAAATGTTATTTTTTACTACTTTCTAAAGGAATAGACAACCTTCACAATTATTTCCGCTGCCCCATACAATATGTACTCCGTAGCCGGGAGAGTCCTTCACAGCAAAGAAACTACCCAAAATAACCGTGTCCGATGAAGACATGCGTCAGGCGGAAGACACGGTGAGGACACCGTGGCGGCCTTCAGCCACTCCAAAAAGAGGGTTCTTACTATCGCTTTTGCCGTGTATCCATTCATTCGCACTCTCCCATCCATTCACTCAATTTATCGATTGAGTGAACAATGATGATGACACATGTTAAATCAGTCACGGTGACAAATCTTGAGGCAGAATAACAATTTGCAAAAGAGGGACATACTAACGCTAATATATCTGGACCTGAGATGCATATGGTCGGATCTGGAAAAAGTGAGGTTTTCAGGAGAGCAGAAACAAAATTCGAAATTTTTTTTGCCTATATTTAATATTTATCAGCAAACTGGAACAATTTTATGAATTATATTTATGGGTAACAATTGTATCTTATATTTTGTAACAATTAGAAAAATTTTTATGTTAAAATACTATGGTAAATAGCATTTATTTTAATTTTTTGCTCTAATCCGACTTTATGCCTCTAATAAATCGTTCATTAATAATACTTTTCGAAATTATAATATCATACGTCTGTATGCTAGCAATTTTTATGATTGAACTGTAGTTTTATATTGCAACACGACATTATGGTGTAAACCTCGAAACAATAGTCAACGTTTGATGTCCCTGTAATCCTGGCCATTACATTATCATCAGCCTTAACAGTCCACTGCTGCACTGAAAGCGAGATCTCATAATTAACGATGATAAAAATATCTCTCTCAATCATATTTTTTAAAATTATAAGTAGGTAATGTAATCTTAAATCACAGAAAAATCTTTAAACAAAATTATCTGAAATTAAAAACTTAGCAAATACAATCTAGAAAGCCTCAGGAAAACTTGACTCATTAGCACAGCTATTTTTTTTTATATTCGTGAAATTCTTGTGGCGCAATGGCAAAAGGGCAATTAAGTCTTTATGTTTTACAGAAGATATTGTTTTTTTTTTACTTTCTTAAACACGGTAGGTCAACAAACAATTAACTCCTCTAGAAGCATTTCATTCTAAAGATATCAGAAAAATCAACAAAAAGTTTTTTTTTTTAATAAAGGACACCAAGTCGCTGTTGTCTTAACAACAAGAACACACATTCTGATATTTTGTACTTCATACTTTCTAAGTTTTTATTCCGCTGTACTGAATGTCCATTGTCTTCATACAAAGAGGTTAACTCCTTAAAGAGTAAAAAAAAAGTTTATTTTGAAAAGCATAACAATCATCACAATCATGTATCTACTGATGATCATTTAAAGCTTAGAAAAAAAATTACTTTCTTTTGCATTCAAATATTCAGATGTCTTTTCTTCTTCCATTTGTATTTTATAATGACCATACATAGTTGCAAAATGAAGGGTTCTATCTTGTCCTTTATATTATATTTTTCTCAGCTTTTGACGAGAATCGCTTTCATAAGATGGGTAAAATTGAATATGATACATTACTATTTTAATCTTAAGTTCAGGTGACTTGTTTCTTGGATCACAGTTGACTCTCTGATATTCAATCGTTAGCTCTCTGATTCTCTCTGTTTTCATCAATTGCTTTTTGTCTTGTTCTGGGTCATTGTATGTATAATATGTATGTATCTACAAAACAATATATAATAATATGTTTGTTTATCGATATGCCTTTGCTGATCCCAGCTTTTACATTATTTCTTAAATTGGTTAAATATAAGCTTTAGATGACAGTTTCCTATAGATGAATAAAGAAATTTGATCGTACCGTCTTCTACTTCGATTCTTTTTTAACCACTGTAAAATGGTATGGAGATCCTTTCTATCTTGAAATAATGGATTGTTTTTTTCCATTCTGATGGATTCACAACTGGGGGCCGATTCTCCTATTTTTATATGACATTGATATTATATTTTGAATGGACTCAGAGGCGGTATTCTGATAACCTAATGTCATTATTGTATAATTTGAAATAAACAGTTCGTCGTTGACACATATTTTGACACTTGTTTCAATTTACGATCTCGTTACAACTTTGTTCAATTATCAGATAATTTAGAAGAATACGCTTTTTATGACGTAAGTATGACACTGACATGATATCCAAACTATATTTATTTAGGAGAATTGGACCCCTGGCTTCTTTACTTTATGCTTAATAACAGGATCATAGCTTTCTTAGTCTATCCTCAAAGTGTTTACAAATATTTTGTGCCATCACAGTCCACAGTCATTACAACATAATATAAAGGTGTATTCGAATTATAACCCAAGCAGTGGAATCTACTTGAGTCGCCAATCATTTTAGTTGGCAAGGATAAATCGGATACTTTACTGATATTTGCTTGATAAACGACTAGAAATTTGGAACAATTTGTTTATAGTAATAAAACATGTTACCATTTTCATTGATGATAATTTTCTCCTGCATGAGGTAAAAAAAAAACAATATCAGGCGATTTATATGGTAAATCTTCTAATGTAACCATACTCATCAAATCATAACACAATATCTTGTATCTCACTCTGTCACGCTTAAAAGCAATGGCACTAGAGCAAGACAAACAAATTCACCATCTCGTCCGCTCCCGAACGGCCCGCACGAACAGAAAAATCGGAAGTATTTTCAGTACCGACCAAGCTTCCACTTGATAATTTAGTAAAAGTTGGCAACATTATGATTTATACAGTGTGTCCAGTAGGAAAGTTCAATTTTCAAATTTGAATTACGAAGCAAAGGTTGGCGCGGTGAAGTGGGGAGGGGTCTCAATCGACGCGACAGACGTGCGGGTTTAATAGTCGCGATGGAGCGTTGGACCGGAGCGCAACGTGCTTTTGCTGTCGAAGCTTACTTTAAAACTGGTGACTCGTGCGCTGCTGCGCTTCGGCAATTTTGTTCTCAATACAATATTCGCCGCCCAAGAGATGGCCCCAGTGTAAACCTTTTAAAAAAATAGATCAAGAAGTTTCGTGAAACAGGCTCGACACTTAATCAACCCATTCCGGGCCGCATACCTACTGTTTCAACAGAGAAAAATGTGCGCCGTGTAAGTGATTCAGTCCTTGCAAATCCACGGTGTTCTTTACGGAAGCATTCGGCTGTTTTGGGAATCTCTAAGTCAACAGTTCATGTCATAGTTAAGAAAAAAATGCGTTTTCATCCCTATAAAATACAGTTGGTACAAGCTTTGAAAGAAAGTGATTACTTATTACGGAAATCTTGTGCTGAAAAGATGTTGGAAGTTTTTCCTACACAACGTAGACTCAATAACGTTGTTTTCAGTGATGAGGCCCATTTTCACTTGGAGGGCTATGTAAACAAACAAAATTGCAGATACTGGGCACCAAAAAACCCAAAAGAAAGACATCAACGACAGTTGCATAGTCCAAAGGTGACCGTTTGTTGCGCCATAACCTCAAGTGGGGTTATTGGGCCCTTTTTCTTTGAGAATGAGAACGGTCATGCTTTGAGTATCAATTCGGAGCGATATAAGAACATGATCGACCATTTTTTTGATCCTATTGTAAGAACGGAACGCTCGTTTAACAGAAACACATGGTTCCAACAGGATGGAGCCACATCCCATACTTCTAAAGAGTCAATGGACACGGTGAGGGCACTTTTTCCACGAAAATTAATCTCCAGGTTTGGAGACATCTGCTGGCCACCCAGATCGCCCGACCTCACTCCATGTGATTATTTTCTGTGGGGCTATTTGAAGTCAACAGTTTATTCAAACAAGCCACGAACTATAGCTGCGCTGAAAGAAAATATTCGCCAAGAAATAAATAATATCTCCCCGCAACTCTGCAAGAAAGTGTTTGAAAATTTGCGTGTCCGATTAGAAGAGTGTGTACGAAGAGATGGCAAACATTTGGACGGAATATTATTCAAAAAATAAAACCCGCTGAGTTTCTTAATATTTGTATGTTAAATAAATATTTTGTATTAATTATCTTAGTAGTTTTTTCTTAAATCAAAAAGTGAACTTTCCTACTGGACACCCTGTATTAACATACAGTCCAAAAACTTGATGTAATGAGTATTATATTACAGCTATAATGTCTTATTATTGCATTCGACTTAATGATTATAAGTTAAAAACATAATTTTCAAAGCATAATGGTGTATGTTATGATCCGTACATTTGATCTGTTGCAAAATTTAGAGTCATAAGTACGTATCTGTAAATACATCTAATAAATTCATGCATGACTGGTAAAAATGCTTTGAAAGCATAAAGAATTATATGAATTTGCGACTCTGTTAGATATTAGTTATTTATGGAAAAAAGGTGCATATTAAAATATGGCTTAATGCCACACAAATATTTCGGTAAATTGGTAGATCAAACATTATGAAAGTAATTATCTCCACAATAAATAAAGATAGAATGATAAGAATTAGTTTGCCAGAAAAAGAAACCTAGTATTGTGATGGTAAAAAGTGATTTTGGGTGGATCTTTAGATACGGCCATATGCATCTCAGGTCCAGATATGTGCAAAACAAACGTGCAGTTTTTATTCTCTCACTCTCATAGTCCCATAGGCAATTCGACACAACAGAGTCATATCAGTCGCAGTATTAACTCTTGACTGTTACTGAAAATTCATAAAAAAATCCAATAATTCCTTGCAGGCCCAACCTGGGATTCGAACCCTTGATTATGCTCCTAAGCCAGGCCAGTCAACAAAAACTCTGTAGGTACTTATTTAACCATTCAGTAATGTCTGAACAAGATAGCAAAAGAATGACTTCTTACCTATAAAACTTAAAATAACTAATTAGAATACACAATTATAGATGAATATAAAAGTCTATTAAAATAATCTTACCGTTTTATTTCCTTCGAAAAACTTCGCGCCAAACGGACTCGCAAGCACGGAGGTGCTTATGCCCGCGGTGAATGTTTGCTGTGCAACGCTAACAACATTTTGTTCGAACGAAGAAGTGAGATAACCGACGCTGTTTGTCATTCTTCTGTAAGCTAACCGCCAAAGCTTTGATTTACCTTGTTATCTAACCACCATACCAGATATTTTTTTGGGGAGGGAAAAAAAGGGTAAGCGACAATGTAAGGCGACATTCGTTTGGATAAATTATCGTAAGTGCCTTCGATGATTGATTTGGTGACTAGGGAAAATAAACGCCAAATAAAGTCACGGAAATGAGACCCAAATGTAATAAATGACATATATTTTATCCAAAGGAACTGCCCTAATATCCTAACCGAAAGTTTGGTACACAAAGATTCAAGTAAAATTTGACTAATGTATTTTTTACAAAAAAGTATTTACAGCCCAAACTACTTAACGTTCAAGTAAAGAAAAAAATATTCAAAGCCAAAATTGCTTATCTAACAGTTTTGAAATATAATTTTTATCCAACCACCATAATATAAAATACACCAAAAATAACTGTCGTTTATGACGAGAAACTTAGTGTTAGAACCTCAATTCCTTTACCGCCTAAGCGACAAAAAGTTTGTCCTAGAGCCACGAAACTTAGACCATTAGACGCAAAAAAAAAAGCCGATTCTAACCATATATATAAGTCTATTTCGCAAAAAATGTCGCATACCCCCTTTTGGCCGGAAGGCATCTATATAAAAATAGGAGAATTGGCCTAGTTTAAAAAGAGTTGAAAATTTACCTGAATATTGTGTAAACTATATAAGAAGTACTTTTTTATTAATGTTCAAAAATCCTCTACGGACTGATCTGCTGCCCTTTTTTGTTCAAACTGCCCAACCACCTCCCTAAAAGCTTCCATCAGGATAGTGCCTGCCTATCAAACAAGGTTAATTTACTACCATACTCTGTTAAACCAAATGCAAGAAATTATTTCGTAAACAAAATCATATACATACATATATACTAGTAGAAGTCAGTAAACACAATTTACATTTCTGGAACAAAGAATACCACACGCACTGCATGAAGGAGCATTGCTTTTTATGGCTGTTTGGACTGGCAATTGCAAGTAGATGTGATTTGGTTTCGGGTGTTGCTTGGTCTTGCAAGACAAAGCCACCGCTCACACAACTAGCATAACGACAAAGATTTTGACACATTGATTTTAGAATCAATAAAATTGAACTTTCTGCTTTGTAGATTTGAATCGACCGCCTAGAATTCTAGACCTAGAATTCTCAACAGTGATGCCAAATATTTCGCTATACGAAATGGAGGTCGAGATTTCAAGCAAACTCACACGTTAAGGCGATAGTCATATTATCGCCTTGTTGTGTAAATTCCTAGTTGTTAATTAATTTAAAATTTACAGCATAGTGCACTTTTAAGTTGACACTTCTCTGTATAATATATTTGCATAATAGGATTTGCTGACTAGAGTAAATACTAAGGCTGAAAATACTTTAAATTATTATATATTGGGAGGAAAGATCACTATACGTCCCTTGCACACATTATATCTAAATACATGCATAACATGGTTCTTCGCCGAAATGCTATATGCTGCTACAAACTAGTTATACGTTATTTTGTGATACATGTATTTTTAATATTACTCCCGCTCTTGGAATATATACCGAATCGCTGCGGGTATGCAGAAGTTTAGTATCGTCAAAATAAATGATCAAAATTGAGATCCAGGCTGCAATACAGCAATTTTTTGATCATGAAAATATTGCCCCGTATTGATCTCGGAGGCAAAACATTCTCCGTACTGCTAAACGGCGAAGTGTCCTCGAAAAATCGCGAGGCAATCTCTACACAGACAAATTTATTTACTGTTACTTTATTATACGAAGTTCACCTGAAAAAATATGATCTCAACAATAAAATCTTCTACAAAAAAAATGAGCTTCTAAGTTACGTTTATGATCTTCAATTCGGTAAAAATTTTGGCAATTCGGCTTTTATACATTTTATCGTCTTTTATTTCGTTTCAAAAACTTATTTAGGTATACTTCGAAAATGTTGCGTCAGATTGGAATAAGTGTAAATGAGATTATAAAACAAACGTAAACGCTACGAACTTCATAAAAGATTTCATGCTTTGGTATAAATTTGTTCCTTAGTTTAAATATGCAGTGGTTAATGCTTATACAATCATCCTCCACCTTCTAATTAGTTATAATCCTGGTATCGGAATTAACACTACAGCTTTTTTACACAAAGCTCTCCATTATACCAGTCTGTAACTGATAAAGACACCGACAATTAGTATTTCATCAAACGTAAAATTCCTTTAATTAATACGGAATGAATGGCGCGTGGCTCAATGAAAACTTACTCTTATCCTGAGGAGGGTCTTTATAAACGGAGTTTTAATTGAAATCTTCGTTCCCCACGTACAGTTGGACTGCTCATTCAAAAGCCGCGAAGATCCAGTGTCCCTTGATAGTGATTAAAGTAATGCTAATGTCTGTTTCTCTAGACTTTTAATTTTAATTCGACCAGTTCCACGTATTCATTTTATATTTTAAGGTTTTGAAAGTTTTAATTCAATTTAGTTTCGTTACTTTTAATACCGATAATAGTTTTATTGATAAGTTACTATGCCTGAAATAGTTGTTATAGTGAAGTTTTTTGTACGTTATACTAGCCCTAGTTGGCCTCGGTTTCACCCGCACTATTATCTGTTTCTAGACAACACTATCGCCGCGATCAAATAATTAGTATAAACAATTCAAAGAACTAGAGCTTGTTTCTTAGACAAGATCGCATGCACTTAGAATAAATCCTATCGCAGGGAATTTACCGAAACAACAGTTTGTGAATCACACAAAGCATTGTAGATGAGACATTTAGTTATACTGGGCAGTTAAAATAGCACTGCCTCGTTGGTCTCGCGGCATAAATGTGCGCGTGGGATTGGGAGGTCTCGGGTTCGATTCCCGGGTCGGGCAAAGTGTTATTGGGTTTTTCCGTTAGGAAATTCTCAGTAGCAGCACGGAGTCTGGTAATGTGCCCGGTACGGCAATAGGCTCGCCCCCTATTACGTGGGACCTAAAAATTCCTGGCGAAATGTGGGTGTAATATTACACCTCTGCCTACCCCTTCGGGGATACAGGCGTGAGTCTTTAAAAAAAATAAAAAAATTTAAAATAGCAAGTCTGTGCAATTTAGAATAACAAAAAGCTTGACGAACCTGGCAACAAAATCAAATTCCAATTTAGCACTTAACTTTACTTACTATTCAAGTTAAATGTAAGCTGAGACTATGCCTGTATCCCCGAAGAGGTAGACAGAGGTGTAATACTTTACCCACATTACGCCATGTTATAGCTAGCCTAATTGTCGTTACCCGTCACTTAGCCCTACTCCGTGCTGCTACTGAGAATTTGGAAAAGCCCAGTCATATCTTTGCCCGACCCGGGATTAAAACCTGAGACCTCCTGATGCGCTGACGTAAACGCTATCACTGGAGCACGGAGGAAGAGGTGAAACTAATAAACATTATTGTGAAATCGAACGATTTACACTAACACATGCCTACACCTTAACCTTTACTAGACAGAAACAGATATTACGGATCGTAGTAGATAATTATTTATTTATTTATTTATTTATTCTCGCAAACTCTTACTACTAACATTACAGGACACTTATCCTAATGCGTTAGTGAGGCATTTTAAATATAACATATTTACAATTATTTTTCATTCAACATTAAACCGACACTTCATTTTGAAATTATAACAATTATTTGACCAATACATGTCTTTCATCACGTGATCTAATCAGTTGCTTTATTGCCGATGCTTAATACAGTGCACAAATAAATCCACACACCAAGTGTTTAATTAATTTGTGCAGTTATGCGTGATTGATTAAATTTTCATCGCAATATTCATAACTAAAGCGGCAGAAATGGTGCATAATACACAACAGTGAATGCTCGAAATAATTAATAAGTACAACTGTACTTAATAATTACAAGCATAGCGGGTGGTGTGATTCAAGTTGACCTAATTTAATTCACTATTAAAAGGATACGTATAGTTCCGTGCAGCTCAAAGTAAGATGTTTTAATTAAGTCTAAGATCTCGCGATAAATAACTAGGCTGCCGGGGTTTGCTGGGCAGCACTAATTGCTAGTATATTTAATCCGGTAAAATACTACGGACCCTGATTTCCATAAGCTCCAATTGTTTGTGCCCGTGTATACCTGGATCCGATTTAGTTGCGACCATTTCCATTTGTGTTTATCTTCCGTCGACGGACGCTGAATGAATATTTGGCCTTTACTTGATCATTTGCTTTGAATACTTGTATTACATAAGTTTTATGGTGAGGTTTTGTTTGAAACTTTCATGTCTGTGGTAAAATCTAAGTGAAGCAATGATAAATTTACGAATAATGTAAAACAGGAAGTATTTTGACCATGAACCTTTGCATTAAGTATAAAAATAAACTAAAATGAGTCTATTGTAATAATTACATTGTACAAGACTTCCTATGCGGCTCCAACTGCGTGAATTATACCTACACCTACACCTAAACCTTCCTCTAGAATGACACTATCTATTAGTGGAAACCGTACAAATCATATTTTGGTAGTTTATTTGAAATTAAATCATACGACTTGACTCAAATTACTTAATTTCCATTTGTAAACAATTGAAATAGCATAAAAAATATTTGCTGAAAGCATTGAACTAGAAGATAAAACATAAGTGCTATATCGATTTCAAGTTCTATAAACAAACTGTAAGACAATGTCATAGCGTGGCATGTACCGTACACGGTCACAAGTGGCATTCAACGGCGAGCGACCACTTATGTTTTCGGTTGTACAACTTGGTCGACCACCGCCAGCCATTAATTTTCTTCTCTCAATCTTACAATTCATCTATACTTTTTAATATCATAAAGTTAATGAGTTTGTTTGTTTGTTTAGTTGAAGGTGCTAATCTCGGGAACTACTGGATTGATTTGAGTAATTATTATTGTGTTGGATAGTTCATTTATCAAGGAAGGTTATATAACGTCACGCTTTGAGTCTGGGTTACGGAGCAGTAGCCTTTAATAAAGCCTGTATAACCGCGGGCTCAACTCGTATTATATTAATCGTACAATGGATGTATGAATGTTTGTTAATAATTCACAATAAAATTATTCCACGGATTCGTATAAAACTTTGTAATGATATAGCTTATACATCAGAATAATAAATAGCTATTTATTGATACAATAGTAGGTAACATAAGCTTTATAAAGACAAAAAACAACAGTCCAACAAAAGTATCATCACGATTGAAAGTTTTAAAACAAAAGGACGACGAACGTTGGCATATACCTCGGCAGTCACAAGCGGTCGTAAATGAAGAGCAGCCACTACTGTACTCCTGTAGTTTTGGTATGATGGCCAGGCTGCAAGCCTTTTATTTCTATTGACTCTATTTGCAACCGTTCTCTATTAATATGTTATATTCTTTATAATTCCTCAGCCAATAAAAAAAGTGTCCAAGTTAAAAAACAAAGCGATATAAGAATGTCGGTAAAATCGGCGGTCACAAGTGGCGGTAAACGGAGAGCGACCACTAGCGTTCGCGACTGTACTCATGTAGTGTCGGTAAAGCTCGTCAGCCTTTTAACTCTTTTTCCTCTCAACATTATTACCGTTCGCTATGAATATGTATCTAAATAATATTCGTTGTAAAGAAACCAATAATTCCTCGCTCAACAACAAAAAAGCGTTCAAGTTTAAAAACAAAGCGATATAAGAATGTTGTGGAGTGGCGGCTGTGCATCCACGGTCACAAGTGGCGGTAAACAGAGAGCGCCACTTGCGTTCGCCAGCCTTTTAACTATTTTTCCTCTCAACATTGTTATCATCACAAACGAGCGAGCCGTGAGAGGTGTGCACAATCCGTCTTTCTTTTCATAATGAAAAAGACGCTTTCCAGTGTTTACGGTGTTTCAGATTCGTCAAATGTTAGTCGTCAGATGTTGGTTGGCTAGCAATGATAGGTATATCGGATTGTTTGTAGAGGTTTATACAGCTTTTGTTGTAAAGTTGTGATAAAGTGGACTCCGAGATGCACTTTTTATTTCTTTATACTCGTATGACCACTACCTTTATAAAGCAACTCTGTGAGGAAGTATCACGCCACTGCCTCACAGAGTTACTGCAGTTGCTTGGCATCTGAGCCAAATGTACCTAAGTAACGATAACCACGAATAAATAAGGTAAAATGGCCCGCATATATTTGGTGCTATGTAAGGTTTTATTTATTTTGAAAAATACACCTAAATCTTTCCCGAGAATCACAATACCTATTAGAAGACTGCCTCCGTGGTCCAGTGGATAGCGTATGCGACTGCTGATCGGAGGTCCCGGGTTCGATTCCCGGGTCGGGCAAAAGTGTTACTGGGTTTTGCCGAATACTCAGTAGCAGCCCGGAGTCTGGTGATGTGCCCGGTAACGGCAATAGGCTCGCCCCCTATTACGTGGGACCTAAAAATTCATGGCGAAATGTGGATGTAATATTTACACCTCTGCCTACCCCTTCAGGGATACAGGTGAGAGACCATAAATAAAATATAAATAAAACAATACCTACTAGTGAAAACGGTACAAAAATCTGTTCAGTACTTTTTAAATTTATCGCGATCATACAGACAGCACTGGGCGCGGGGTGGGGACCTCATTTTTATAATATGTATAGCTTTTAACACAACGCCCAAATCTCAAAATATATCTTTTTCTTTTCATTTTCATTCTCGTTAAAAGCCATTATAACAATTATTTCACGAAATTCTAATAATTTCACTATTTGGCCAACTATAATATACAAACTTTGTGTTTATATTTAATTTTGCAATCAGTGAATAGACAGATGATTCCAAGAAAATTATTATTGGTCTTATAAGTTTCTATATTACTGGTCTTATAAGTTTCTATATTACTATTATAAGTTCCAAATCAAATTTTAAGACTAGAAATACATGCCAATATTCTATCTGAATATTACCAGAGACCTAAACTACTATTGCCCTGGATCAAACACAACAATATTTTTGTGTCCACAACTTCACTAGCCTGTGGCACGTTCTTTCTCTAAAATGTTAATATTCTGGTCATCTATTATTTGCAATCTCCAACGTTAGCAAGGAATAACGCGACGTCAAGATTATAATATTTTAAGTTTTAATTTTTGCTTTACTAGCTATCCGCTTTGTGATATGGCGTGATTTGAAATTTATACCCTATATCAATAACATTTCAAATATGTTTTAAATAAGTCACAGAAGCGAAGAATATCTTTTATAAGACTTTTCTAAAAAAGAAGATATTCCAACAACCACACTCGATACATATCCACAAACATAAAAGCAACGTAAACAATGAAAACCCGACTCCAAACAACAATTTATGGTTCAAACATATTTTTTTCTATTGTGGGTGTCGAACTCAGGACACTCGTCGTGTCAAGCACGAGGCGTCCGCTTAAACCTCTGTTAAGTCTTATCAATACATTGTAGGACATTATACGCCTATAGGCGTCATACCAATAACACGTGTTTTGTGTCTCGTTTACTGTCCATTAAAACATTTTTGACGTTAAAATTGACATTAAATAATCATCATCAACGTCCTGGCATTAATCCGGCTACATTTAAGCCATTCGCCTCTAATACCGGCGTCCACTTTCTGATCTAAGTTTTCCATAGAGCGACGCATAGAGATATTCTATTCAATTGCATTCATTACTCACCACTTAAATTTGGTGAACAAGCTGTATCTACCTAGTTGTCTTTCAGTCCATTCTTATTGAGCCGTATTCATCATCATCAGCCCTTTATACTGTCCCACTGCTGGGCACGGGCTTCTTCTCACTTATGGGAAGGGTAAGGCCATAGTCCACCAAGCTGCACGCTGGCCAAGTGCGGGTTGGCAGACTTCACATGTCTTTCGAGAACATCATGGAGAACTCTTAGGCCTCCCTCACATTGGGCGACAGAGTTCCGCGAGAGTACGCTCGGCGTCCGTTCAGCGTTCGCCCGGCGTTCACTTTGTACTACAGAGTGAACGCCGAGCGAACGCTGAACGTACGCTCGAGGAACGCTGTCGCCCAATGTGAGGGAGGCCTTAGACATGCAGGTTTCATCACGATGTTTTCCTTCACTAACTAGCAAGCGATAATTTACAATTTAATACGCACTTAACTTATGTACTTAACTGTCCGTGTGGTGACGGATTAAGAATACAGAATGTCACCATCCTGTATCATCCCATGAGTGTCGTAAGAGCCGACAGAGGGAGCAGATTATGCAGAGAACAGCACTGTAAGAGAAGGAAAACTTGATATAAACCCTATACCAACCCGTTTGGCCATCGTGGTATAGGAGGCCAATTCCTCCTTTCAAAAGAGAGGCTTACTCCAGCAGTGGACTGTTAAAGGCTGATGATGATGACGCACTTAACTCCGAAAAGTCATAGGTGCGTGCCGTGGATTCAAACCCGAGACCCTCTACATAGCAGTCTGTCGGTCTCTCCACTCGGCTATCGATGCTTATATGAGTCGTATTGCTTTCCTATTCTTATTTACATATATTCACTAACGGCCATTTTCAATATTCGAACTATAGATAGATCTGTAGATTTTTTATTCGTGTTTGACATATATTGTATGGAGCTTATGTCAAAAACGAATCTAAAATCTACAGATCTATCTATAGTTCGAATATTGAACTCCGTAGTAAAAGAAATTCAGACACTATCTACATAATAAATAAAATTAAGCTATAAAGAGCATCTGGAACTGTGATTACGTCACACGTGTTTGATATCGTCATTTAGTCGATTCCCCTTCATATTGACCCTAGTACATAACAATACTGGCCATCTTCCCGTTCGAGATATTTTAGCTTATATTTCTGAACGTTCTTCGTATAAAACGGAGTTGGCTAAGTTTATTTTTGTTCAGTGCATTTCTTGTTTACTATCCATCATATTGTTAAGACGTTGGCGTCTTATTTTTCCCGTTCAATTTTAGTTTTCCCATTCAGTATAAAACTATCTAAAATATATTCTTGTACTATCTCAATATAGACGGTGCTATATTTATTTTGTGTGAATTGTATAAAAGGTTACGTAGTGATCCAAGCTGAGTATCGGTGGGAGATAAAGAAGATTAGTGAGAGAGAAGTGATTATTTAAGTAACAGTAGTAAAGTATGTATTTATAGAGTGTTATCGGACTACGAAAAATGTAGCGTAAATAAACGTCCATAGATTCCACTGTTAGCTAACAAAGCTTCTATTTTAATTTCTTCTGCAGGTTTATCTCTCTTTGAATTCTTTTCACATAGCACCGTTTTTATAAATGTGTTTATCGAAACGTTTAGATTTTGGTTATGTGTTTGTGTTTTAGTTTAGCAGTTGTTTGCATATTAGAACAGTATTTTTAGTAGTAGTCACTTGGACGCCGTAAATAGTTTATTCCTTATTTTTGTATTTCTTTTTTTTATTTTAAGACTTACATTTTATTTTTGTTTTCAATGGAATTAATATTACGATTGAACTTGTAAGGACATAAACGGCATCCACTACTGTAATAACGCCCTCATCCGGTATTAAGTTTTGGATCGCTGTACAGCGATACCTTCTCATAGAATTGGCAAGATAATAAATATACAATTACTAGTTTGTTCCACAGATCAGAACACTCCTTCCCCTTTGCTTGTTCATCCCTTTTACAATACTCATGGGAAGTAATTAGCTAGCGACCTTACAATGAGCAACGCTACAAGAATTTTAATCTCAAATAGTATTTTCGCAAAAGATTCTGCTGCTAATTCATTTAGAACTAAACACTTACCACATTCAACATCTGCTTATTAATGCGTACAGCTGTGTTACATTCCTTTTTTGCATAATTTAATATGAAAATTGAAAATTTAAGACACATTTTAATATTTTTGTTAGGCAGGAGCAGTTGTTCTTTGATGTAATTGTAATGAATAGATCTTTTTTATGTTTATAAATTGCATACATTCATAGACTCACGCCTGTTTCCCCGAAGGGGTAGGCAGAGGCATATTAAACGCCCACTTTTCGCCAGTGTTTTGATCCCACGTAATAGGTGGCGAGCCTATTGCCGTTTATTGGGACATTTTGTTTGCCAGAGCCTCGTCCGTTGATCGGCAGGTGCACTACTTGCAGGTGAGGTTGGCTTGGGACCTTAAGTTGTTGGTGGGAACCCTATGCACCCAAATTATAAATTGATTCAGAACATTTACGGTATACCTAATAAATTATTATTCTTATTTTTAACCGGGGCAATTAACGCGTTAAGTTTTTATTGCAGCGCTCTCTTATTGCACCTTTACTAGTCCATTAATACCACTTAGTCTAGCCGCGGCAATGAATCAGGAATATGCGTTCATTAAAACGCTATAAAAAGAAAAGCAAGAACGTAAAATAACCGGAAACGCTTTCATAATGCGATAAGTAGCTAAATCGTTTAAGTACTCTTTTTCCCTAAGTATGCGTAATAATTGCCCTCAGGGTCATTATCTATTGACTCGTACTTTGGAGAGCAACTTATAGCCGTCTTTCAATCTTCGATAATTTCAATTTTGACCAAAATTTCACTGACGCATCATGAATATGTCAAGTTACCTGGCCAATATTATTTACGTTAGTTTTGAATTGGGATACCAATCAAAAAAATTAAAACAGTTTTTCTTAAATCCACCCCGGGTCTAGTTGCTAGGGTTGAAATTAAACAACGAAAAAAACAGCGATATATATATTTTACGTAATACGGTATATCATAGTAGTATACTAAAACAACTCACACTCATTCATCTAATCCAAAACTAAGCATGGCTTGTACTGAGGCAACTAGATAACTGATAGTATTCCTAAATACATATATTCTGTAGATATAATGTATAAAATATAATAAAATAATAAGACCTAAAACAGAACACAAAAATATGTGCTGTGCGGGAATCGACCCCACGACCCTCGGTTACTAACCACTAGACGAACAGGTTAATCAAGTTCCTATATCCAGCGAAATCACGGGCATGGATATTTAGAAACACAATTATCATCATGGTAGACTTCGCGCGAAGCTCCGCCCGCGTGAATTATGCAGCTAAACCTTCCTCAAGAATTACAGTGTCTGTGAGTATTTTTTGAGTTTATCGCGATCAAACAGACAGACAGAAAGGGCGGGGGCTGCTTCATCTATCTATACTAATATAATAAAGCGGAAGAGTTTGTTTGTTTGTTTGTTTGAACGCGCTAATCTCAGGAACTACCGGTCGGATCTAAAAAATTATTTTTGTATACGATACCCCAGTTATTTCGGAAGGCTATAGGCTATATAACCTAACGCTTAGCGCATAACGCGGGCAAAAGGCTAAAAAGGCTAAAAGATAATGTCGGCTGATCTCAGGGACTAGCAGTCGGATTTTAAAAATTGTTATTGCTTATGATAGCCCAATTATTCCGATAGGCTATAGGCTATAAACAATTACGCCACAACTTTTAGGGGCCAGACAAAAATAAAAAAATGGTCAAACGAGAAGGGGGAGGGTTGGGTCAAAGGCAAAAAAAGGCTAAACGAATAGGATACAATGTATATGGGTATCGTTCTCGAGATTTTCGGGACGCTGATTAATAATACGAAATTTATTTAGTGATCCAAGATGGCGGACCGGAAATCAAAGATGGCGGATGAGAAAATTTTAAAAATCAATATGGGTATCACCTTCGATATTTTAAGGGGTTGGGAATCGAAATACAATATCTATTTCGTGATCAAAGGTGGCAAATAGGAAATCAAAGATGGCGGACGGGATTTTTTTTAAAGTCGATATGGGTATCATCTCCGATGTTTAAAGGGATGGAGAATCCAAATACAACATCTATTTCGTGATTAAAGATGGCGGATGGGAAATCAAAGATTGCGGATGGGATTTTTTTTTTAAATCGATATGGGTATCGTCTCTGATGATTTAAGGGATGGTGAATCCAAATACAACATCTATTTCGTGATCAAAGATGGCGGACGAGATTTTTTTTAAAAGTCGATATGGATATCGTCTCCGATATTTTAAGGAATGGGGAATGCAATATTATATAAAATCTATGTTGGTTTGTTCATCATTTAAAGACTCTGAAATGATAAGAGATTAAGCGCTAAGTCAATGGTAACTTTGGAAAAGGGGCTTGGAAAAAAGGGAGTTAAATAAAAACTCTTAAAAAGGCGATACGGAGTTCGCTGGGTCAGCTAGTACTAATATAATAAAGCGGAAGAGTTTGTTTGTTTGTTTGTTTGAACGCGCTAATCTCATGTACTACCGGTCGGATCTGAAAAAATCTTTTTGTATACGATAGCATAGTTATTCCTGAAGGCTATAGGCTATATAACATAACGCTTCGACCCTTTTGGGCCGGGCAAAAGGCTAAAAAGACTAAAAGATAATGTCGGCTAATCTCAGGAACTAGCAGTCGGATTTTAAAAATTGTTATTGCTTATGATTGCCCAATTATTCCAAAAGGCTATATAAAAATACGCCACAACTTTTAGGCTTTTAGGGGCCAGACAAAAATAATAAAATGGTCAAACGAGAAGGGGGAGGGTTGGCTCAAAGGCAAAAAAATGCTAAACGAATAGGATACAATCTATATGGGTATCGTTTTCGAGATTTTCGGGACGCTGCTGATTAATGATATGAAATTTATTTAGTGACCCAAGATGTCGGACGGGAAATCAAAGATGGCGGATGAGAAAATTTTAAAAATCAATATGGGTATCGCCTTTGATATTTTAAGGGGTGGAGAATCGAAATACAACATCTATTTCGTGATCAAAGATTGCGGATGGGAAATCAAAGATGGCGGATGGGGAAATTTAAAAAAATCAATATTGGTATCGTCTGCGATGTTAAAAGGGATGGGGAATCCAAATACAACGTCTGTTTCGTGATTCAAGATGGTGGATGGCAAATCAAACATGGCGGATCAGAAAAATTTTAAAAATCAATATGGGTATCGTCTCTGATGATTTAAGGGTTGGAGAATCCAATTACAACATCTATTTCGTGATCAAAGATGTTGGATACGATATCAAAGATGGCGGACGTGATTTTTTTATAGTCAATATGGGTATCGTCTCCGATTTTTTAAGGAATGGGGATTTCAAAAACACCATCTAATTCGAGATCAAAGATGGTGGATGGGATTTTTTTTAAATCAATATGGGTATCGTCTCCCATGTTTAAAGGGATGGGGAATCCAAATACAACATCTATTTCGTGATTCAAGATGGTGGATGGGAAATCAAAGATGGCGAAAGAGAAAAATTTCAAAAATCAATATGGGTATCGTCTCTGATGATTTAAGGGATGGTGAATCCAAATACAACATCTATTTCGTGATCAAAGATGGCGAATAGGAAATCAAAGATGGCGGACGGGATTTTTTTTGAGTCGAGATGGTCTCTGATATTTTAAGGAACGGGGAATTCAATAATATATAAAAATCTATGTTTGTTTGTTCATCATTTATAGACTCTGAAATGATAAGAGATTAAGCGGTAAGTCACTGGTAACTTTGGAAATGGGGCTTGGAAACAAGGGAATTAAATAAAAACTCTTAAAAAGGCGATACGGCGTTCGCTGGGACAGCTAGTTATTTATATATGTACATCCCAGAACAACCTTATGTTAATTTTAATTACAATTGCTTTAATTTTATTAACAACAAATAAATTATAATGATGACCGGCTCATGAAGTTTTTCATTAATTAAATTGTTTTTCCCATCGAACTCTGGCGACAATACCACCAGTACTTATATAACGATTCATTTTGTACGAGTAACCGCAAATTATTTGTGTTAAATCTCAATTTAATTAGCGTGCATGCTTAATTACTTGTAACGCAGTTTATTTCAGTAATTAAGTTTGAAATTTTCGATTAAAAGACGTGTTATGAAATACCGTAATTAAGTTAATTTATGTTGGTATGACAAATTGGGTTACAAGGGATGAATGGTGAGGAAGCATACAACCGAAACATTGTTTGAAATTGTGAGGCAGAAATATTTTTTTAACTAGTTTTAGCCTAGTAACATTTTATCAAAGAATCAAACCTTATTAAAAACGTTAACTAAATCTAAATCAAGGTTTAGTACTTAACTTACCTGTGTAAAATTAACTACGCACTATACACATATTTTTGTAAAACTACATACACATACATACATAACGTCACGCCTTTTATCTCCGAAGGGGTAGGCAGAGGTGTATTTCTACACCCACTTTTCGCCAGATATACTTTAGTCCCACGTAATAAGGGGCGAGCCTATTGCCGTACGGGGCACATTTCCAGACTCCGTGCTGCTACTGAGAATTTCGTGACAGAAAAACCCAATAACACTGCCCGACCCAGGAATCGAACCCGGGACCTCCCGATCCCACGCGCACATTTATGCCGCGAGACCAACGAGGCAGTCGTATAGGGTTTGATGTCGAGTTTTCCGTCTCTACGCAAAGATGGTATTTGCATCGTGTTATCCCTTAGTCGCCTCTTACGACACCCACGGGAAGATAGGGGGTGGTGACACTTGTATTCTATGCCGTCAACCACACGGCGGAAAAAAACTATTGTCACCAAAATTCATTAGAATTAATGTTGAATAAAAATAAATAACTAACTTCGTCAAAACTGTCTGTAATCATTCTCAATCAAGGTCTAAACCTGGTATTATATTTAGACCTTCTTTTGTGATAAAGATTTTTTGTTGTTTTGTAAGTTTCGCCATTCGCCAGTCTTTTTCAACACCTTCACGTTTCTTTTCAAAGTCATAGTCAAATGTTCGTAAAAAATATATCATATTCGTCGCCAACGTTATAAATATATATATGTACATACTTTCGCATTTAATATTGATAAAAATCCGCTATGTATATTTTTTCACTTCTGTGAAATAATAAAATCATTTGCTTAATTTATCATCTATTACTTCACTTTTTCTCCTGCTACTAAACACATGTTGAAGCAAATGTGAGAGGACACTTGCGTTCTGGGAATAGAACCAAGCACGCACGTACGTGGCGAATGCAGTCTAAGCCTTCACGAGGTTTGCATATGAAATTTGTAGTCTACAAAAGTGTTGGACTACACAAATTCATAACCAACAAAACACACTTGATAAAAGAAAAATAACAGAGAAAAATAATACAGATAAAATAAATAAGTTACCAGATAGTAAAGGTCAGCTGAATTATTTAAATTAAATCGTCTAAATAAGTCTCGGTGGAGAATAAATCATCATTTTCATGAGAATAATAAGACAAAGAGATTACCTACGTCGAGGTGGATTGGGTGAGTTGAACCATACACCTGTTCTGCTAATCATCGTTTAGTTTCGGTCACTAATCCTTCTGTCAAGTTAGGCTTGTGCTTGTGGCAATACCTTTGTTTGATCGTGTATGAAAGGCCTGTAATTAGGTTGCTACTGATCCTGCCTGATAATAATTACCACCAAATCTTGCATTAATTTGTAAGATATTATTGTATAATCTGCAAGCATGACTGCTCAAGGCAGTACAATAAGCCATAAGTCAATAAATTCATCATCATAATTATATGTCTACATTTAAGATTCAATAGAGGTAAACTAAAGTACATACAGTGTGTTTCATAATTCCCTGTCCGATCCCGAAACCACATATTACTGACTTACCAGGCATACTAGGAAAAATAATAAAAAAATCCAGGTCTTCATAAAACATCACAATTTATTTTCTTAGTAGAGTATTAACAAGAAACATTACCCCGAAATTAGGGAAAATTCCCTAAACTAGCAACACTCCACTCAGCGGCGGTATCCTTTATGATTCTATTAATTCTATTTAAATATTGTCGGCTTTTCGTGTCAAAGGGCCTTTAAAATGGTGCTATTTTACCGTTAAACGAGCCGCTCGACACAACACCGAAACGCGTTAGATATGTTTACGTTCGATAGCAGCTAATATCGATTTAATAAATTTTAACATGAAATGTGACACAACATTCATTTTTCAAAGAATTATTTCATTAATAATATTATATGAGTCAACAGTAATTCTCATTCATGTAATATATAGGATAAGAACGTACAGACTGTCAATGTGGCTTTCAGCAACATATCTTGCTAAAGAGGGATGCTCTACACAGCTGGCTTATACACTAGTTATTCATGAAGACGAGAAAGAACGTACAAAACATTTACTTAAATAATATACAACAGACAATTTAATCTAAATCGCAAGTGTTGTCGGGTAGGCCGGCGCGGGACCCTGCTCCCTATACCAGTAATGGAGAGTTGTAAATCTTTCGGTGGACAGCACGACGCGCCGCGCCGCTACCAACAAAACATTTTTTTACATTCAACCCGTTGGGAACACGAATTCGATTTTGTACATTCAATACAATGTCGCTGACTGTATCCCATTTTAACAGTAACTGTACCTAACGATAGATATCGCCTAGCTGTGAATTCGCACACAAAAAAAATGCAGTTGAACGCATCTCAGTGAATTGTAATCATTGGCGGAATACCCACACCAGCATATCTGTGAGGTCGCTGATACAAATTATTGCACGTATCCGTTGGTGATTGCGTATCGTTAATCCGTATAAAATAATGATACACTGAACAAATTGGTTTATTATAATTAAATGCAAAATTGAACATCCAAATCGGATTTAAACTTTTTGAACTTGTTTTGCCATTTTGGCCTCGTACACATTGGGTCATCTCGATGTCAATTTTAGATTTTAAAGTATAAATTAGTTTGCAAATTTGTCATCATCATCAGCCCTTTATACTCTCCCGCTGCTGGGCACGGGCCTCTTCTCACTATGAGAAGGGTAAGGCCGTAGTCCACCACGCTGGCCAAGTGCGGATTGGCAAACTTCACATGTCTTTCGAGAACATTATGGAGAACTCTCAGTCATGCAGGTTTCCTCACGATGTTTTCCTTCACCGTTTAGCAAGCGATAATTAACAATTTAATACTCTTAACTCCAAAAAGTCATTGGTGCGCGCCGTTGATTCGAACCCGGACCCTCTGCGTAGCAGTCTGTCGGTCCCTCCACTAGGCTAACGCTGCTTAACAAAAAAAAAATTAGTTTATTATAACTTCGTATTTTCAAAAATGTTAACGTCATATTGAATCGTTTGTATAGTCAACATGTACTCATATAAAGACTTAGTCGACTAGAACATCTAAATGACGTGGCTGATGGCTTAGTCACTAAGACACTTCACAAATGTCCTCACCGCGTATTTAAACGAACGAGAAGTTTAATAAAAAGACTGCCATTAACGCTTTGCAATGCAAACTGAAAATAAAGGGTGTAAGAGATATAAATGTCTGCGAGTAACGAGAAAAAAAGTCTTTGGTAAAATTCGTCCTAACATTTCATTAAGAGGACGCAGTTTGAAAGGTAACGAATGTGACTAAAGAGTTTTATTCATTATATCTATGTATTCTTTTATTCGTCTAGCGAGAACGCGACACTGAGCCAAATAACCTGACGCCGTTGGCTGAAATAAGGCGCTTTCTAATATACGTTCTGTATACAAATTGCGCAAATGTGAGCATGAAAATAAAATTCTAGTCTTTTGTGTTTTCTTGCGGGGTGGCCTTTTATCGCATTATGTAAATTTTTATTACGAATTCTGTCAAATTAGTTTATACACGCACATTTTTATAAAGTTATTGTATAACTTGCGCTTAAACTTGATGATAAGTTGGTGTTAACTAATTTACTGGAGATTATTAATTAGCTTTTGTGTAATGTTTTCACATTCAGCTTCAGAGATGCGGTGCTCTTGGTCTTATTGTTGTGTGATATTGTATGGTTTAGAACTTTTGACTCTAAATTTATCTGTCATATTTAGGTAGCGCCCAGCAATTAAGGCTAACAAGAAAAATTGGATCAAAAAATGTTGACTGCCTCCTTTTATCTTTACTTACCTTGTACAAAATACATACCAACCAACCAAGAAAACAGACACAGTTTAGTTATGGATAAAACCATAGATATAGTAGTAAAAAAAACCGTAGATGAGTTATGCGAACTTCAAAAGTGGCACATTAAAAACAGGTTAAATGTCTCATTTGGCTTTAGTCGCGCACTCGCTGCGGTCGGAAGCGCTCGCTCTTTAACTCGCGTGTGTGTACGTTACAAATCTCGTCGTGTGTAATGAGATTTTGCACAAACTATAATAGGAAAATGAGTGATGAAATCACTTCTCATTCGTGAGTATTACAATATTACAACGTTTTATTTACAATGTATAATAAATTCAGTATCAGAAATAATAGAGTTAATAAAAAAATGGCATTTAGCGAGTGTAAAAGAGAAGCAGTATTGTGCGTGTTCAAAAACTAAGAAAACAAAGTATCCAGATGGGACATTCGTAACAATAAAATACTGATGTGTGTTTTTGTCAAGTAATAAAAGTGATTTGAGGCTGAATCAACACAATATATTATTATAGAAATACAAAGTCATACGTAAGTTACAAACATTGACGGATGATCAAAGTCCATTCACTTGTTCTTGTTTTTCTCCTTTTTCAAACAGTAACCATAGTTCGTATTAAACAATTAAGTAGATGGTACTGCACAGTTTTGCTGCCAACCCACCGTACCCCTGGCAGTACCCCTGGGGGTATGGTGGGTCTTTTAAAGCTTAACCGTACCCCCAGATAATATTGTTGGGTGAAAAGTTTATTAATTTCAGTTCGTTAATTTCAAGTTCTACTATTTCGTGGGATCATTCCCAGTAGCTCTATTGAACAGTTCTATGATAGAACTGTCCTAATTCTATTAGCACAACTTGATGAGGAGAATAGAACTAACGGGATAAGTAATAGTAAATGTCTCAGTCTAGTTCTATGTATGTTTTTACAAGGCTATTCAATAGAATTTTTGGGATGGATCCGTAGTCTCACGACATCGCGCTCATATATCCGAATGAATATGTTTTGTAGACGTTCATTTGTTCAAGGAGTAAAACAAATGAACGTCTACAAAACAAATGAACGTCAACAAAACTAATGACATCCAGAAAGTGATCAGCTGTCGATAGTGATTGCAAAAAACAGGTGCATGCGATTTTCAACCTTATTGACATCAGTCAGAATTTATAATTTTACTAACGATAACGTAATAATGCCAGAAAGCGAGAAAGAACAAAAAAAAAGTCGAAAATTGCATGCACCTGTTTTTTGCAATCAGTATCGATAGCTGATCACTTTCTGGTAGTCATTTGTTTTGTAGACGTTCATTCGTTTAACACATTTTTATACATATAACGTATAGGGTAGGTAACGTAGGAGAATGTGGGCGTTCTTCGTCTCTCAGGTCTTCCTCCGTCGTACATTTCAGGAAAATAAGACTCGGTATACACTCAATAGGTTTTACTCAAACTAATTAGTTTACTTCACAAACTAAATATGCACACGTAGCTCGGATGAAAATGGATTACTTTTAGAAACGCGGCAAAGTCGGACGTAGGTAGGCTACACTTGATTCCTCCGCTGTGTCTGTCGCCAAAAAGTGCCCTTGACAGCTCGACGTTCGCTTAGACATTGACAGCTGTCAACCGCCGACCTTAGTGTTCAGTGTTGCCAACCATCGTTTCCGAATACGCCCAAATCCAATAAGATTTGACGTTCCGTTCTCCAATCTCCGCCACGGTCATCTTGACACGTCACACGTCCCTGTGTGATGCTCCTTCTTTGTCCTCGGTCCCTCACTGCTGAAGATCGCGACCACATATGTGTCTCCAGTCTGTACATAGGTGTAAGGCTCGTTGCATGCTGCCGCCCTCCGCCTTCATGTTCGTGTCAGACCATGTCGCAGCCCTGGGTGATGCTCCTGCAAAAGGGAAAACGTTCTGCAATATCTCAAGGTCTTTGTTCGGCCCACCCTGACCATCGTTTAGTTAAAGAATAGGGCTCGTTACGTAATAAACCACAACATCAAGTTTTTTTTTTTTCAACTACATCATACTAGAACATCACATTATTATCAAAGCAACTCTCTCATTAGTGAACAGTATCAGATAATTATATCACAAACGTTAATCAGCGAAAAGTGTCACGGTTCACGGGCCCCTTCTCACTATGAGAAGGGTAAGGCCATAGTCCACCACGTTGGCCAAGTGCGGGTTGGCAGACTTCACATGTCTTTCGAGCACACTCCGAAGTACTCTCAGACATGCAGGTTTCCTCACGATGTTTTCCTTAACCGTCGTTGCTATCACCTACACGAGCGTAGTAACTCATATCACCTCCATCGAGTGACGTACACACTGTCGTCGCTATCACCTATAACGAGCGACAGCAACCCATTGCCACCTACATCGAGTGACAATTAGGCCATAGTCAACCACGCCGGCCAAATGTGGGTTGGCAGACTTCACATGTCTTTCGAGCACACTCCGAAGTACTCTCAGACATGCAGGTTTCCTCACGGTGTTTTCCTTCACCGTCTTTGCTATCACCTACACGAGCGTAGCAACTCATATCACCTCCATCGAGTGACGTACACACTGTCATCGCTATCACCTATAACGAGCGATAGCGACCCATTGCCACCTACATCGAGTGACAATTAGGCCATAGTCCACCACGCTGGCCAAATGCGGGTTGGCAGACTTCACATGTCTTTCGAGCACACTCCGAAGAACTCTCAGACATGCAGGTTTCCTCACGGTGTTTTCCTTCACCGTCGTTGCTATCACCTACACGAGCGTAGCAACTCACGCCACCTCCATCGAGTGACGTAAACCATGTCACCTCCCTCGAGTGACTCTTAGAAGTTAGATTACTTATTGCCTCCAACGAGCAATACAACGAACACATCACCTAAATCGAGCGACATGTCCGTTTACCAACTTAGTAATGATACCAACCACTGTTCACTAATCAGAAAGAAGCACCACTAAATTTAATTCATTATTCAGTTAAGCTAAGGTCTTTGGCCTCTACATCTTCTAACCAATGCCAGTTTCGGCCAGATAGGCTTTAGCTTTACCAGTACAAGCTTTTACAAGCTCCTCAAAGCCACATCCGGGCTACACACAGGCGCGGTGCCACATACGGGCCTTGCGCCACAAACGGGCCGCGTCCACACACGGGCCGCGCGCCACACACGGGCCGCACGCCACACACGGGCCGCGCGCCACACACAGGCCGCGCGCCACACACGGGCCGCGCGCCACAAACTGCTGGCCACCATGCCACACTCGCCACCAGGCCGCGCCGGCCGCCAGGCCACCTCAGCCACCATGCCGCGTCAGCCATCATGCCTCGCCGGCCTCCAGCCTGCGCCGGCCACTAGGCCACGCCGGTCACCAGGCCGCGCCAGCTACCAGGCTGCGCCGGCCATCAGGCCGCGCAAGCCACCAGGCTCTTCCAAAAGGAATTAAATCTACCATTAGTATTTCAAAGATTCGTCTCATTGTATACACACTAAATAGAGTATTTCAAAGTAATTCAACGTCCGCACTTCGTAAATTTTAAGCAATTATCAAATTTATTTACAACTTCACAACTGCATAGAATGTAACTCCCATCCATACTCAATGAGCTATGTCAAAACTGGATTTGGCCACTGACAAAAACTAAAACCAAATACGAACATGACGTGAACTGATAAGCTACTTTCGGACAAACTGATTTCCTTTGGCTTCATAGAGGAAACGACTACAGTTCTGAGATAACCATGATAATAACCACCATCGGCAGTCTATGAGTACTTTCAGATTCTCGCAACACGCTCTTGTCATACGACACAAACCAGAGGTAGATGATTTTAGCGATCATAAATCAAATGAGAGCTACTTGAGTAGCAGGGTATCCATGATTGCGATCAACGACCACACCTTAATGCACTTCGCTCTAGGAATAAAAGAACATTATCGCACAGCACTCGATCTAGTCGTTCTGCTATTCCTGACCCAAGTCAGTAGGAATAAAGGTACTCTGATCAAAATCACTACAGGTTTTAATGAAAATCACAACTTATTCTTTCTCTCGAAGCTGACATGGTGAACAAAACACATACTCGTTAAAATAATAGGAAACTCGTTAAAATATTGCATTGCTCATACTCTGACATCCATCGGGTCTTCAACATCACGCTATTTAACCTCCAACCCGTTACACAGCACCACCCGGATAATCATTTCAAGCGTTAAACAAAGTAATTTTAAACTAGTTTTATTTAACATGTTGCTTTGGTTTTCCTTATCACACAGACTATAAGAAAATCTTACTAGGCTGATGCTCTAGATGTTAAGTTTGCTACCAAGTATCCAACCAGTATTTTCAGCGTTATAACTTTGTCATGGATAGTCTGGTATCTAGTATGGAGACTATGACTAACACAAAAGCTCATAGGTAAACTTTGCTAACCAGAAAGGCACTTTGCCGGTCCAACTAACGGCAACGCAAAGCTACACATGCAGCCGCACAAACGGCTTATCCAGTTTAAGCAAATCTACACCAACGGAAACGCGGGTACCACAAAATTATCACAACAACGACTAAAAAGTACCCATTTAATGAGAATAAGGTTAACATACAATCATCACTACCTAGTTCTACCTACAACGAAAATGTAAATCTCTGAAACTGATTATCATAACGCACTACAGTGATAACTCAATCATTTTCTTCTACGACTGATAATCGAGTTTAACAGCTTCTACTAGAAGAACAATCACTCCTAAACGTCCCAACTTGGAATTGGCCAGAGAACTCGGGGCACTTGATAAAAATTCTCAGTGTATTACATGAATTTTAAAAACACACCGTAGGTAATTTTCATGCGTAAATTCTTAAAATTTTATTAAATTTTACTAGTGGTGCCATCTAATAATCATGAGTAAGAAACATTTCAATGTGCCATGTTAAAAAATTATGCACACAAAGAATCAGGTGTAATTGCAACACCGAGATCGTCTGTACAACTCAGAACTACAACGAGTAAAAGTGCCGCTTTTTACTTAGGCTCTGATGACGTTTAAACGAAAACCATTAGGGATTACCAACACCACGAGTCGATAAAATAATGGAGCTAGTAAATACCTTCGACTATGGTCAGGCTAACACGTTTCACTCAAACGCACTTGCTTGAAGCTATGCAAGTTGGCCTGTTACGCTCACTCTCGATACTATTACAGTCCATAAAGTAAGACCGAGATAAGATAAACTATTTGCAAGCAAGCATATGATAACAATGTTCGTGAGTACGAGCCACCCTGGCATGAAGTAATAAAAATAATCGCTTTCTTTTTAACCGGCCTATCAAACTCAAAACCTCCGTTCGATATCTACGCTAGAGCTAGGTCACAGTGGTAGTCAGACAACCATACGCTAACATAAAATACAGCAAAGGTGACAATTAAATCGTTCCGTACTACCTACATTTTTTGTCTTTTTCTCTTTAAGCTATTACAAAGAAGGTTATTCATGAGATCATGCCATGAGAAATACGACACTTTGAAAGTCTAACGGTCCCACAACTCAAATGTCTTGTGCAGGAATCGAACCCACAACACTCGCCACGATGTGATGGCGTCATCATCAAAACGATTATAACATTTCCAAGGTTAAACGTGTAGCAGTATTCTGCTAACTAAGAGTGTTTAACAACTACCGTAAGTAAATAAAATTTGATGTACCAAAAAAACAAAAAAAAAACAGACAAAATACGCTCACCCCGGTTGCAGTAGAAAATCCAGCTGATTCGCCAACATAGCAGCGTTAGCAGCCGTCTTCGCTCGCGCCTTGTTGGCACACTTCATTGAACAGGTCCATCGCAGGAAACGGCACGGTAGATAGCCATATCGAAGCTCCTCCCTTCAAGGCCCGGCTTAGTGCGACCATAATCGGGGCGCAATGGGGATCTCGATTGTCCAATAACATGTCTGCAGCCGTCACCAAAGCACGTGCATCTACATCTTGTTGCTCAGGATCGAAGTCCGGTAAACAAAGGCCATGTGACGATGTAGTAGGTATTTTCATGGCTTGGATCAAAGTCAGAAAATTGCAATTTTGTAGTTCCAGCTATTTTTCGTTACTAGCGTCTTGATTTTGAACACGTGGGCCGTTGTGCTCGTATCCAACTTCTGATAACGTATAGGGTAGGTAACGTAGGAAAATGTGGTGTTCTTCGTCTCTCAGGTCTTCCTCCATCGTACATTTCAGGAAAATAAGACTCGGTATACACTCAATAGGTTTTACTCAAACTAATTAGTTTACTTCACAAACTAAATATGCACACGTAGCTCGGATGAAAATGGATTACTTTTGGAAACGCGGCAAAGTCGGACGTAGGTAGGCTACACTTGTTTCCTCCGCTGTGTCTGTCGCCAAAAAGTGCCCTTGACAGCTCGACGTTCGCTTATAAAACATTTAATGACAGCTGTCAACCGCCGACCTTAGTGTTCAGTGTTGCCAACCATCGTTTCCGAATACGCCCAAATCTAATAAGATTTGACGTTCCGTTCTCCAATCTCCGACACATACATATTTATTCGGATATATGAGTGCGATGTTGTGACACTACCCTTGTAAAACATACATAGAACTAGTGGGAAATTTCCTATAACTGTTTCCCATTAGTTCTATTCTTCTCATCAAGTTGTGCTAATAGAACTAGTGGGAAAAAAAGTCTCACTAGTTCTATCATAGAACTGTTCAATAGAACTAGTGGGAATGATCCGTCTTAAATACAAAAATAACTCGTCGTATTATAATTGTAATTAGTACCTAAGTAAGTCATTATCATACGAGAGATAACACTGTTCAGTTTAATGTCCACGTAGCACGTTGGTACAACACTACGAGCATTTCAGCCAAGAGTACGGTTAAGCTTTAAAAGACCCACCATACCGCCAGGGGTATTGCCAGAGGTACTGTGGGTCCGCAGCGCACAGTTTTTATATTAACGTACTGTTTTAGGTTTCCATTGAATGAAATGAGAAGAATAAAATGTACTTTTTTAAATAAATGTTATAAATAAATCACATCGACTTTTTATTTCCCTACCTTAAATCAATTAATCAAATTTACTTTGAGGCGAATTGAATATCCTCAAGACAGACAAAGTGATCGTGTCGCATCTGAGTCAAATTATTCTTTGTGAAACGGTCAGCATGATGTCACAATGCGCTTCGGTACAGTGAGTATATGTTTATCTCTTTTTCGCGCACTTACACTTCTTATCTAATTCTTAGTGTGTCGTTTTGACATAATATTTATATTAGTGAGCGTACGCTTTTCGCGATGCGTGCCACTCGTAAGCGTCGGTTGCTTTGTCAGTAACTTGTCTACGGTTTTTTACTAGTATGTCTATGGATAAAACATATCATGTAATGTGGCGACGGCCGTAATTTATAAACATTTTGAGTTAAGCGTATCCGTAGGTACTTATTATTAAAACACGCACTAAATTGATCGATAAACATAAACAGTACTAAGTACATTTGTTTTGTAAATCATTTTAATTTATTATTTTATTTTACACTTTTTCGTAAACAATGAAAAACATTATTTCTCCCTAATATTATTAAAATAATATATCATTTTAGAAATAGCTAGCTGAGTCCACCGTTACATACGAGCTGTTGATGGCTACTGGGTCGCACCCTTAGTTCATTGCGTGATGTTATAAAGCCCTTCCTCGATAAATGTGCTACCAAAACAATATTCAGATAAGTGCGTTCAACCAGAGAAACAAAACAAACTTTTCTTCTTTGTTATATCAGTAATTAAGGTTTCTACAGCCGGAGGTCGCAAAAAAAACCAATTGCTTTAACTAATTAAATTTAATATGAATAAAAATTACAATAAAGGTATATGATCATTACTCAAGGTTAGAAATAATAATGACAAAAGAATCGAATATTTCCGGTGGCCCGCTTGCGTGGTTGACGTCAGTCGGCGACTTTTCCGTTGACGCTGCATTTCGCCGCCGCGTGACTTGTTGCGCAGTAAAGGCATTGGATACTGCCATCGTTGCATATTGCATATATTAGGGTTCCGTAACACCTCCCCCCGTAGAACAGCGAGTATGGAAGACATTTGTCGTGAATTGAGCTGGTGGTTGATTGGGGTCGATCTGCGTCGTTCTGCTTCGGACAGTAGGGACTTCTTGCAACTCCATCAGACCTTCCTCAGGATTGTTCTTGGAATTTACCAATTGTTTCAATTTGTATTTGCGGTATAAGAGAGCTATAGCGAGTGCGCTTGCACTGGATAGGACTACGTACAAGGGGATCGTAGTGTGATAAACGCTATAGTCTATGTCGCTGCTAGGTTGTAGTGAGGATTGCAGGGATACTTTGGTGTTAATTTCATTCAGTTGGTCCAGATTGATAGAGTTCAGGTTGATTCTCGGGTTTGGAGATACGGTAGAGACGTCATCATTGGGCAGGTCCATTATCTTGACAACTTGGCCTTTCAGGTAGTCGTCGACGTTTACTATCGTAAACTGCGGAGTCTCCAGGCGACATTGATGTGGGAGTATGACGAGATAGCTGCCTTGTAGTGTTCTATACGAGTCTTGCCCACAGGAGAAATGCGTCTTCGTAGGTACCGGGAAATGTATGCTGTAGTGCTTGTCATCGAGTTTTTCGTAAGCGACTTGTTTCATGGTGACAGGAGCGGGATTGCATGATGGACTTGTCAGTTGCGTGGTGATCAGTTGTTGAATGCAATCTTGTGTGACTTGACCTCGAAGACTTCGTTTGTCGTCGCATAGATACCATTTACTGGACTTCGGGCATTCAGCCTATGTGTACTTGAAATCGTTCTCATTTAGGATTAGGAATGGATAGGGTGGTATTAGGATTTTATTATAACGGTTGGGAATAATAGATAATTTATACATATCATAATTAAAAGGTAAGACAATAGGAAATTTATATACTATAACTATCTGATTGCCTACAAAGTAAGATCCTATTTTAATTATGTCAAAGTACTCTCTCATATCTAAATCTACTACTCTCTGCTTACCGTATAAATTGCTAACATTACTAATCATAGTTTGAATACTATCTAAGCTTAGAATACCATGATGCACTGTAGAGGTTCGAATGAAACCTATGGCATTTTCTAATTTATTTAATTCTTGAGACACAGATTCTACATTATCATTCAATATTAAGAATACTTGAGCCAAGTGTGCATATTTTATTAAGTCGTAATCTCTCTCAGCTTCACTTTCATTAATTTTCTGTATTAAAATCTGAATTTTATTTTGTTTTTCTATGATATTATCGATAGTTTTTGTATATTGTGCGGACCATTCCTTAGATAAAGTAACGTGACTATTATATTCGGTAATAAGTTTATTCTCACTTTCTTGAAGATCTTTTATTGCTTGATTATAGTGCTGTGCATCTATATAATCAAGATTGCCTGTAATACTTTTTATAACGGATCCCAGACCATCTACGAGACCTCTTTTTACACGATTAATTTCAAAAGTTTGTAATTGCTGTAAAACACTATTAAGCTTAAATTTCAGGTAGTTTATATGAGGTTCAAATAATGACTGAGTTTTCGTATGTAATTCGGGAGTTGTTTGATTTAATTGAATTATAACGGATTGAATTGTAGTATGTAACTCATAAAGATCAACGTATTGTAGGAAAGAATGGTAATGAGAAATTACTTTGGCTGGTCCTAATTTGAAGGGTAATATACCAGGCCCGTTATTTAGACTTTCAAGTCTTATCTCCTGCGTTAGCACTGTGTTCAGAAGAAGATGGAGTACCAGGAACTTCCTGTAACAATTTTGAGCTTTTAGGTACTCTCTTTAACCTAGACTTGGCAATGGGACCTCGTTTACGTTTGGTATAAATATGTATTGGTAAATCTGCCATTACTGTGTCATGTGTATAACGAGGCGCTAATTTTTGACGAGAGGCTAACGGGTTTTTGACAAAGATTTGCTGCTCAGGAGCATATTCAACTTCAGGTTCGCGATTTTTATTGTGATTTTCCATTATATTCTGCCGATTAGTACTACATAGATCATGAATAGTGTTATAAGCTATTTTCATCTTATCTTTATGGTTAACCATGTACTGTTGCAATAATTGACTACTAATATCTATATCAAATGGATCGCGGGGATCAAAGTGTCCTGTAATTACATCTATGGGCTTGCATTTAGTAAAACTATGTATACTGTTATTATAGGCTAGGATAGCATAAGGCATTATATTAATAACTGAATCTAATTTTTGTGCCAGTTTCAAGACACGCAGGTGTTCTAAGATGGTGGAATGAAATCTTTCTACTATGCCGTTTTCATTGGGTGCGTGAGGGGCTACTCTATGGTGTTGAATTTTATGGAGCCTAACAAATTCGGCCATAAGCTGGTTTGTAAATTCAGTACCGCTGTCTGTAACCATAGTGATCGGTATACCATGATGAGTACAAAAGTTAAGCAAAGCCTGTAAAACACTCACTGCAGTTCCGTCTCTTAAATAATATGCCTGTCCGTATTTAGAAAATGCATCTACGATAGTTAGGAATTTTTCACTCTGAATAGTCAATAGATCTAAATGTATTAATTCGAAAGGCTTTGTGGATGGTGGTACTACTTTGAACTGTTGTTTTATAGGATTGCGGTCATACTTAGCTTGACCACATATTGTACATTCATTTATGAATTTTGTAATGTGTTCCTTCATCTTAGGCCAGAAGTACTTATGTGACAAAGCTAGGTAGCATTCATTAACGCCGCGATGGTTTGTTTTTCCATCGTGGTACTTGTTAATAATCTCTTGCTGTCTCAGATATTCTCTAACATTTTCTACTTCTCTTTTGGTAAGTGTAATATTCATGGCAGAATTCTTAAAGTTACGTTGGATGATAGGTATTATAGTGTACATGGCTAAAGGTGGATTAATGAGTAGGCCTGTTTTAATTTTTGGATTTACGTACTCTTTTATCGCGTTAACTACATCTTCTTCTAAATTTGACTCAGAAATTTGTAATGATATCTTAGTATGAGTGAGAAAAGGTTTTGTTATAACTGGTCTGGCTTTGATGTCTCCTACTAAATTAAAAATTAATTGCTTAGTATATTTATTTAATGGGTTATCTGTAATAGGCACTTCAAGAATAGGATTTTCAGCGTCAGTATGTACCGTGGCTGTTCTAGAATCAGCATCGACTTCAGGAGCTGTGACTGTCCTAGACTCATCTAACGAATTTACTGAGCTAGATGGGTTAGCTACGATGGAAGAATGCTCTTCATTGTGAAGTTCGATTCGCGAAAGGGCGTCAGCGTTGGTGTTATTTTTCCCTTGCTTATAGACAACTGTAAAATCATATTCGCTAAGTTTCAATCGCCATCTTGTTATACGTGAATTTGGCTCTTTCAGGTTCATGACCCATTGCAACTATTTCGTAGTATGGTCTAAAATATTTCGTAGCCCATACGATTGCCAGGAGTTCTTTTTCTATAGTACTGTAGTTCAACTCACTGGTGTTGAGAGTACGTGAAGCGTACGCTATGGGTTTATCTATGCCTATGGTACCCTGAGATAAAACGGCACCTATTGCTACATTAGACGCATCTGTGGTTAAAATGAATTCTTTTGTGAAGTCTGGGTATTGTAATATCGGATCGTTTGTAAGTAGAGTTTTGCAGTGTTCGAAACAATTAGTGTAATTTTGATCTAGTACAATTTTTGAGCCTTTCTTTAGACATTGGGTTAGAGGTTTCGTTATTCGGGCAAAATTTGGTATGAACTTCCGGTAGTATCCGAGAAGTCCGAGAAAACGTTTGATTTCAGTTGTAGTTTTTGGTATAGGGTAATTTTGAATGGCATGGATTTTATTAGGGTTTGGTTTGACACCATCTTTACAAATAACATGGCCAAGAAATTCAGTCTCTAATTTTAAAAATTCCGACTTGTCCATTTGTATTTTGAAGTTGGACTCACGGAGTTTTTGAAACACTTTCTCTAAATTTAACATATGTTCTTGTAAGGAGACTCCAAAAACGATAATATCATCAAGGTACACCAGGCAAACTTGATTTATAAGGTCTTTAACGATGGCTTAGAATGAAAACCTCGGGAATGCAATTTTAGGTTATTTTATTTTATTATGTTTCTAGAAAGAATAGCTCGTAACGCACAATCCTGTTTCACACAAAATTTTATTCGGTACTTGTAGAGCCATCTATGATCCTGAATGCATACCTCGCAACTACGCGCTCGAGTAAGTTTCGTGTGATAACCTCGTAAAGGCGTGTGAAAACTTGTAAAAAGTAATTTAAACAAGTGAAATAAGTGTTCCTGTTACTTTTTTTTTAAAGAAATTATCTCTTCTTATGCTTAGAATCATAGATTTTACATGATAATAAAGGTTTAATTTGATTTTCTGTAACCACAAAATTTTACTGGAGCGAGATTTTTGTGTCCCCTGAAAAGTTGCGTATTTCGCAGTTACGAGGTATTCACTATAAGCCATCGTTAAGGACATTGTCCATGACACGCTGAAATGTCGACGGAGAGTTCTTTAAACCCATCGGCATTCTCAGAAACTCATAATGGCCATTTTCCACATTAAATGCGGTCTTGTGAATATCATCGGGGTCCATTTCTACTTGATAAAATCCACTTGCCAAATCTAAAGTTGTAAAATAGTGGCACTTGCCAAGTTTATCTAAAACATCTGTTATATTGGGAATTGGGTATTTGTCATCAATCGTTTTCTCATTAACCTTTCGGAAGTCTATCACAAGACGCCATTTAACTTTACCAGAAGCGTCACCCTTTTTAGGTACAATCCAAATTGGGGAGCTCCATGCGGAGTCTGATGGACGAATAATATTCTGCTCAAGCATTTTATTAATCTGATCTCTAACCTCCTGACGGTGAACGTACGGATACCTATAGCTTTTTGTGTGAACGGGAATTTCGTCTGTAGTTCTAATTTTATGTTTAGTTTTGTTAGTGAAAGTCAATGGTTCACCTTCAAGGTAGAACACATCAGCATAATTCGCACAAAGATTCTGTAAATTAGCAAGCTCTTCTGGGTTTAAATGATCAGTTCGAAGGCGAGATAGAACGGCTTCAGTTCGGTTTGAATAAATCCTAACAATATATTTCTCAGCACTAAACATTTCAGCTTCTATAGGACGGTCTAAGGAAAATATAACATCGTTACGAGTAGGGTTAACGATTTCTACCCATCCTCGACTATTAACAACGGTCGTTAAGCAGTCCGAAATTGTACAATTGCATATGGTCTGTGTATTTACTGACACATCACCATCTCGAGTATTGATTGGTAATCGAACTAATTTAGAAGAATTGGCAGGTATAATTTCCTCGTACCAATTTGCGTTTTTAGAATCGTACATGTGTATTGGTATATGGGCATTCCGAGTCTTAAGTAATTTATTTTTTAGATCAATATTGGAATCTCAAGCGTCTAAAATATCTAAGCCTATCAAACCATCGAAAAAGTTATGAAACTTGTATACGGATAAATTAACACAATCATTAATTCCATATTCTTGAAAACAGGGTAAATTAATAGAATAATCGCAATTCTTAGTAGCGTGAATATTAGTTATTTCAATGGGATCGTAAATTAATGGTACGTTTTTAAAATATCTTTCAACAGCTTCAGGGCTAATAGTTGATAAATTAGCACCTGTATCGATTAAAAATTTAAGTGGTGGATTAGAAAGCTGAATATATCCTAACTGTCTCTGTATTTGAAAATTTACTTCTATATTGGTTTTTCTGATTTGGACTCTATCTGAAAATTTTGATCATTATTAACTGATGACTCATCTAATTCTTGTATAACGGTCGGTTCATCGTACTGCACATAACTATAGTAATCTTCTGGATATTGTTGGTAATTGTATTGGTCATCGGTATAGTAATTATCGTCGTAATTATAATATTCGTAAGAATCGTTATACTCGTTAAAGTTAGCGTCACGCGTTTTAAAATAGTTACTGGGAGGCGGATTGCCGAATCTACGCCAATCATGTCCACTGGGTGGTAGTGGCTTCGGTACGAAATGACTTACGCCACTCATAGGTCGTTGTGCACTATTGCCAGGTTGAAAAGAAGTTTGCTGCTGTGGCTTATTGGGTAATCTGAACACATTGCTTTGCGGGTTATAATTCTGAATAGGAGCACGCATAATTTGCTGGGTTCTAGTAAATCCGCGAGGCTGTTGCAACTGATTATTAGGTTGATTTGGTTACCAGCCTTGTCTAGGTGGACCTTGAAATGCAAATGGCCTTGAAGGCCCAGGTATATTAAAATTCGGTTGCTTAAACGGTGTATTAAAAGGCGTGATTTTAGGTGTAAAATTATTTAAAGGTAATTTAAAATTATTGTTAGGCGACGGCTGCTGCCAGTCTTTCTTACTAGAGCTACCTTCGTTCCTATGTTGCAAATATAATGTATTAAGTTCATCCTGAACAAATTCGAGAGCTTTCTCTATAATTTCAGGACGCATGCACCGAATTCTGCTCCCTAATGGGTCCTTTAAACCTCGTAAGTATGCCTGAAGTGTAAGCTTTTTGTAAAGAGTACGTTTTGCTTCTATAGTTGTTGGAACGGTTTCGTGTAAAGAAATGTATGTCATGATTGTACTGAATAAGTTTTGACATCTTTCATAAAATTCTTGCGGTGTATTAGAACCTTGTGTCTGTAAAGACAAATCACTGTATAAAGCTGTCTCGTCTCGGTGGTCAGCAAAATTATTAATTAAAGCACTTCTAATGCCCTGCCAGTTTTCAGGAATGCCATTAGAATGAATTAATCTGGCTGCAGAACCCGATATTTTATTTAAAATACCGTTAATCAGAGCTAGATTAGTCAATTCATGTCCGGGTTCTGTCTTAAAGAATCCTAAAACTAATTGATCGCACAAATTTATGAACCGGGTTAACACGTGTGGGTTCCCGTCGAAATCAGGTAATAATCTAAGCGATTTATAAATGCTATCAACCTCGGATTGACTCATATTTTCGTCTAAATTCCTATTCTCGTCTATAGCACTAAGCCTAGCTCATCTATTTCCTAACCTAATATTTCTCGATTCTCTCGGATGAAAAATCTTGAAAACCTAAATAAAATACACACACACAAAAATGCACGACACAAATTAAAATAAAATAAAAATCAGAACAAAAAAAGTAACACACAGAAAAATTTATAGAAAAATAATTCACAGGCAAAACCGGGGTATGCTATATGTATGGTAAAATTAAAATATTTTCGGAAAAGTAACTAAATTCCAATTTCTATGCAGTACATTTACTTTTAGATTTAATATATTCAATTAAGTTCGCAAATCAAGTATTAATTTAATTCGAAGTAAGTATTTTAATTTAATTTACGGGCAAAGTCAGGAAACAGTATATGTATTCGTTAGTGAATTTAACTTAATAATCAGCTGAATAACTACTAGAATTCTAAAACGAAATATATATGCAGTTACAAAACTAATTTTAACACTTTAAATCTAATAAATTTAATTCACGAGCAATGTCAAGGTACTCTATATGTATTCGAATTATAAAATTACGTATATGGAAATTATAGGAAATTATGAACTAGGAAAGCAAGGACTGAGAAAATTTCAAAGTACTTACAACATATCTGCACTGGTATCTTGCCGAATCGATTTCTGGATTCACCTCCACTATAGACCTTGTAAGTTCGGAATACTCGTACTTATTTTAGTTTTTCGAGTATCCTACCGACTGCGCCAATTAAGGTTTCTACAGCCGGAGGTCGCAAAAAAAACCAATTGCTTTAACTAATTAAATTTAATATGAATAAAAATTACAATAAAGGTATATGATCATTACTCAAGGTTAGAAATAATAATGACAAAAGAATCGAATATTTCCGGTGGCCCGCTTGCGTGGTTGACGTCAGTCGGCGACTTTTCCGTTGACGCTGCATTTCGCCGCCGCATGACTTGTTGCGCAGTAAAGGCATTGGATACTGCCATCGTTGCATATTGCATATATTAGGGTTCCGTAACACAGTACTGATGATCTTTGCAAAAATATTTATTTATTCTAGGACTTAGTCCTAGAGTGCTTTACAAAATTAGCCTTGTAATTGTACATTAATCCCAGTTTGGTAAAAAGGTCAATTACATCCCCCGTACAATATGAATGTAAATAACCGCTGTACTTGACTGTAACTGTTATTTATTTTTAATCCCATAACATAAGATCAAATAGAACCTACATAGTACAAGATAATAATATTGTATTAGTGATGTCATTATGGAGAAGTTCGCGAATGATCGTGGTTTTGCGGTTCTCGTCGCGCCGCGAACAAGCGATAAAGTACCACTGTTTAACTTTCCACGACAAACTTTACTCTTCACTATTCTCTCGAATTCGTATTATATCGAATGTAGTGCAGATACCTAACTTCCCGGAGAAACTATCGAGTTAACTTTTTTATATTGTGAGTACGAAAAATATATCAAGTGATATGTTTTCTTATATTACAAAAATTGGTAGTTGGTTGCGGTAAATTAGCACAAATGTTTTTGTTGTTGCATGTTACAAAAATGGTGTAACAATTTAAAGGAACCTCAACAAATTTCTGCAGATCCTTAAGGGCTGTTTCAATTGCATTGAGCATTTTTTTTAAAGACTCCTTTACCATAATTGTTCTAATGAATTCTAAACCTATGTAAATGTACACTTAAGTTATAATAGCGTCGATAATGTTATAACATTCCGACGTCTAATAACATCTTTATTATTTCAGTATAAGTATCGCAGTCGTTTTTACGTAACAGTGAGTTCATATTCACATGATATTGCGAAAACATCAGTCGTTATCTATATATTATAATGTTTGCACATACAGAACCCGCGCACAATCTCTGCTATACAAACAATGGGGTTATTTAGACGTCAAGTCTGTGTTTGTTCTGACGGCCCTGTCACGACCTACAGCGGCGGGCGGCAGCGGCAAGCGTTTTCGATGTACATAGCGCGCGTTACTCCATTGCGGCCGCGCGCCGCGAGAATAAACGCGCCATGTACATCGCCCCTGCCGCGCCGCTCGCCGCTTAGACCGATCTCGTGAACAGGCCCTGAGCGCTGTATTATACTCGGAGATTCGACTAATAAGAACACCCACTGAATAAATTCTTGATCACGAGCAACCATTATCATTTAGCGGTTAATAAATGTTAGAGGGTCGAAAGTCTAAGGTGGCCCCGTCGACGAGAGGGGATCAAAAATCGTAGTAATAATCGTAAAAAGTTTCAGAGTAACGCACGCGTCATGAATTTGAAAGGTAGTCAAACGATCCTGTCATTACTGGAACGAGGTCGATGCCCCCAGATAGCACTACTTGATATCTTCCAAATCTTTATGCAGTGTGATTATACCATGTAACTGTCCATCTCGTGTGAGGTAAAAATAATTCAAAGTAACGTACCTTTACGTACTGCTGCTATAGGACAAAGAAGCAATTTCTTATTCAATCACGTCTTAATGGAGCTACGCAAAACGACGTATGCAGATTCGTTCAAAGAATCTTTAGTAGTGAATCCCAGGATTTTTTACTTCTATTGGAAATGTTTTTTATAATATATGTTACTATTTTAGTTTATGACAAATCGATACAATGCGATCTTACTGCTGATCGGGCGACTTTAAATCTACTTCGACATTGAGCATTACGGTTATTGGTATTTAGGATTATGTATATTAGTCGCTATAGTAATATTAAGTATTCAAACGCCACAGAAAGCGATGATTAATGTGCCTAACCTCAAATACAAGAAATATTTATTGCAGTTACCACATATTTTATGATAGACCGGAAATAATTTGAAACTCTAATAATATGGCCAAAACGAACATATTTTTTTACATTACATTCCTAAGTTATAATTCAGAGAGAAAATCGTTCGTTGAGTAGCAACATAAATATGACAGAAACACGAATTTTGGTATGTCTGTATCAAATAATATAATTTTGATACAAAATAGTCAATTATTTATAACAAATATGACAAAAATGTGAAGTAGTTTGACGATTCTAGCATGGTTTACCACATATCTATTCGTTTTTATCACAGAATAGTGTAATAAAATTCATTTATATTATTCTAATATGTTACATACAATTATTTCAACTTCACTTGAAGTAGTTATATAACATACAGAGCTGTAAGCACTAATAACTCATCGTATAAAAAGAAGCTCATAACTCCAGTACGAATGTATGATCAACGAGCAATATTGTAATACAATGACGATTCATATTAATCACCAGTCTGTCTACTGCATATACGGCTCGCCACACACATGGTATCGTATTTATAGGCTGTGAGACTTGGCAGGAGGTTTCGAAACGTGATACCATTAAACGATCGTGTTAGGGATAGTTCGGTTTAGATACCGATCAATAGGCAATTGAGCAAGTGTCTGAGTCAGTTAGTTGAAACATTCTGGACGTGTGATCATTTACTAAATAGACTGAGTTTTACAAAAAGCGTCCCGTTTTCTTGTTAACCGCACCAAATAAATTTACTTGGGGTTACGTACACGAAATCCTAAAATGTCTCATATATTGTATGAGTAACTAGCCGCCGGCACATACAACGTAACACATTCATTTAAGTGCAATTTATATACGCGGTGTTGCTTTTGTGTAGGCGGTAATATGTGTATGTGGTAATATGTGTCAAACTTTTCCTATACTTACTGCTGGTCATTATTTAATTAGGTTTATCGACATCTTGATAGTATTTAGTTAATGTTTTAGAGCAATATCTATTTACATGGAAAGTGATAGAGCTGAGATAGGCTACAGTGCTTATTGAGGTAATCTGAACATACAGGTATATTCGCTAGTGTATCTAATTGAAATCTGCCTGGATGGCATAATTGCTTAAGAGCCCAATTCACTGTTGCCAGTGCGAGCCGATTTCATCCCGAAATAAGAGGAGAGTTGAGTTGAATCAAGTAGACTCGAGTATATAGTACTAACATACTCGAAATTTAGTTTTTAAATAGTTGAATACATAACATTTGAATGCAGAATTCGGGCCTCCATATTATATAAAATTTTCGTCGTAGCTTGGTTGTTTTTGTATCAACTTTTGTTGACATGAATTTGTTTCGACTTTTTGATACGTTAACTGATCTTTTACAATAAAGTACCAAGCAAAACGACCGGTTGGCGCAGCGGAAGTGTAAGCGATTGCTACGCTGAAGGTCGCGGGTTCGGTTCCCACTCAAGTCAAACATTTGTGTGCATGAACATGGATGTTTGTCTTGGTCCGGGTGTTTCTATGTATAATATGTATGTATTTACAAAAACAGGTATTTATGTATGTTTATCCATTATCTAGTACCCATAGTACAAGCTCTGCTTAGTTTGGGACTAGATGGTGATGTGTGTAATTGTTAGAATATTATTATTATTAATATTCAAAATTTAAGTTTCAACAAATTCAAGAAGGTTATAAAACGAAAACTTTGTCAGAAAGGCTACTATGAATAAATGCTAGCGATTAACTTATTCAGTCCCACAGGCTATTTCTTTCTTTACATTTTTAAGTATTTTGTGAATGTGAGTTGTTGTGTCTATATTGTGCTAGGCTTGTTTAGTGCTTTAAATTATTTTTAAAATAACCATATTAATTATTAACGACAACATTATGGACAAACCAGCTCATATATGAAAAATGCAATGTAGTTACTTATTTATTATTTAAATATGTATAGTTACTTTGTTAAATATTTTTGTCTATGACTTTCTGACGTCTCCAAAAAATTCTTTGACATTTTTATGGAAATAAACATATTTGAGTTTGAGTTTAGTAAATAATGTGAATGAAAATGTCCTGTTAATTTGTGATATCGACATAAATGTTGATGATGTACAATGTTATCTGAGCATCAAACCTGCACTATACTTAAAGCGGTTGCTTACGTAGCTGCTGCACTATTTCTAGTACTTGAAACCAGTAAGGTACGCGTGTACGTGACTCGAGACAGTCAAGTGACTCTTGTTCCAACTAAAGTATATTTTTATATGAGTGTAAACGTATCCAAATACCAAATATTTTCGCATTGCGTTTCAAAATGTCGCATCTGAATGTGTTGTAACATTTAAATTCGGTATTTTGACGGAATGTGTCGTTTCGTTTCTCGTGTATAAAATTGAAAATAGTTTCGAATCAAACAAACTTTTACAGAAAGATTAGAAGAACGATTATTAGAAGACTAGGTGATTAGTATAATTTTACTATAAGCACCATTTAGTGGAGGGTTCCATAAAATCTAGAATCTTCATGATTACTTTGTAGTTTCGTGTCAAAGTCTTCTCAATATAGGATTAAATCTTAAGACAAGTATCTTACAAAGAAGGACAAAGGGCATTGAATCGCGTGAGGCTGTAGCTAGTTTTGCTTCACGCAAGATGTGCTGAATAAAGGGTTACAATTATAGCAGTCAGATACATAACAATATCCATGGTATCGTGAAGTCACAATACAGAAATAAGGTACTCGACTGAACTACACTCATTAACTTCATTAAAAACCATTGGCATTCAAAACAGCCGTTCAGACAAAAGTAAGGCTCGTAACATAAACTAAAGAGGATAAAGTTTTTATTACATAAACTGCTGTACTTTTAAACTCTTCCGTGAACCTCTAGCACGAATATTTCTCAGGTCAATCACTAAAGTCCTTTAATAATTATATATTGTGTGGTCGCTTTTTACGACTCCCCAAGGAAATGATGGACTCATTTAGATACGTATATCATGATATTCTACAGCGCACTATTTAGTGCTAAGCATTCACATATTAAGCAAATAATATCATGCTGCATTCCCACAAGATTAAACCATATTTCTCATAGCATTTCTCTTTTTTAAATGGGTCAATGTTTTACATATGGGTGGCAAAATATTTAATCATGAAATGAGATCGGATTCTTCATAGAGGTCTCTTTGGTACGACGACAAAAGGTTAACTGTATATATTTTACTAGTAGGTGTCTTCGTAATCATGTTCAGTCCTGCAAAATACCTCATATGAACAATGTATTTTCAACTTTCGCGATTTGTATACATCATACAAAGTAATTTAGCTGGTCTTAATCGCGTTAACTTAACTTATTTAAGGTATAAATACCTATTTGTTGCCGACGTTTCGCTCGTCTTGCACGGAGCTTGGTCGCGGAGAGACTGATGAGAGCTCAGCGCTGTCTTGTGGAAGTGCGGGTTTCGGCACCTACCCTTACTTGGTCTTTATTTAAGTTCGCACTGTCGGTACTCCGACACACTACACTAATGACGTCTACACACTGTTGAGATTTATCACTGCGGCGGTGTTTACATTTGCTGATGACTGGATTCCAAGTAGCCGATAATCTATATCCATCTTCCCGGTTGAAATTGTTATATTTCTTGATTTCTACCGCTTCACGTACTATCCTGGAGTAATAGTGACGATCGGTGGATAAGACTTGTGGTTGATGCAGTTCTATTCAATGGTTTGGTCCAGACTCCAACAAATGCTCAGCTATCGCCGACTTATTAATATGTTGTTTTTTTACAGCTGCGATATGTTCTTTTACTCTTTCAGCGATTGTACGCTTAGTCTGCCCGATATATGAACTACCACAGCTGCAATCGACCTTGTAGACGCCAGGTGTTTGGAGAGAAATGACATCCTTTGGGGTACGCAGATTGTGTGCTATCTTAGAGAGCGGACTGTATACAGTCTTGATGAAGTATTTCTTGAGTACTGTTCCAACTTTGTCCATCACTCCCTTTAGATACGCCATGTAAGCGGGCACTCTGCTTACTTCAGGTTTACGCTCGTTCCTCTTCCGACGGAGTATATTTTTCTTGTATCTGTTGCGCCTAAGTACCTCCCGAACATGTGACAGCTCACTATTTAATTGTTCAGGGTCACATAGGTCATACGCTCTGTTCACTAACGAGGACACAACGGAAACCAAGTGCCGCGGATGGTGGTGCGAGTTCGCGTTGAGATACCTGTCGGTGTGTGTCGGTTTCCTATACACAGTGTGTCCAAGGGTACCATTATCTCTCACAGTCACTTTAACGTCGAGAAAGGGTAACGATCCGTCTACCTCCATTTCGAAAGTGAATCGGATGTTCGGATGTATGGAGTTCAATTTGTCTGCGAATTGTTCTACGTCCTGCTTGTTGCCCTTCATGATGCAGAAGATATCGTCGACATACCTTTTCCATAGTTTCACATTTGACGCCTGCATGTCTATGGATTCCTCAAAGTGCTCCATCCAGATGTTGGCCATTACCGGTGCTATAGGGCTACCCATAGCCACTCCATCGATCTGGAGGTAATGTTGTCCACGATATAGGAAGTAGTTTCCATCCAAGCAATTCCTAAGTTGTTGGAGTCTGGACCAAACTACTGGATAGAACTGCATCAACCACAAGTCTTATCCACCGATCGTCACTATTACTCCAGGATAGTACGTGAAGCGGTAAAAATCAAGAAATATAACAATTTCAACCGGGAGGATGGATATAGATTATCGGCTACTTGGAATCCAGTCATCAGCAAATGTAAACACCGCCGCAGTGATAAATCTCAACAGTGTGTAGACGTCATTAGTGTAGTGTGTCGGAGTACCGACATTGCGAACTTAAATAACGACCAAGAGAGGGTAGGTGCCGAAACCCTCACTTCCACAAGACAGCGCTGAGCTCTCATCAGCCTCTCCGCGACCAAGCTCGGTGCAAGACGAGCGAAACGTTGGCAACAAATAGGTATTTATCTAATATATAAAATTCTCGTGTCACAGTTTTCGTTCCCATACTCCTCTGAAACGACTTGACCGATTTTGATGATTTTTTTTGTGCTTATCCGGTATCTATGAGAATCGGCCAACATCTATTTTTCAAAAAATAAAAATTTGCAAAACAACGTTTGCCGGGTCAGCTAGTACCTTAAATAAGTTAAGTTAACGCGATTAAGACCCGCTAAATTATTTTGTATAATGTATTTTCAGTACTTGAATATGTCTGAAGCACAAACATGCAAACATTTGTAGTTTTCTTTTTCTATAACAAGATACTCGATTATAATTTCATTGTAAATAAACCAAGCAAATGTTTTATAAAGCCTTTTGTTATTCCATCACATTGGGAACAAAAAACGTATTCACAGATTTGTTGGTTAGTGAACCTTAGGGTAAACCAATATCCTCTGATTAAGGTTTTTCGAAGGTAACGGGGCGTGATCCTTTGGGATGATCCTCAATGGATTATAAGAGTGATACGTAAAGTTAAAGATTTGCTTAGTTCGAATTATATTTAAAATATTTTATTCATCTACATTTATTCCATTTCTTTCTATTGGGAAATGTTTAAGTGTATTTGTAGACCCAATTAATGGTGAAGGTTAATAAAACTAGTATGTATATACTTTATTGGTTAGATGGAACAATAATATTTGTACTCGGGTAGGAATAATACCTAAGTGTTAGTAAATAAGAGCAGTATTATATATTTCTTCTAAGAAATTATTAATCGTAGCATAGAGTTCAATAACACATCAAATGGAGAGCAATGGACTCATATTTTGTACGACAGTGGGTTTGATTCCTTTGTGATGAAGGCACTCACTAAGGAATTTTTTTAATTGTCCATCGTTAATATAGTTGAAAGTAGAATTGAAAATCCTATGATTTTAAATGTAACTCTAGAAAGTGCGGGCAACAGCTAGTTCCACATTTAAAGTTAGTAATTAATCCCATCATCATCATCATCATCAGCCCTTAACAGTCAACTGCTGGACTAGGCCTCTCCTTTGAAAGGAGGCATTGCCCTACTATACCACGCTGGACAAACGGGTTGGCAAAGGGTTTGTATCAAGTTTTCCTTCTCTTACAGTGCTGTTCACTGCATAATATGCTCCCTTTGTCGGCTCTTACGACACCCATATATGGGATGATATGGGGTGGTGACATTCTATATTCTTAATCCGTCACCACACGGAATATTTGATCTATAATTTTAATTATATTAATCTACAAAACTTTAATTTTCATAAATAAAGGAGACAAATCTCTCAAGAATAAAATAGAGATATTTTTATGAATGCGCAGTGCAAGTTAAGCCCCAGTCAGAGCTAGAACGATATAATTAAACTACTTACCTACAATAACCGCAAACCTTGAAAAGCTCTTTCTTGGAATGCTTACTGTAAGCGATACGTTTGACATTTTACGTCCACTCTAGTACGGTACCCACGTGTTCTAAGCGCTAGAATGTAACTACTAAAGCAAACAACTTATGGAGAAAGTTTATTTTATGCTTTCTCTTTTTTGCGCTATAATAGACGCTTCATAGTAAGGCCTTTTAATAGACGCTTTATTACAGAAACTTCAACAGCATGCAAGCCAATATTGTCCACACAATTCCATGAAGGTGTTATCTAGTACTATTCACAAAAGTTATGCAGTGACCATAATTTATATAAGAGCAAAAATAGAATCATAAGTATTTGAAAATTTTGACTATTAAATCGTAATCATTATCATTCTCCTAGCATTATCCCAGTTACAGCACGGAGTCCGCTTACCAGACTAACCAGATTTGTCTGAATATTAGCTTTTCTTTTTATTTATAGAGCGATTGCCGTCTGACCTTCGCAACCAAAGAAGTGGGATTCGACGATAAATTATAGCTTACTATGCCTCTTAAACTGAACTTTATTCACTAACACAATAACACTAGATACACACACTTAATTTTCCAACACTAATAAAACACACTATTCACACCACTAGTACAACACTAAACACTTCCGAATTACTTTCTTCGCTTCTTGTTTATCGCTTTGCTATTCACAGTGTTATGCCATCTATCGGTACTAGAAGAGATTGAATGTATCGGTGGTTTAAAGGTAATTCGGCTACTCTGTACTAGATGTCGTTGCTGTATCGAGTAATCGACTATTCGAGATTATTTCGACAGTTTTGTAGAAGCATCTAGAATGCGCTAGTGATGTTATCCGGCCAGTATAAATAGAGCGAGAGCGCGCGAGACAGGACAGTAACAAGTGAATAGCGAAGCGAAAAACGAGAGCGAAGGGAAGTAATTCGAAAGTGTTCAGTGCTGAGAATTAAGTGTGAAATAAGTGGCATAGTGAGTTATAATTTATCACGAACCCCAGCTCGTAACAAATTGGTGACAGAAGAAAGGGATAAATTATGCCGGTTATGCCGAAGGAAGAAACTGAAGGTGTGCGTACCAGGAACCAGCGCCAGCAAGACCTGGACCAGAGACGCTTCGGAGACGTTCCTTCTCCATCGCCTGGTGGACCAGGCGACTCCGCGGCTGCAGTAGAGCCCGCAAGCGCCACACACTCCGTGACGGCGCCCGACATCGCGGCTCTGATGGCGTTCATGCAGGAGCAGGCTTGCCGTCACGAGGAGCACGCGCGCCGCCTGGAGGAACAGCTACAGCGCGACAAGGAGGAGCAGGCTCGGCGTCAACAGGAGCAGGCTCGCCGTCAAGAGGAGCACGCGCGCCGCATGGAAGAACAGCTTCAGCGCGACAAGGAGGAGCAGGCTCGCCGTCAAGAGGAGCACGCGCGCCGCCTGGAGGAACAGGCTCGCCGTCAAGAAGAGCACGCGCGCCGCCTGGAGGAACAGCTTCAGCGCGACAAGGAGGAGCAGGCTCGCCGTCAAGAGGAGCACGCGCGCCGCCTAGAAGAGCAGGTGGTGCTTATGAAGGACCTCAGCGCTGCTGTGGGGAAGGATTTGAAGGCGGTCAAGGAGGAACTTCAGCAGCACGAGGCCCGTATCAGCGACGTAGAGATGCTCGTGCACGACAAGCTTGAGACTCGCGTCGCATCTATAGAGAAGCGTGTACATGACCACCACGAGACCTGTGTTGCTGAAGTGCTCGAAGTAGCACCAGCGGCTGTAGCGCCCTCACCTCGTGGATTTAAGGTTCCACCATTGGATGGCTCGTCATCATGGTCTGCATACAAGATCCAGTTCGAGGCTGTGATGCGATCAAATGGGTGGAATAAAGAACAGGCCTTAACCGCCCTAACCTTGGGCCTCCGCGACTGGGCCTTGACAGTGTTGGAGGCACTCGGATAAGACGTCAACTACGAGAAGCTTCTGGAGGCGCTGGAGGCGAGGTACGGAGACGCGCACCTCGAACATGTGTATCGTGCTCAGCTGAAGGACAGGACGCAACGCACCGGAGAAACTCTGCAGCAGTGGGCTCTAGAGGTGGAAAAGCTGGTCAGGAAGGCATACCAGTCGTCTCCTGCGCTTATTGACGGGAACCTCGTACAGGCGTTTACGGATGGGATCCGGGACCTGGAGGTAAGAGCAGCAGTGAGGCTTGGGCACTTCAAGGACCTCAAGGACGCCTTAGCCCACGCTCTGGAGGTGGAAGCAGTGCGACGCAACGACCGAGGTCACTGCATCAGGGAAGTTTTGTCGTTACCTCGGTGCTACAACTACGGGGAAAGAGGCCATATCCACTTGAGCTGCCCAAAGCGTAAGCGGCACGTTGGTACCCTCTCTCCACCAACGGGGTCACCTGACGTACCTGTCTGGCGGCAAGAGCAACGTAGCGCAGATGCTCTGACGTGTAGGCCTTACCCCGACCAACGCAAACACTGTGCAAGACAGAATGCGAAGCCGGCAGCGCTAGTGAGAATGTTGAAGACGGATCTGAGCGGATGGAAAGAAGCTTTACAGAGTGCTCAGCAAGAAGACAAGGACGTACAGGCGATTCTCGAATGGAAGAAATCAGGCGCTCCTAGGCCCAAATGGAGTGATATCGCAGCAATGAGCCCTGTCACCAAAGGTTATTGGGCACAGTGGGAAAGCTTGGTTGTCCAGGATGGAGTTCTGTGCCGCAAATGGGAAAACGCTCGAGGTAACCAATACCATCTGCAAATGGTAGTGCCCAAGACGAAGGTGCCGGAAGTACTGCGGCTCTATCACAATGGTGCTTCGGGAGGTCACATGGGTGTTAAGAAGACGCTTACTAAGGTCCGAGAGCGGTTTTATTGGCTCCACTGTCGGAATGACGTTGAGGATTGGTGCCGCAAATGTACAAGTTGTGCGGCTGTGAAGGGGCCACATACTAGTAGCAGAGGTGCATTCAAGGTGTGCAATGTAGGAGCTCCATGGGGTCGGGACGGCGGATGTCTGGGAGGATGAAGAGTCGCTACGACCGGAAGGCAAACAACAAAGGCTTCGATGAGGGATCATTGGTGTGGCTTCATAACCCAGTACGAAGCAAAGGCAAATCGCCTAAGTTACAAGCCAGATGGGACGGGCCATATCGCATAATAACCAGGATGAACGACGTCACCTATCGAATCCAGAAGGGGTCGCGAGGTGCACCGAAGATAGTTCATGTGGACCGGTTGGCTCGTTACCATGGGTCCAACGATGTTCGAGACGAACACGTTTAAGAGGGGGGCAGTGTTACGCCATCTATCGGTGAATGGGGGTACTAGAAGAGATTGAATGTATCGGTGGTTTAAAGGTAATTCGGCTATTCTGTACTAGATGGCGTTGCTGTATCGAGTAATCGACTATTCGAGATTATTTCGACAGTTTTGTAGAAGCATCTAGAATGCGCTAGTGATGTTATCCGGCCAGTATAAATAGAGCGAGAGCGCGCGAGACAGGACAGTTACAATTGAATATCGAAGCGATCAACAAGAAGCGAAGGAAATAAGTCGGAAGTGTTTAGTGTTGTTCTAGTGGTGTGAATAGTGTGTTTATTAGTGAAGTGAAAATTAAGTGTGTTATTGTGTTAGTGAATAAAGTGCAGCTTTTCTGGCATAGTGTATATAATTTATCACGAATCCCAGCTCGTAACTGTAACGGATGCCAGGAATCGAACCTTTGCTAGTCCGCTACAGTGCGCTGGTAGTGTGCTGCTGACGTGTGCCTACGACGATGCGTGTTCTTCTATGTGTGTGGACTGTATGGCTTCGATGTGTAAGGGCTTCAGAAATGAAACATCTTCATACGTTGAGAGCGATGCTGTTCAGGTGTTCGGTGCTTGATGGTTACAAGATGGTGGTTGAGACACCAACAACTGGCCGAATACATGGTCGCTTAAGTACCTCGAAACTTTACCTTATCGACGACCATCGCACCGAACACGAGAATCTTTCGTTTATTTTTATTTCAAAAACAGTACAAATGTTACGTATGTTTCGATCCTATTATACATACATACATGTTCTATACATCGTTAGATAGGTCTCATTAAGTTCTATCTATTGGTATACAATACCTAAACCTAACTATTAGCGTCACTAAGTTATTCCATAAAAACTCCCAAAAAATGCTGCCACACAAGGGCCCGCCCACTATATTTTCTATTGAAAAACTATCGTATACTAAATTTATATATATAATTTTGGTAGGCCGTTGTGTGCAACTATATGGGGCATCTATTAAAACAAACACCATGAAAATATCTTTATTCAATTCGAACATATGACATGATAACTTTGAAGCATAAAAAATTTACAGAATTTCTTAAGTAAATACTATCGTAAGTAAACAAATTTTATGATAAACATACGAATGTTTGTTATTATGCTTATTTTAACTATATAAGGTAATAACTAGCAATAAAAAGGTATCTAGACATGATTTTAAGTCTATATGAAGCTAAAAAACACTTATAAAACTATAATACGAATATGTAAACAAACAGCTGTTTTATGAAGCATTAACTCTTATCTGTCACTACTGATAACGCTATTTATGATTCGATATCTAAGGTCCCTACAGTTAGCACAAGTTTAAGACTAATGTTCATGTATTACATAGTTGTTGTATATTAACAATCTAACCATTTACACTATTTTAGCTATTTTGTAACGTTTTGACACGTCCGGGAACCGAACCCGGTGTACCGCACGATTAGATAACACTGATTTTAACGATTTTCACTCGCGGTTTCGAATACACTATTCACTGTCATAGTTTTAATGTCTGTCGCGAACATCTCTCCCGCCGTGCAGCAACGCGCGTGACCCGTCGTGTGGCGGTGCTGCAGAGCACCCGGTGAGCGACGCCTCGTCACTTGGGCAGGGGGACCAGCTTCTTAGCCGGCCGTTTGAGGACGCCTGCTGCTGTGCGCACCTCGACAGTGCGTATGGCGCCGTCGGCGCCCGGGTAGACAGCCACAACTCGACCGCGCGGCCAGGTATTGCGCGGGAGTTGGCCGTCGGCGATCAGGACGGGGTCGCCGACCTCGAGGTTGAGCCCAGACCCATGGGGCTCCCGCCGGTGTTGCAGCTCGGGTAGGTACTCGCGCACCCAACGGCGCCAGAACATGTCGGCGAGGATTTGGGCGCGCCGCCAGTGCTTGCTGCTGTTGAGGTCAGCCTCGCTGAACTCGCCCAGCGGAGGGAGGCGAGCAGAACCACCGAACAGGATGTGGTTCGGGGTGATGGCCTCGCTGTCTGCTGCGTTGACGGAGACGTGTGTGAGGGGTCAACTGTTTACTGTGTACTCGACCTCACACAATAGTGTAGCTAGGACTTCTTCGTGCGGATGGCGCTCGTGAAGGACCGTATAGAGGGCGGTCTTCACGCACCTGACGAGGCGCTCCCATGCGCCCCCCATGAATGGCGCTGAGGGGGTGATGAAGCGCCATATGATGCCACGGCGACTCGCTTCCTCGGCGACGGTGTCTCTCATCTCTCGGTCGGCACCGTGCATGTTGGTGCCGTTGTCCGAGTAGATCTCTGCGGGGCAACCTCGGCGCGCTGCGAACCTGCGCAGCGCCAAGATTGCGGAGTCGGCGCTCAGGCTGGCGGCGACCTCCAGATGTACTGCCCTGGAAGTGAGACATGTAAACAGTGCCACATAACGTTTGTGACGCTGTCTACCGACGGTTACGGAGAGCGGCCCGAAATAATCAAGACCCGTGTAGGTGAAGGGCCTCTGGTGGTGAGCAAGGCGCGTCTTCAGATGGTCCCCTGTGGCTGGCTCAGGCGGCTGCGTTTTTCTAATGCGGCATGGTAGACATCTATGTACTATTTTCTTTGTAGTCGGCCGCAGACGACGAATCCAATAGTGTTGGCGTATTTCATTGATTACCAACTCTGTACCGCTGTGATGTAATTTTCTATGCGTCCAATCTATGTATAGCTGTGTAATACGATGATCGCCGTCTAAGATCGGCGGTCTCTTTGTTTGTTCGGAGATTTCTTCTGTAGCTATTATACGACTGCGTAGAGTGATAATTCCGTTGTTCATCTCCACGGGTAACGAATACAGGCGGCTGTCTCTGGCGACACCTCCTCCGCGCCGCAGCTCCCGAAGGTCGGCGCCGAAGGAGTCCTCTTGTACCGCCTTCACAAGAAGGTCCTCGGCGCCGCGGGTGTGTTCTGCGGAGAGAAGCACGAAGTTTCGGGAGTCGGCGGCTGGACGAGGTGCCGCTCTGCCCGACTTGATGTTGTGCTTCGTCTTCGTCACGTGACGCCAATCTGGATCCTTCTGTCTATTTTTCTGCGTTCTTTTATATAGAACCTTCTCTGCGGTTTTCTTACATAATGCTATAAATTGTAGAACTCTTGCTGTCGCTCGTAAGAGCCTCTCCCATTTGGAAAATCTATACGGGTCCGGTACGGCTTCTATAATTCTATGTGTTTGACGCTTCTCTACAGCTGTCAGTGTGCGCTCTTCGCCTGTCGCGTCAGGGGCGATGTGCTTCTCTACGGGCCATAGTGACGGGTCTTCGTACAGGAACGACGGTCCGGTGTACCACTCGTGTTCGGAGTTAAAGCTGTTTGGCACGTCGCGTGTAGCCGCATCCGCCGCGTTCAACTTCGTAGGTACCCAGCGCCAATCTTCAACTTTACTATGCTCTTCTATGGCGGCTAGGCGGTGCGCGACGAATGGTTTGTACGCCCGTGCTCCTTTTCTGATCCACGTTAGTACGGTCTTGCTGTCCGTCCAGTACACGACGGCCTCGGGTTTGACGCGATGTTCTTCTATTACCGCTTGAGCGACTCGCGTACCCATGACGGCGGCTTGCAGTTCGAGTCTCGGGATTGACACCACCTTAAGCAGTGCCACTCTCGCCTTCGCCATAACGAGCGTCACGTGCACACGCCCATCTGGTGTAGTCGCTCGCCAGTACACCGCTGTTGCGTAGGCCGCTTCACTGGCGTCCGTAAAGACATGTACTTGGAGTGTACAGGCGTCACTGTACCCGGGGTAACACCGCGGGATGCGTATCGACTTCAACTGTTCTAAATGCTGTATCCACGATGCCCATTGCACTCTGAGGCTTTCGTCAAACTTCTCGTCCCAATTTGTACCGAGTCGCCAGGCTTCCTGTAGTATCTGTTTGGCTCGAACAGTCACGGGCGATGCGAGGCCGAGTGGGTCGTATAGCGACATAACTATTTTCAACGCTTCCCGTTTCGTAGGCGCTTCGGTGCCGATGAGTCCGTCTGGAAGCCGTGCGAGTGTAAGATTGAAGCTCAGCTCGTCCGCGCTCGTTTTCCACATCAAGCCGAGAATTTTCTCTTCTTGCCACTTGCTGGCGAGGCCGACTGTCTCCTGGCGATGTTGACTTGGTTCTATTGCTTCTATGATTCGCTGTGGTGGGCGACTATTTGTGCAGGATGAAATGCACTGCTCCCCTATTGTCTTAACGACGGTAGGCTTAACGACGGCCTTCGAAACTATGGGAGAGTGCACCTGTCCTCTATCTAATACTATGTGAGAGTGCGTAACCGGCTTCACATCTATGTGAGAGTTACTCGGTTCTATATTTTCTATTTTCGATTCTACGTTTCTATCGTACGCGAGCCTCTTCGCTGCGTCTTCATGGCTATTGGGTATGACCTGTGCTTTCCTCTGTGGAAAGGCCGTCTCTATTTTTCTATTATCTATTGCTGTCGAACTATTCTGTGACACGTCCATCCGCTTCTCGGGGTCCGTGTTTGGTTGACGTGGGTTCTCTATGAGCGATCCGAAGGTGTAGAATTCTTCAAACGACGATTCTGTATTTTAAGTATGCTTGAGCCTTTGCACGTATGCACGAACTGGCGACCGTTTCTTGCTTTTCTATGTTCACGTCTTCGGTCCTATGGGCTCCTCTATCGTACTGAAGCAACTGGTTGTGTGTAGCGCGGCATCCCTCTACACCGCACTTCTTGGGCTTGCACGAGTGTTCTATTCGGCGTATGCGTAAGCAGCGAAAACACAATCCATGCTGCTTAGCTAGTTGCCATCTCTTCTCTGCGTTGGCGTTACGAAACGTGCTGCAGGCCGACGAGTAGTGTCCTTCGCGTTCACATATCCTGCACTTCGCGTTAGACGTGTCCGTATGCGTTCGCTTCTCCGTCGCCGTCGCCGTGTACGTCCTCTGCACGGTACGTCTGCTTGGCGGCCCATCGGTGATGTTCTCAGCCGGCGCGAACGCGCTACAGTAACGCGCGTACTCTGTCACGAAGTCACTGAATCGGCTGAGGTCTGGCTTCGACTGGCACTTCTCGGTATACGTCTTGTACCACTGCACACGCAGCGAGTTCGGTAGCTTCTCGGTCAACACGCGCACTAGCTCCGCATTGATGAGGTAGTTTTCCTTTTTCAACGCACGAAGTGTGACGACGCCGCTTCTAATCTTGCTTGCGAACGCGCATATGTCCTTGGGTGCTTCGCTACAGCGTGGCAGGGTCCTCAGCTTGTCCGTCTCTGCCTGTGCGATCGAGTCTGGTCGTCCGAACTGCAGCTCCAACTCCTTCATAATCTCATCTGGTCGCGCATGCCCAATCAGTTCAGAGCTAACTGTTTCTAACGCTCTTCCCTTGAGACTTCTTCTCAGTCTCGCTGTATTCTCCACGTCGTTGAAGAAATTTTTGGTGGTGTCGTATATCGCCTTGAACGACAGCCACTCGGTGTGCGCGCCGCCGAACGTCGGTAGCGTCATGATGACTTTCGAAACCGCCGGGTGTGGTGCAACTATCGATGTGTCCGGTGGCTTCCTATCGGCGAGCGCGGCGATCGCGGAGATGAGATCCGTGATGAACGGCTTCAGCGAATCACCTCCCTGTTGATGAACGTCCATCTTCTGTGAGGGCGGTCCATCTTCTATCTTCTGTGCCCCGTCGACGTCCCTCTTCTTAGTGGGCGCCGATATCACTTCTATATCTTCGGGGCCGGGCTGGGGTTCCGGAGCCTCTTCCAACCACGAACGTACGTAGTCTTGTTTCGACTGTCCATCCTCGTCGTAGTCATCGGAGTCCGCCTCTTCTTCAGCCTTCTGTAGTGCTAACTGTGCTAACTGTAGTTTTATCTTCAAAACTTCTTCTCGAGCCAACATCACATTTCTATTGGAGCGTCCCGTAGCTGCTGAGCGTTGGTCGCGTTCCCTTGTTGGCTTCATTCTATCTCTATTTTCTATTATGCTATGTTGCGCTGTACAAACGCTCGATCTATCGGATGGTTGCAACGTCCTTTCCTTGCCATCTTCATTTTTCGACTGCACCTCTGCTCGCTCCCTTGCATCTTGAGTGATGTTTCGTTCGTCCCTCCCCGCGGGGCCGGGGGGGGCCGGCGGTGGCGCGTCGCTCCCGACTGTTGTCGACGGCGATCGCGGTGGCCCGTCGTGACGGACGACCGCGGCGGCTGGGTTGCGGGCAGCGGCGGCGCGGGCAGGGGTACTGGAACTGGGCCCGGCGCCGGCCGCTCCCCCGGCGACCTCGGGAGCACGACCTCTTGAACGCGTCGTAGGCATTCTTCTTCAATCCGGCTCGAAGCGACCAACAAATGTAACGGATGCCAGGAATCGAACCTTTGCTAGTCCGCTACAGTGCGCTGGTAGTGTGCTGCTGACGTGTGCCTACGACGATGCGTGTTCTTCTATGTGTGTGGACTGTATGGCTTCGATGTGTAAGGGCTTCAGAAATGAAACATCTTCATACGTTGAGAGCGATGCTGTTCAGGTGTTCGGTGCTTGATGGTTACAAGATGGTGGTTGAGACGCCAACAACTGGCCGAATACATGGTCGCTTAAGTACCTCGAAACTTTACCTTATCGACGACCATCGCACCGAACACGAGAATCTTTCGTTTATTTTTATTTCAAAAACGGTACAAATGTTACGTATGTTTCGATCCTATTATACATACATACATGTTCTATACATCGTTAGATAGGTCTCATTAAGTTCTATCTATTGGTATACAATACCTAAACCTAACTATTAGCGTCACTAAGTTATTCCATAAAAACTCCCAAAAAATGCTGCCACACAAGGGCCCGCCCACTATATTTTCTATTGAAAAACTATCGTATACTAAATTTATATATATAATTTTGGTAGGCCGTTGTGTGCAACTATATGGGGCATCTATTAAAACAAACACCATGAAAATATCTTTATTCAATTCGAACATATGACATGATAACTTTGAAGCATAAAAAATTTACAGAATTTCTTAAGTAAATACTATCGTAAGTAAACAAATTTTATGATAAACATACGAATGTTTGTTATTATGCTTATTTTAACTATATAAGGTAATAACTAGCAATAAAAAGGTATCTAGACATGATTTCAAGTCTATATGAAGCTAAAAAACACTTATAAAACTATAATACGAATATGTAAACAAACAGCTGTTTTATGAAGCATTAACTCTTATCTGTCACTACTGATAACGCTATTTATGATTCGATATCTAAGGTCCCTACAGTTAGCACAAGTTTAAGACTAATGTTCATGTATTACATAGTTGTTGTATATTAACAATCTAACCATTTACACTATTTTAGCTATTTTGTAACGTTTTGACACGTCCGGGAACCGAACCCGGTGTACCGCACGATTAGATAACACTGATTTTAACGATTTTCACTCGCGGTTTCGAATACACTATTCACTGTCATAGTTTTAATGTCTGTCGCGAACAGTAACAATAGCAATATTCCATGGTTTAAACAATGTTAGTTTATTCGGAGGTACTGACTCCCCATAACGACTGTCAAAGATCTTCATGACATTCGGGACCGACGACTTAACGTGTTCTACGAGGCACGGGCCATGTGATAATAAAAATATTACGCACATACGAGTAACTTCTATAAGTCAGTGGGTGCGCTATGTATTCGATCACGCTACTCTATGTGATCTGTTGGCATTCCCACTAGCCTTTATGTTATTAATAAATCTATTCTTTTTATAGTCTCACGCCTGTATCCCCGAAGGGGTAGGCAGAGGTGTAATATTACACCCACATTTCGCCATGAATTTTTTAGGTCTCACGTAATAGGGGGCGAGCCTATTGCCGTACCGGGAACATTACCAGACTCCGTGCTAAAAGTGAGAATTTTCTAACGGAACACCCCAACAACACTTTGCCCGACCCGGGAATCGAACCCGAGACCTCCCAATCCCACGCGCACATTTATGCCGCGAGACCAACGAGGCAGTCAAAAAATATGTATTGCATAAAAAGTATATAGGTATACTGTCCTACTGCTGGGCATTTATGTTTTATATGACTACACAATTTAGTCACGCGCGTTATCAGTAACGTAACAAATTCAAGTTATAAATGATAAGATTTTTCAGCAGCTTTCGGTAGAGGTTACCTACTGAATTAATGCGATCGTTATAATAAAGCCAGGGCTATATTTCCAAATTTAATCATAGATCTCGCCCATATTAACGACAGAGATATCTCAAATGTCATCATTTATCGAATACTAAATTATTCATCTTGAAAATTGAGTTCCTCTGGACATTTTATTATAATAGCGCCTATCTTACATTCAAATATTTTATCGACAAAATATTTTATATTTCATTTCTTAAAATAAACTATTTCATTGAAATCATAATTGTCTGTAAATTTAACAAGTAATGTTAAGAAATACATGATGAAAATGATGACATATGATATATCTAATGTTTGTAGTTCAGCAGACCAAGGTAGACACTATATTCTTTATTTAGCAACGGCCATATAGCGAAATTCAATTTTGTATATACCAACATGTAGGCATTATAGGTATGTTAAAAACAGACATATTGATTGCAATAAAAAAGCCAATTTTATGCGCTATGGACAAAATGCCAAGTTGGTAATTGAATTCAAATAATTTGATAAGTGGCACGACCAACATACGAATAGATACTTATGTATTCGTTTGTTGATCACAAAATAACAATTACCTGTGTGTTGTTTTTGGATCGAAACTCAATTTAGTCTGATATATCGAAATGTGCTCAATTTATTCCGTGGTATACGTCATGTCATCACCATCAACTGATACGATTAGCAAGTCAAGATGAGCTATGAGTACTACTTTAAAAAATATTATCATTTATCTGTCTATAAAAATAAATAATTTGTGCCCTATAAAAACTGTTCCACCTAGGATATTGGCCTGTTCTTACTATGAGAAGGGTTAAATCATAGCCCAATTCAGTGGACAAGTAAGTGCTCGGCCACAGTGAAAGGCGGGCGAGGATGCGGGCGCGACGCGGGAAACTCAAACATATGGAACTCTTAAGGGTGTTTAGATATAAAATGCTTTTTCGAAAACATAATGAACAACTTTCAGATATACAGATTTCTTTTCGATGTTTCTTTGACCGTTCAAAAAGCGGAAATTATAATAATAATAAAAATATTCTACCACATACACACATCGCCATCTAGTCCCAAGCTAAGCAGATCATGTGTTATGGGTACTAAATAATGGATAAACACACATATATACTTTTTTTTGTAAATACATACATATTATACATAGAAACAACCAGAGCAAGACAAACATCCATGTTCATGCACACAGATGTTTGACTTGAGCGGGAATCGAACCCGCATTATCCATTGAATACGCAAATAACATCGGGAGATAATTATGCGCGCCGAACGCAAGACCCCCTGTGTGGCAGTAAGTCTCTCCTCTAGGCTATCGCGGCCATAGTGTACATCTTGAGTTCTTGGATTTGGTGTCCATCAAAGTAGGACATGGTTATTGAACTTATGACGCAGTTTTCAGACCGATAGATATGACAATTATTTATTACTAGAGAACGCCAGCAGCTACGCCTGCATTTTTTTTAATTTACCCGTTTTGGCCGATCCCGTGAGAATTTCGGGAAATCCCTTCTTAGTGCACCCCTACGGTCCCCAAGGAACATACATGCCAAATTTCAGCTTCCTGCGTCCAATAGTTTCGGCTGTAGCGTGTCTGTCAGTCAGTCAGTAACGCAAGGATTTTATATATTAAGATTATAGTATGACAGGCGCCAGACGCCCGGTACGATGCCGCGATGGAGTCTGAGTGCTCTATTGTTTTCTTTATCTCCTCGTCTGCTAGTTAAACATTTAATAATTGCATTTGATGCAGCTCTGTTACTAGGAGCTTGTAATTAAAAACATCAATTAGTGCCGTAATTTGTCCTTCCTTTTCTTTCATAGTTATTTAGATCGGTTGCGTAAATACTTTAACGGTTGCGTAAATACATAATAATTTAATGTTTTAAAAGGTACAAAAAATGCGACGAAACTAGCGGGCCGATTTCTGCGACGAACAATAGAAGTCAGTGATCTGCACATGGTTGTAGTGATCCACTATACCTGAGCGATGTGAAAATATTTGTTCAACCCTTACAATACAGCTAACATCCGAAAGGACGGCGGTACTTTTTAAGGGTAGCAAATTTCAATAATGGCTTTACATTCTATTTTGTAACTCAATGTAAAATATAAATGTAGGCGTTTAAGGCGATATATTATGTATATCATATTTATCTATGAAAGCAGGCTCTTTATAAAAACGTATTTTAAATTGATAGAGAGATAAACAAGCCCCTTTCATACATCATTTATTTTGTTCCTTTGTGCGCTAAAACAAAAGGCTTTCATTTTAAATTTGGTTTTAGGTTTTTTCACAAGCATGAGCCATTATATTAATCTCTTTTGTAAAATAAAAGTGGACATGTAATTAATGTTCTTGGTAGATATGTAATATTATCCTTTTGCGGAATTTGTTGTTAAGTAGGCCAATGAGCGAAAGTAAAACGTAATCATGATTGCTCGCGATAAAATGCGGTACACTATTTACAATCATTTATATCAAATATCATCCAATGAGAGAGCTGTTTCATATAGATACTTAGTTTGTCAATTGCTTTAATTAGCAAGCTTTGTGAAACGCATTGCTTCGCTTCCAACTACTAAGATTCACCTTACGGCGCATATACAGTAATAAAATGGCGAAATGTAGGTGTAATATTACAGCTCTGCCTACCCTTTCGGGGATACAGGCGTGAGCCTATAAATAAAATATATTTAAAACAAAATTACAACAATATTAAATAGCATTCAATATTAATGTTCATGTATTAAATTTTTCGAAACGTCTAAGACATAATTGTATTAATTATTGCGAACATGCATTTTATTTGATTAGATTACTTACCAAGCACCAACATTGTTTACAGTCGGGAGAGGCTGGTAATTTGTCATACAGGTTTACTTAGCACAGATACCAGTCTCTCGCACAGGCATCACCTGTATTGTAACTTACATTTTTAAGGCATCTGATTGTAATAATTTCTGTCTGTGAGAGAAATAAATGCTATTTTCTTACAAGAATTAATAGTATACACCCCAAAATTAAGTTCGAATTGGAGATAGAACAAAACAGCTCAATAAACTTCTTAGATTTGACTATCAAAAGGGAGGGTACCTCACACTCATTTGAAATTTATCGTAAACCGACGTATACAGATAGTACAATACCAGCATCGTCCTGTCATCCATCGCAACACAAAATGGCAGCATTTCACAGTATGATTCATAGATTATTAAATGTACCACTGAATATAGAATCATATAACAGAGAATTAAATATTATTTATCATATAGCTCAATCCAACGGGTAAAGTAAACGCCTAATTGACAAGATGATTAGAGGAAAACAACTTAGAATGGCCAAGTCACTTTTATATCCCTCTATAAAAGAACCTATAAATAATACCGCTGTTCTTACCTATTTTGGAAGCATAACTGACCGTATGGCGCGTATACTGAGGAGGAACGGTATCAGATCAGCCTATAAACCATACAAAACGTTAAAATTTCTTTGCAATGGTAAAGATAAAGTATGCAAGAACAAAAAGTCCGGTATTTACTGCTTAACATGCGACCAATGCCAAAATAAGTACATAGGACAGACGGGTCGACGTTTTGAGCTGAGATATAAAGAACATTTAGCGGCGTTTAGAAACAACCAGCCGGCAAAGTCTCATTTTGCCGAACATTTACTTGAATCGGGTCATACCTTATAGCGGACATTCATTTGACGTCATACACACTTGTCAAAAGGGTATTAGAATGTGCGTATTGGAACAATTAGAGATTTTAAAGCGGGACAAGCATACATTACTGAACGATCAAACCAACTTTAACGGGTCCCCATTGCTGAATATATTCGCACACCGTCATAATGACTCACATCAGTCGAGCAACGGAGGGAGGGGATTAGAAAGTACAATCGTTTATAAGACATGCCCACGGTTGGAAAGCGCTCAGTCGTTGCCCATCGTTCCTGAGGATGCCTCGTGCAGAGGCGAAACACGAGTCGAAGAATAGTCGGCGCATACAGCGGGATACTGCAAGTCAGGTATCTTCCTGGAACCCATACCATTCCTATATCCCTTATCCTTTTAGAGGAGTTCGATATTGTCAACCTTTTTCTATTGCAATAGTTGGGGTGGTCAATTCGAGGGTGCGTGGTGGGTTCCTCTTTCCTTCCATTAGGTTACAATGGAGTTCCGCCAAGTAACGCCTGATTCAATCAACTATAGAAATAAATGACTTTATTATTTTTTCATCGCTTATAGATTATTGACAAACCGATGGTATAATTGACCATCATAGCTCACCTTACCTTTAAGTTATCTATTCTACAAATACCATCCCATCGCACCATAAAAATTGAGAACAAAGGGCGAAGGCTTAAAGCGATTTCTACCACGATGGCGATTTTATTACTAAAAAAAATCGTATTTATAAGGAAACTAGACATAAAAAGAATATATCACGTATAATTTCGTGTAATACCATAATAATATACACATACACATACATATAATAATAACAATATTACCAAAGGCCAAGCACAAAGGCGAACACAGCTTTACGTCAACAAAACATGATAGCAGATGAGTCTTAGCGTCCATTTATTTATACTGTGTATTTACTTTGGCGGTTATGTTCTAAGAGTTACGTAAGCGGGTTTTGCTTGTGTACGAGATCGGAAACGCAACGAATAAACGTCTTAATCTCACGGTGTCGAGAGCATGTGACGATATTATTTTTCCCGGCATCATATCGAATGATTAATAACGTTATTCCTTCTGCCGTAATGACCTTTCTACCGATATCATTATTTTTTCTTCATAGTGAAGTATTTGGGTCTCTCTTAATGGGTTAATCGTTTGCTAGTCATTTGTTATTGTTGACTTGGGAATTAATCACGTATTTATATGATTTTTGCGCAGTTATTTCGCGTTGCTTTTGTTATATAAGAATTCCCGTCATTTACTTACATAATTATGGTGTCTAAAGCATTAACATTTTGGTAACCGTAATGACATGATAATATAATAAAAAAGTTATATAACAATGTCTTGAAAACATAATTCGAGATCACTTTGAATCGATACTCATATCAGTAAATCGGTTTAAAAATACGGAATTCAATATTCGAACTATAGATAGATCTGTAGATTTTAGATTCGTTATTGACATAAGCTCCATGCAAAATATGTCAAACACGAATCTCGAATCTCAAAATCCATGTATGGATCGAATATTGAAAATGGCCGTAAGTGTGCAATTATTACTAGTAGTATTGAACTCAAATTCTACGATAGTTTACATTAAATGTAGCAATGTCTCAAAAGATTATATATTCAATAAAATAAGAAATAATTTTAATATTTGACACAAGTGCCTGATTTCTTCGTAGCAGAAATTTGTTATTTGTTGACTTTATAAGATAATCATGTATATGGTAAGGTACAAAGCATCCTCATTACATTCGGTACTACTCAGTTTAGCCGTGTCTATTTGCCTGTCTATTTTTTTACAATTTCAGCAAAGTATTTTCGTAAATGTATTTCTAGCAAGAACAAGAGACTAAATCAACAATAATTACCTGGATGTAATGAAATTATTATTTTTTTACTTTTCTTCAACAATTAATATTTTATCGGTCAAGATTAATATGCTCACGAATCCAGCCTACTTTAATTATAATAATTACTTGGATATTAATTTACCAATTAGTGCTACTCTAAGATATTTGAGTATTTATGCCAAGATGAGACAGATGTTGTTGACTTGATCTAATTTTCATCACGCCTGAAAGATATATCTTATGATTATATTTTTGTTTAATAAATAAATCTAATACTAATATTTAAAGCTGAAGAGTTTGTTCGGTTTAACGCGCTAATCTAAGGAACTACTGATCCGATTTGAAAATTTATTTCAGTGTTACATAGCCTTTTTATCGAGGAAGGTTATAGGCTATATAGCACCACGCTATGAGCCACGGGACCCGAGCAGAATCCTTAAATAATGCGGGTGTAACCGCGGGCTCATCTAGCCTGACATATTGGACTATTTCAGATTTAAATCTCTTTTGCACCTCACTAAAGGCCGGTTTCAATCTATGAATTTGGAGATTAGAGATACACGTTTGACATATTTTATGTGGAGCTTATGTGAAATATGTATTCCAAATCTTAAAAAAATGGGGAGATCGAATATAGAATTCAGCGGTAAGACTTTGAAGGTTGCAGGGGTACCTAATACACTTCAGATAAAAGTGAAGACGATTAGAAACATTATCTTCAATGATTACAAGAAGTCCGTCATCATGACGATGATGATTACAAGAAGTTCTTTCGGACCTCGAAAAGTGAAGGAAATGAAGAATTATATGTAAACCAAAGCAATAGTCCGGTCAAATTAGACTAAAAAATAGGGGTGAGGTTACAAAAATTCCCACTTGGCTGAAAATTGGTAGGATTGTTTAATACACTATTATAAAGGAAATGTGAAAAGTCCTCATCGATCCGGCACGTGCAAAAAAATTTACTCGGGGTCAAAGGTCACAAAAACGGGTTTTTCGCGAGTTTCAGCAAAAATTTAAGTTTTATCATAAGATGAATAAAAGGTGTTTATTTGGTATGTTATTTACATTTTCAAATAGGAAACTCAACCTTAAAATTAAACTACTGTTCTACCTGCGTAATTATATACATTCTTATAACATGTATAACAAAAAATTAAACTACTTAAAAAACTTAACTATCCTAAACTTTCTTTCTCTTAGCGTTATCCCAGTTTCAATCTGGGGTCCGCTTACTAGTCTAACTGGATTTGGCTGAATATTAGCTTTTCCACAGAGCGACTGCCTGTCTGACCTCCGCAACCCGAAGGGATAGCGATATTCCATGGTTTGACTAGTGTCTGTTTATTTAGAAGGTACTGACGCCCTGTAACGACTGTCAAAGATCTTCATGACAACCGGGACCGACGGCTTAATGTGCTCTCCGAGGCACGGTACAAGCGATATTTAACAATTCAATACGCACATAACTCCGAAAAGTCATTGGTGCGCGCCGTGGATTCGAACCCGATACCCTCTGCATGGCAGTCTGTTGGTATATCCACTCGGCTATCGCTGCCTAACTAACTATACTAAACTAACGAAAAACAAAAGAGGCAACACAACTATGAAGCGTCCAAAAATTCCTCCGCAACGCTGTCGACTGGTAGCGTGCCCAGAAGGCTGGCAGCATTGCCACGTTGTATGGCAATGCTTATTCTCTCTGCGAAATACAAACCAGCCTTCTGGTCACGGGAAGCATCAATCAGGCTTCTGGCAATTTCTTTATATAGAGCGTGTGCACTAGGTCCCCATGGCCCCAGCGTTTCGACCCCAAACGGCTCAAAAACGTAATTAGATAGAACGTAAAAAGATTAAGTTCAGACAAAAATTATAGATCAGATAATTATCAATAAAAATTGTCTAGATACTTTTTTCCTAAGAGCCACCGTTTTTGAGATATAACGATTCAAAAAGTTGAAAGAGTTGTAATCGTCATAATATGCACACCGTTCACCTTTGAGGTAGTGTACTTAGCGCGTTCTTTTTAATGTGGTTTCCCCGGTAGGCCTATTCCGCTGATCTTTTATGATTCTGTTTATTTGGTAAATATATTGGTAAAACAAGCCAATAATGATGCTGATGTGCTGTTTCAATTACCAAATTGAAACAGCAATGATGATGATGATGATGATGTTTTCCTCTTATCCCTCATTAGGGACATAGGGCTCGCAGAAGAGTCTTCCATTTTTGGCGGTCGTGGTCGGCCTCCTCCAGTTCTTTCCAGCCGAGACCAGTTGAAGTAGCCTCCTTTTCGACTGAGCGCCTCCATGTGGTAAGTGGGCGCCCCGGCCGTCTCTTGAAACAGCAATAGAGCAATTCAATTCAAGAAATACAACTATTGTTGTAGGTGAAGATGTGGACTTACTCGTGTTACTCACTGCTCGAACTCCAATCGAAAAAACTATTTTTTCTTAAAACCTGGAAAAGCACAACAACAATCTGTAATATATTCATCAAACCGTTTATCGACTTTTGCAAAGTGTCAAAATCATGCACTATGTTTACATGCAATAACTGGTTGTGATTCAAAATCTGCATTTTTCAGGAGAGGTAAAACAACTGTATTTAAAATGTTTGAAAAACAAAATTTAGTTCAGTGTGCTGAAGTTTTTAAAAAGAGTAATTCAACTCCACAAGAAGTTATCACCAACGGAATTCGCTTTCTTCTCGCTATGTATGGAGCTCCTTAAAAAATTACGTGCTTAGATGAGTTCAGATATGCACGTTTCGTTAAAAATACTCGAAATAAAAAACAAGTGCAGTTAGCATGTCTTCCTCCAACCTCAGCGGCTGCTCATCAACATCTTTTTCGGGTATATTACCAAGTTTAAGTGTGGCTAGGTAATCAGTTAGACCCAAAAGACTGGGGTTGGAAGTTGGTCGGCAATTCATTAGAGCCAGTTCAAACTTTACTTCCACCTGCACCAGAAAAACTACGAAACACCATTTTTTGCAACTGTAAAAAGGGATGTAGTGCTAAATGTGGTTGCAAAAAAGTTGGACTGTTTTGTTCTGTAGCATGCACAAACTGTCAAGGCCGGTCATGCTCCAATGTTGAATTGCCAACAATTGAAGATTCATTTGATGTTGACGAAGAGACATGCGATGTGTCATTATTGGGACAATTTATCTGATTTATTAACACCCAGAATGAAGAAGATAAACAAGAAGAAGAAGAAGAAAGAGAAGAAGAAGAACAAGAACAAGAGAAAGCAGAAGTTAATGATAATTTAGATTCAGATGGGTAAATATTCTTATTCTTTTTTATTTACACCCCTTTCATCATTTTCAACTATAGTAATATATAATATAGTTTCAAATTAAACAGAATCATAAAAGATCAGTGGAATAGGCCTACCGGGGAAACCACATTAAAAAGAACGCGCTAAGTACACTACCTCAAAGTTGGCGTGGAAACGTGTGCATATTATGACGATTCCAACTCTTTCAACTTTTTGAATCGTTATATCTCAAAAACGGTGGCTCTTAGGAAAAAAAGTATCGGACATTTTTTATAGATAATTATCTGATCTACAATTTTGTCTAAACTAATTTTATGATAAAACTTACCATTTTGCTGAAAATCGCGAAAAACCCGTTTTTGTGACCTTTGACCCCGAGTAAATTTTTTTGCACGTGCCGGATCGATGAGGACTTTTGACATTTCGTTTATTCATAATATTGTATTGAACAATCCTACCAATTTTCAGCCAAGTGGGAATTTTTGTAACCTTGGATGTGTAAATTGACCGGACTACAATTGAATAAAGAGTAAATCAAATCTTGTTTTCAACAGATTATAACTTCTATCTGCGACTGCCTCCGTGGTCCATTGGATAGGAGGATTGGAGGTCTCGGGTTCGATTTCCGAGTCGGGCAAAAAGTGTAACTGGGTTTTGCCGAATTCTCAGTAGCAGCACGAAGTCTGGTGATGTGCCCTGTAACGGCAATAGGCTCGCCCCCTATTACGTGGGACCTAAAAATTCATGGCGAAATGTGGGTGTTATATTACACCTCTTCCTACCCCTTTGGGGATACAGGCGTGTGACTATAAATAAATAAAAAGTCCAAGGCAATAAGTACTGCTCCTAAAGAAATGGTGCTAAGCTGTAAAAAGACTCCCTAGTAGGGATGTGTAATTCTCAAATTAGTGAGTCTATAAAAAAATACAAAAATATAACTTCTATAAATTTAATTTATCTGTATTATAATTGCTTACAATTTTATTTCAGCAGTCTTAATGTAAATAACTACACGTTTACTATTTAATTATATCAAATGTTTTCAAGGCATTTATTTTAAAGTAAGGGAATCTAAATAATAAATTAGTAAGTGCTCATTTTTCTCTCCTTAAGATTCAAAACATTCAGCAACAGTTGTTATTTGCCATTAGTTCACTTTACGTATATTCCGATTCAATACATATTTAATAATCATGAACAAGTTTAAGTCTAAAATAGTGTTTATGATTCAGTTATTTAAAAAAATTAAAATATTTTTTACAAATAATTTGAGAATTACATATCCCTACTAGGGGGTCTTTTTACAGCTTAGCACCACTTATTTAGGAGCAGTACTTAATGCCTTAGACTTACTTCAGTAATTTATAATTCCAATTCGTTAGTGGTATCCTTATACTTATTTATTTTTAGTATTTTATTGGGTGCCTGTGTTGGTGGTTACAGGGCACAGCTGATATTCCGCCTTACCCCCGTAAAGGGCTCTGCAGGGGTGGACAGTCTAGATCCCTACATCTCGTAGGAACGCTATGGGAACAAAATCTACTTCTTCTCCATACGGCATCACGTCTCGTTCCCCGCGAGGGCGAAAAGCGGCCTACGGAAAGCCGGTTTGCAACGTTGAACGTTGGAAGAGGGATGGACGGCAAATTGGATGAAGACAGATGATGTCAGATGATGGATGATAGAAAGATTGATGTTCTTTGTGTGAATGAAACAAAAAGGGTGCCTATATGCGCCATGCTGGGTCACCACCCATACGGCGTATTGGTCTGGGGTAGATAGTACCACCAGAGCCTGCACGGGAGTTGGTGTAATACTATCTGCGCGAATGAATGAGTGTGTAAAAGAGTTTGAATGTGTAAATGCTAGGCTACTATGGATGAGAATGAAAGTAGGACTTACTCGTGTCTTTATTATTGGGGTGTACGCCCCGGTCAATATAGTTACGGGTATGTCACAGCAAGAGCAAGACGAAAGGCAGGAGTTTTGGGAGTGTTTAAGAGATAATTTGAGGAAATGTAAGGATAATGAAATATTGATCTTGTAAGGGGATTTCAATGGATGGGTGGGAGTAAGACGAGATGGATTTGAAAAGGTGTTAGGTGCATTCGGTGATGAAAGCGTGAATGACAATGGAAAAGCACTGCTTGAGGTTTGTTTGGAGTGGAGCTTTTGTGTGACAAACACCATGTTTTATCACAAAAGGATACATATGTATACGCGTGAGGCGAAGAATGTTAGGAGAATTATGATTGATTTGGTAATAGTAGATGAAAGATTGAGAAAGAATGTGTTGGATACAAGGGTGTATCGAGGGATTGGCATCCACACAGACCACTTCTTGGTATTGAGCTGGATAAGTGGGCTCTTTAAAGGATGGCGACACCGAGAGCATAATGAAAATAGAGTCTTGGAAATAATAAAAGTAGAAAATCTACAAGAGAAAGATGTGAAAGATGAGTATAAACGAAGATTGATAGCAAGATTTGAGAGGTTCGAGGGCATAAATTATATGGATGAATTGTGGCAGGCCTTTAAAGAAGAGGTAGTATGTGTAGCGTCTGTATGTGGTGTGATCAAGAGAAGAAAAAAACGAAAAGTTAAGAATATAACATAACACTATTATAATGGGTGACTTCAACACATGCCTCCTCAAGCAAGATTCAAGGGCTGCGTCTTTTCGACAAGCTACGGAGTCTTGTAATTTATCAATTTTAACACTGAATGCCACTCACCACTTTCCCAACTGCACTCCTTCTCTTCTTGACCTTATTTTGGTGTCTTCTCCTAGTTTACAAGCATGGTCAATGTACGGCAGATGCGTTCTCTTATCACGACCTAGTCTTTGTCTCGTATAAAATACGCCCACCCAAAACTAAGCTTAAGGTTGTCTTGCAGCGCAATTTTAGTGGCATGGATCATGACAGACTTCGTGAGGATGCTGTCAATATAGACTGGAAGTCTTTATATACTTCAGAGTGTATTGAATCCAAAGTTCAGATACTAGTATCAAATCTGATTAATTTATATGACGTACACGCGCCTATTCGCGCCGTTAAAATAAACCACTTACCAGCACCATGGCTAACAGCAGATATAAAAAACATTATGGCAAAGAAATCCGCCGCTAAAGCAAAATTGAAGCATAAACCTAGCGCTTTCAATCAACAAAAATACGTGGCTATCAGGAATCACTGTAACAAGGTGTGTAGGAAAGCGCAACGCCAACATATTCAAACATCAGTTGAAGACGGTAATCCAGCAAAGGTCTGGCAATTTCTTAAATCCTTGGGAGTTGGTAAGGCACGGCAACAAACAATTCCAAACAATATTAACCTCGATTCTCTTAATACTCATTTCACTTCTTCGTCCAAATTTGATGGAATTACAAAAAGAACCACTTTAGAATATCTTTCATCTTTGCCAACCCCAAATTATTCTCCCTTTATCTTCAATCAATTTTCCGCTTGTGACGTTAAGAAGAGCATACTGGCAGTGACGTCCAATGCAGTCGGCAACGATTGTGTCAGACGCAAAATGATCCTTCCCATCCTAGATGAAATTCTTCCAGTCCTATGTCACATCCTTAACCATTCCATAGCCCGTGGTGTCTTTCCATCAAGTTGGAAAGATGCACTAATAATTCCTTTACCTAAGAAGTCCAAACCCAGCTCCTTCTCCGATTATCGACCCATTTCCATACTACCTTTCCTATCAAAAGTCCTTGAACGTCTTGTTCACTCTCAACTTAGCTCCTTCCTACATAAACATGCGCTCCTAAATCCCTATCAATCTGGTTTCCGCCCCGGGCACAGTACTGTCACTGCATTGGTTCGTGTAACAGATGACATTAGGCTGGGTATGGATAGTGGCAATCTGACGGTTTTGACCCTACTTGATTTTAGTAATGCGTTTAACACCGTAGATTTTCACATTATACTTGGCATATTACGCTCTCTTAACGTATCTCCAACGGCAATTGACTGGTTTCACAGTTACCTGTTTGGTCGCCGGCAACGTATACGCATCGAAGACACTTATTCCACTTGGTCTAACACAAATGCCGGTGTGCCACAGGGTGGCGTGCTATCTCCTTTACTCTTCGCAATATTTATTAATTCTATCTCAAACCAATTACTTTCATCCTACCACCTTTGCAAATTTACACGCAGGCTCCGTTAAATAAGCTAGCAGAACCTGTACTACCATTAGCTCGGACCTGTCGCGTATCTGTGAGTGGACCACAAAATATGGACTTAAGGTAAATCCTGACAAAACACAATTGATTGTTGTCGGCAGCCCCAAACTCGTCTCGAAAATTTGTTGGTCCGAACTGCCACGCATTAGTTTTAACGGAAAGGTTCTTCCGTTCAGCAAAACCGTAAGGAATCTAGGTATTTACTTTGATGATAATATGTCATGGATCTCCATGCATGAACGCATGTAATAGTTTGCGACTCGTTTCTAGGATTTGAGATCTCTCAAATCCTAGAAACGAGTCGCAAACTATTTGCATCAGCAGGATCGTTGCGGAGATTACGCAACTTCCTTCCAACTGCCACTGAGATTGCGCTTGCTCAAGCTCTGCTTCTGCCTATAATTAACTACGCGGACGTTAGCTATCTTGACCCCACTGAAGAGCAGCTAGATAAACTTGAGCGTCTCCAAAACTTTTGCATACGATTTATATTTGGACTGCGCAAATATGATCACGTTTCAGATTTTCGCAACAAACTCAAGTGGCTGCCAATTTGTCTTCGCAGGAATACTCACATTCTTACATTGTTATATAATGTATTTTTAATTCCAATTCTCCCTCTTATCTCAAAGAACGCTTTAAGTTCCTCGATGACACACATGTAAAGTCCTTGAGGTCGTCTGAGGATCTATCGCTGGAGATGCCGAAGCATTCCACAAATTACTTCGACAAATCTTTTACTGTTCAGGCTGTGCGACTGTGGAATGCTTTACCAGTGGAGATTCGAAGAGCAAGCACAATAAATATTTTCAAAGACTTGGTAAAGAAGCACTACTTCAAGGATTGACAAATATATCAACTTAATTATCGTCTGAGTTCATCACTTGTATAAACTGTATCTATATTATTTAGTATATTGATATATATTTAATTGTATTTGTATAAATTATGTATGTATTTTATGTATGTAAGTAAAAGGTATATTTATTTATGTATATATGTGTATCTTATTTAGGATAATCTTATTGATAATTATTTCACTTTAAAGCTACACCATGCCCACAATAATGCTTCAATCATTCCTGTCCATCCCAAGGTTGCCTGGCAGAGATCGCCCCTGGCGATAAGGCCGCCGTTTATACATGAAACTTAGCTTTAAGTCACCATATAAAATGTACTTTACTTTGGTGTGCAATAAAGAATACATCTATCTATCTATCTATATGGTGGGACAAAGATGTACAATTAGCAGTGTCAGAGAAGAAGAAAGCTTGGTTAGATTGGTTGGCTGTCAGGACAAATGAAAGAATGGGAAAAGCAACGAGTGAGGACATAGATGAAAGTTTGCTAGGTCAAAGAGAATAGTGAAAGAAATGGTTAAAAGGAAAAAAGAGGAAAAGAAAGATGAGTTTGATAGCAAATTATCTGACGATTTCCGGAGAAACATTAAGTTTTTCTGGAAATTCGTTCGTGCAGATCGAGGAAAAACTCAATCCTCAAAATACACATCGATCAGAGACAAGAATGGAAGGATAGTGAATGGTGAATCGTGGGTGCTTAAGAGATGGAAGGAGTATTTTGAAGGTTTATTTGAAAGAACGGCGATAGAGACACCGATCGATGAAATGAATGGTAACGACAGCAATGAGGAAAGCGTTATTGGCGTGGATGAGATCGTGAAGGCACTGGGAAGTATGAAAGTAGGTAAGGCTGCAGGATATGATAGGATTACAGTCGAAATGCTGAAGGCTGGACAGGGCATCATAGTTGGTCAGTTGCAGCGGTTATATAACTTGTGCTGGAGCACCGGCCGAGTACCTTATGACTGGGCCACAGCTGTAGTTGTGCCTCTTTATAAAGGAAAAGGCTCGCAACAAGACTGCAAAAACTATAGAGACATTAGCCTTCTCAGCATTGTAAGCAAATTGTATGCAAAGGTACTGATTGAAAGAGTTATGAAAGTAACCGACAAGAAAATATGGGATGTACAAGCGGGATTCCGAAAGGGTATGGGATGTACGGATCAGGTTTTTTCCTTGCGAAGCATAGCCGAAAAGTTTTTGGCCAAAGGTCAAAAGGTCTATTGCGCATTCGTAGATTTGGAAAAGGCTTACGATAAAGTGGTGAGGAATGAAATGTAGTAGGTGCTATCAATGAATGGGGTGGATAGCAGCCTCATTCGAGCTCTGAAATCCCTTTATAAGGATTCTAGAGCTTGTGTGAGGATAAACGGGGCACACACTGACTGGTTTACCATCCAGAAAAGTGTTAGACAGGGATATGTAGCGTCGCCGTGGCTGTTTAACCTCTTCATGGACAGTTGTTTGCAAGATTTAAAACATAGTGACTGCGGATTAAGGATGAAAAAAATTTGAATCGTCAAATGCCCGCTTTATGCTGATGATCAGGTAATACTTGCGTCTTCAGCGGAGGAGTTGCAGGAGATGGTAACAATCATGCATGGTGCGTTAGAGATGAAAGGAACTAAAGTGAATGTAAGTAAAATGAAAGTTATGGTTTTTAAAAAGGAGGAATGCGTTACGGCTTGTAATGTTTTGATCGATAGACAGCGAGTGGAACAAGTGAATGAGTTTGTATACCGTACGTTGTTTACAAGAGATGGTAAGAATGAAGAAGATATTGAAAGAAGAGTTCATGCAGGTAACAGTGTGAATGGAGCTCTGAAGGCGTTTATGAACAGTCAAAACGTGTCCAAAAAGGCACGTTTGGCTGTACATAGAGGGGTGTTAGTGCCTACCCTTATGTATGGTAGTGAAAGTTGGGTATGGCAGAAGAGACTTGAAGTAGAATTAATGCTGTAGAAATGAGAGCACTGAGAAGTATGTGTGGTGTGTCTTTGACCGACAGAGTAAAGAATTGTGTGATACGAGAGTGGTGTGGAGTAAATAAGGAGTCGTGATAAGCATCGAGAAAGGCATGTTAAGATGGTTTGGACATATGGAGAGGATGGATGACGAATGACTGACAAAGAAGATATATAAGGCAAGTGTAAATGGGACAGGACGAAGGGAAAGACTTAGGCGGTCGTTCTCTGACCAGATTGGAGACATCTTAAAAAAGGACAGGTCAGAAGTACCCTAAACAGAAGAGCATGCATGAGAAACTTAATGGAAGTGAATGAAGCAAGAGAGATATGTCAGGATCGTTGCAAATGGCGTTCCGTAGTCTCTGCCTACCCCTCCGGGAAACAGGCGTGAGTCTATGTATGTATGTATTATTAAAAATAAATTATTATTCCATTATATACATAAAACAGTACTGCAACGATATTAACTTTAGATAAAAGAACTACTTTGTTAAGCCAACTAAATTTGAAATTGATTAAGTTCAGAGAGCAATTAAAGGTTTTGCAATTTAAAGTAGGTATACAATAAACTACTACAATACAAAATGAATTTAAATCCATACTAAAATAGCAGCACAAAGTTTAAGAAAATCAAATAGACGACGCAATTTTTGAACCCACGAAAATAAATCGTTCTATCGATACAAAGTACAAAGTTGAAGTGGCCAACATAAATAATGTGACTAAAGCACGTGTAAAATAAACTATTTTATAAAAAGAGGAACCCTGTCCAATAGCGCCCGACTTATCGAAATCATATTTCAGGGACGTGAGGAAGACGATGTAGCTTTACCCTTTTCCAACGCGTTGTCTATGGGGGCTCGTTTACACGGTATCGGACAACACATTCCCGTAATATTTGAAAAGAAACTGTAAGATATAAGAGCAAACGTGAACAAGTACTCGCCAATACAGGCATTCGGTCAGTGTAAACGGAGCATCACCCTTTTCTAAAGCATTGTCTATATCACATTGTCACGAACATGAGGCGACACGAGATATTCGTTGAGATAAAACTTTATTATTGTAATATTTCTGCGTGATTCTTATTATTGTAATATTTCTGCGTGATTCTAAAAACAAACATCAGAAGCCAATGGCCGAAGTTGAATAAGTTGTGCAAACGCAATTTATTTTATATTTTTTGTGAAATTTCTCTTCTGAAATATGATAGGCTTCAAGTACCCGAGCATCAAATAAAATAGCAAATATTGTATATATGTAAAGTAATTTCGTAGAGCAATCGTAGTTTACGTTCCACTTTAAAATGAAAAACATTCGATTTATTTAAGCAAATATCGTAAGTGCTTTTACCAATTATATTTACAATAAAATAAAATTAAATATCCAAGCGAAAAATTACATTATCTCAGTTAGCTAAATTACAGAAGGCAAAACATAATATCAGTCAAAGATTTTTCAAATTTTACTGATTACAATTTTATTGGTAGACAGTTACGAGTTGTTTGAAGCAAAAGTTATATCTCATTGTGAATTTACTAAATAAACAATGAATTCGTTGGAAACCAAGCGAGTTTTGAATTTAAAAGACAATATTTTTATTTAATAAAACTTCAGGTACTTATACAGGATCGTAAGCATTCCCAATCTCCCAATTTTCACTAACTCCAAGAGAAAATACATACTTCTGTTCTAAAGATGAAGTTGCTTTTAAGACCGACAATCTGGCGACAATTGAATACCCTGCTTTAAGCCTTAAGAGATGTTTATGGCTGGTAGACGTTGCATGTTAGCAATGCTTGGGTTTTCTCATTGTCGTTAGGTAGGTATACGTGGAGGTGTACTTGTCGAATACTAACGAACACCGCTGGGACGTAAAGGTAGCCAACAAACGCCCCAGACAAGCCTCCGAGCGTCCACTACGGTCTCTAATGAGAGCGACTCCATCGTTAAATAAATTGGATAAAGACGTTCGTGATCTCTCAAGAACAACTTGAACCACTTCACAGTGACTAGCAATTAACTAAATTAAAAGATTGTTCGTGCACTTACCGAAACGTTTGGAACGCTTCAGTCCTTCTTCTATGTGCTTTTTATCATCAACCTGCTTTACGGGCTTAATTTCCCGTTTTAGTCATCTTTAGAAGTAAAGTAAAACAAAATTGTGAAGCGTAAATCTATGCATCACAAATTGTGTCATAAAATAATTGGATAGAAGTAATTTTAAGAAAATTAAATAAACTTCAACAATATTCGACAGGCTCATGTAGTTATATAAGATTTATGAAATTGTTCACGCAATTTCACTACAACGTTGTAAGCGTTTATTTCGGATAATTTTGAAAGTTTACATTTTTCGTTTAAAACTATATTTGATCTTTATTCAAATAATGTTCTTACTGTTGAACGAATATATCGAAACGGTTTTAATCTGACTATCAGCCGATGGCACATCGAACTCATTATGTGGATTCCTGAACAGTGACAATATCAGCAACAATAATTTTACGGGTGTTTGTGGCGATAAAATAAACAGGTAAGATCCGTACTCTGGCTGGTGACCGCACAACGATTAATTGTGCTCATTACTATCACCTAATGCTTAACAAAATCTATAGCCTCTGCTACAAAAACAAAACACAGACCTATAGTTACATTATTAAATGTTTGCTAAATTTTTATTATGCGTAAAACAGAAATAAATTAGTAGCAGTAAATTACTATGCATTTGTATGTGTCATAATATTTGGTTAAAAGTTAAGCTTTAGCAGGGTAAAATAATCCGACATTAACATTTGAATCTGCAAGATTTCCATATGATCTTCGTCGAACAAAAACGTGTAACATGGCGGCATGACGTGACGATTTAACGCAAATTCTCGCAAAGTAGACGGTGTTCCCCACGTCAGCTGAGCCAGCTCGCGATCCGCGTCACCGGATTAACGGCCTGTAACAGTATGTCAGACGGTCAACGGGCCAAGATTTACGCATCTGTTTTCATTCTCTATTTAAAAGATTTTTGCTTCAGTGTCTACAATATTTTTTACAACAAAACACATTTATTGTTCAAGGATAATCTGTTTAGTCACAAAATACAAAAGGCGTGTCTAACTATTTTTCAATCGAATATCCCAACAAAAACTATGCTAGTGTTTTAACGCAGTACAGCCTCTTCGATATTGATGCGGATGTCAGTGCACGTCAGACTGGGCTCATATTGGATCTAGCCGGTTCCATATCTTTTTTTTTTACGTGGAGTAACTCTTTTGCGAGTCCCTCTCCGTGTCCGCCGCACAGAGGGTATATCAGACTCCCCAGGTCGGAACCGGGTTTACCGACTAAAACCACCACGATAGCCGCCTCAGCGCTCAGAAGAATGGGGCACAGGGAACGCTGGTGTGCTGCTCCTGCGTCCCGTTACGCTTGCCCATAGTAGGGCTCAGTCTCTGGAAGGGTTAAGTTGGTAGTGTCTTCCCTTCGCTACCTCGTACTGTGCGAGTACAGTGGTCCCTCGGCTATCCGAGTCCGCTGTCTTCTCGGGGTCGTTCGTGGTTGGACAGCCAGATTGCCATCTCTGATTGCCCACGGCCCCAAGGAAGAGTCAGGCTAGCGGCCATTGCCACCGCCACGACGACGCCTGCGTCTGCGAGTGGGAGCAGCTCTCTCGCGATCACGCTCGGCGGCCTCCTTCTGGAGCATGACCGCTTCACAGAAGGAGACCACGGCGTCCCACCGGATGTCTTCCGCCAACATGGCCTGGACGACGGCCGGCGGAGAAAGATCCCCTCCTATAACAGAGACCAGGACTCGCCGCTCGGATTCCCATGCAGGGCACTCAGAGAGCGTATGCTGGGCAGAGTCCAGGTCACTGCCGCAGTGGTGGCATGCCGTCGTCGCCTCGCGGCCGATTCGGTTCAAATACTCACCGAAACATCCGTGTCCGGTGAGTATCTGAGTCAACCTATACGTGACGCAGCCCTTTCTCCTCTCGATCCAGGCTTCAAAGGCAGGGAGTATTGCGCCAACGACGCGCTGGCGCATGCACCGCGGCTCTGAGAGTCGCATGCGCCAGTTAATCAGCGCGCGCTGACGCGCATTCCGCCAAAATTCCCCGAGAGTCTGGCTCGACTCCTCCTCCGTTCCGCCTTCCTGGCGGAGTCGAGTCTTACGAAAAACTAGTGCGTCCACGTCCGCCAGGATATCGAACGGCGGGAGCCGCGCCAAAAGCGTGGCCGCCTCAAAAGAAATCGTGCGATAGCCGCGCGCAACCCTAATGGCCGCTACTCGCTGCAGACTGTTAAGGATAGCTCTGCAGCGGGAGGCGCTCGTCAGGCGGTCAGACCAGACGGGCGCCCCATAGAGGGCCATGGAACGGACGACTCCACAGTAGAGGCGGCGGACCTCTTCTCTGGGGCCCCCGAGGTTCGGGAGCAGCCTCTGCAGTGCCCCTGCAACCCGACGCACTCGGGGGGCCAAACGCACGAACTGCTCCTCGAAGCGCCATCGACTGTCGAGGGTGAGGCCTAAGTACTTCATGTACCGCCCCACCTCTACGACTGCATCACGTATTCTGATTGAGGAGCCGGGTGGTTCCATGCCCTGGCGCAGGCTGTGGAACCATAGCGCCTCGGTCTTGTGCGGTACTATCTGCAGGCCCAGTCGGCCGATGGCAGTGACGACGCAGCACACACCCAATTCCGCGAGCCACAGGGTTTCAGCGAAGTTCGCCCCCCGGGTCAGTACTAGTGTGTCATCAGCGTAACAGACTACACTGACCCCGGGGGTGAGACCAATCCGCAGGACCGCGTCATACGCGAGGTTCCAAAGTAGTGGTCCGAGCCTCTTGACTGCGGCACCATCCCGACTCCTGTAGCTTACGGAACGATTATTTAGATAGGCCCCGACAATCCTACGCAGGTAGGAAGGAACGTTGTGATGGAGTAGTGACTCCCTAATTGCTTTCCACGGGAGGGAGTTGAAAGCGTTGACGATGTCTAGGCTCACCGCCAGCGCCACTCCACCCCCCCGGACAGTTGACTCCGACATGGAGCGGACGCGCTTAATAGCGTCCAATGTCGAACGGCCTTGCCGGAAGCCAAACTGATGATCACTCAGGTCGGGACCTACTCCACTTAGATGATCATTGAGGCGGGCAGCGATGACGCGCTCAAAAAGTTTGCCCACCTCGTCCAGCAAGCAAATGGGTCGGAATGCCGAGGCAGACTCTGCGGTCCTGCCTTCTTTCAGTATCAGGACAAGATTGGCCTCCTCCAGCTGGTGGGGAACACTCCATTACGGAGGCAACTGGTGAACAGCCGCCTCATCGTGTCACCCAAGACCGCGAGCGCCAACACTCAAGCCTTGCCCTGGATACTATCCAGACCCGGGGCGGTGTTGCAAGTAGCGAGCCGTCGCACGGCTCGATCTAACTCTCCTTCCGTCACTTCAAACTGGTCGTCTCATATCTGGTTCGACGGTGGCGGAAGCCTCGGAGAACTATCTTGGGCCTTCGGAAATAGAGTTTCAACCACCCCTCTCACAAATTGCGGGTCCAGGGTTTGTTTCAGAGGAGGGACCCAGGGTCTGAGCTTCCCCATGACTATCTTATAGGGGCGCCCCCATGGGTCCCTGTCGAGTCCTTCAATGAGCTCGGCCCAAGACCGAGCCTTAGCTTCCGCAATGGCAGTGCGTAGCGCTTTTGCGGCGGCACGGTAGGCTTGGTGCGCTTCAGCAATCTCCTCATCTACGGCTTGCCTCCTCCTCCGGGTAGCCGGTTCCATATCTACAGCCACGGTAGTACGAGTGTAAGCCTTTAATCTCTGCGTTGCGTCACACTGAACGGAATGAGAGTTATCGGTTTCCCTACTGATAAACACAAACGAATGAGTCCGGCTCCACAGCGAACCAGCTTTATAATACCCGTCCTCCGTACAAAAATTGATTGTAGCAGCCGGCCGCATGAATAAATAAATATTTTGTGGGATCATTATATGGCACTGGTATTTATCGTTGCGGTGACACGATTCACGGGTTCAATAGTTGTCGATTAACAACAGATCAATGCGATACCAAAGCGACCCGCAAAGCCTGCAAGTGACCGGGGCGTTGACAAAGTCACGGAAAACGGGAGGAGTGCCATTATAAATATCGAGGTAAACGAGGGTGGTTACCCAGCGTTAACCTTGCGAGCGTCAAATAATTGTAGGTGCATACACGGATAGGATTACTGAAAAAACAGCGAGATCGCCGAACGCCCTCCTGACTAACGAAGTATAAAATTTCCATTGTCATCAATCTCTGACACAACGCTGAGGATTCGCAAACTCTTCACTAATTGCAATTTGAACAAAAACTAAAAAGCGAAGTCATCGCGAGCTGCAATTGTAACGCTACGTTCTCTACCAGTAGTAAATTCAAAAGTCACAAAATAATGGTATCAGCAAAAAAGTAGAACGGTTCGAGTTAACATTTTGTTGTTTGTTCCTGCTATTTATCGGGGGCCGCTTCCCTTCTTTTAAAAGTTGGATAATTAAAAAATAGACGAGCTTAGACATCCATCAGAAGTATAGAGGTAAATAAAAAAACGTACATACATACATAACGTCACGCCTTTTATCCCCGAAGGGGTAGGCAGAGGTGTATTTCTAAACCAACTTTTCACCAGATATACTTTAGTCCCACGTAATAAGGGGCGAGCCTATTGCCGTACCGGGCACATTTCCAGACTCCGTGCTGCTACTGAGAATTTCGTGACAGAAAAACCCAATAACACTGCCCGACCCAGAAATCGAACCCAGGACCTCCCGATCCCACGCGCACATTTATGCCGCGAGACCAACGAGGCAGTCGTATAGGGTTTGATGTCGAGTTTTCCGTCTCTACGCAAAGATGTTATTTGCATCTCGTTATCCCTTAGTCGCCTCTTACGACACCCACGGGAAGATAGGGGGTGGTGACACTGGTATTCTATGCCGTCAACCACACGGTTCCAAATAAAAAAAAACCTTAAGATATTTATGCATTTATATTTATTATCTGATTATACAAATATTGCCATATTTATACGTTTCTTAACAGCGAGCAGAGTACCCGACGGGCGGTCTCGGCTTACTTCCATTCTCCATACATGACCATAACCGGGCAACTGACATGTGTAATGTCCCAATACGCCAATACCGTAAAAATGTACAAACACTTCGGTTTTTCAAACGTATATTCCTAAGGGTGCTCGCAATTTTACACACTTGTATCGATTTTTTGTTTCAATATGTTTCGTTTGACACTGACAAAGTGTTTGGAAAATTTGGACAACTGCTCTTAATTTATTTGCATGAACGGCTTAGTGGTTAAAGTGGTCACCTTGCCTTTTGGTACTGCGTTGAGTACTTTGGGTTTGAACCGCACATAGGATTAAAACTTGTTCGGTTTACTTATATTTGTTTCGAGACTGGATATTCTTCGATATTTTATGAAAATGTTTCAAAGACTCTCGTGATACAAAATGCACTTCTAACACATTTTATTCTGAATTATAATTCAATATTGATGTTAATTACAACCAATTATTACAATTGCTTCCCATAAAACTGATTTTCAACGGTCAATTGAATAATTTGAATAATAATCAAAACTAAGTGCTACAAATATTTATTTGTTATGATGACGGTTTGTTTGACGATATTAAATGAATGAAGTACTTGGAAAGGACGACAAATATGTTTCATTAAACTGAAATGACTGTGGAATATTCAGTTTTAGAAATACTTATATAACCGTTTAAATGAAGATATTTGTCACAGTTTTCTATCACAATTACTGGCCACAATTAAAATTAATGACATATCAAGTACGTGACGACAATAAGTATTATTTTTGTCACAAATGCTTTGTGTAAATAGTGTAATAGTGTATGTATTTATCTTTCAGTGATTAAATAAACATGGCTGGCTGTATTTAAAGCTAAAAGTGATAAATTAAACACCACACAGCCATTATATAATGTACGTGAACGTTTTTGTGATAATTTCGATAATACTCGTTACAATGCTTTATTAAATATGAATGATTGTTATCCATTTTCCGCTCCATAACTAATATTAATGAAATCAATTATCCGCAGTAATTTGAACACTGAACAGTCAAGGCAGATAATTGAAACAAATTTTGATTTTTACTTCACTTTATTTGTTCGTAATTCTTTGCTACGTTCTACTAAACAAAAGCTTGTTCAGATAAAGAAAGGTAAATGTAAATACTTCATTAATAGATTTTCGCGGGCCCGACGAATGCGTGCAATTGCAACCATCTGTGTATTGCAAGTGCAAAGAAAGATTTCTGGTTTTCAAAACCAGTGTTGAATTTAGTGTCGTAGTATTTTAAGTACTAACGTTAAATCAGGCAATATGCCTAGCAAATAGATCAAAGGGCTCAATTTGTACACAACAAAATTATTACTATAATAAGTACGCTCTACGCAAGTTCGAAGTATACCACTTATAATTTATTCTCCATATTATTTAAAATTGGATGTTTGTCAAACATCATCAACTAATTTGCAATAGGTAATCGATTTTATTCTATCGTGTTCAATTTTAAATTCTCGAGATTTGTAAAGTTAATTTAACGGTTCTTAATTGCGTTCACTAACGAGTATATATGGAATAAATGTCCCCCTTTCCTTAGAGGTTTTTACCGGCTTGCAACGATCGCGTGATTATGAACTGAATGTTAATAGGTATTTAGATAGATTAATGGGCTTTGGTTATAATTGCCTATACTTCTAATTTAACCTAGAATAGTCATATGTCATAGTTCTATATAACGAAGTAATAAAACAGTGCATTTTATTGAGAAGCTAGATTACTACAAAATAGGTTAAACTAGAAGCTAGTCAATAGCCATAGCTTATACACCATTCACTTAACCAAAAACATTAATTATGCGGCTAAATTACTTACTGAAAGCAAATGATATCCGGAATAAGACTATTGTACAGGTTAAAGGAAATAATTAGACAATATGATATCATACGGGGCTTTGTAATAAACGACACTAACGACGAATAATAATTCTTTTTCATGCTTAAATTTCCTTCACACCTGATCCTACAACAAGGTCACATCATATTCCTCGAAGTCACGTAAATTAGGTAGGTAGTTAACAAAAACTTATGTGCGGTAATTGGGCTACTTACAAATGATACAATACAGAAAGAGTGTATTTTTTGGTTTGAATTATGAGTAGGTACAATTGTTTTTAACATTATTTGTGAAGTTACAGCTAAAAGAACATCGTCATCATCAGCCTTTAACAGTCATAATAGAACATACGGTAAACAAAATAGAATAATCCTGTGATGGTATGCAAGTAGTGATAGTGTTTTCTGTAAGAAATGACTGGTAGAGTCTCATTGGTTACAGCATGAATCTACCTTATCTATAAGGTAGGGAAGAGAAAGGGAAGATTTAACACGCGGGTAGTTGCGCATGGGTCGAAAAGACCCAGTGTTAAAGCGCCTACGCATTATTTCACCGCAGCGTCAAACACACGTTATAGCTTGCTACGCGGTAGCATTAGATTAAGTTGAGCCTAACATAGCTATAGATTTGTATAGCCTCTTTTTTTATAAAATGTACCACTGTATACGATGTGAATAATCCTTCACTCTCCTTTTGTAAGCTGCAAAGATTACACGTCATCCAAAGTTTCCAAGATCGTTTTAATTCTCGATGTCCAGTGAATCCCACACATATGGTCCATTACGAGCGGATGAGGAATCAGCTGATCGCATTAAAATTATCTACGAGTTTTGAGAGGATTCGTCACCAAATTATTGGACTTTGAACCGGCTTGGATATTCGTATTTTTGGATCAAGTACGCCGTTAATTGGTTTAAATAGGTACTCAACACTCGATAAGGTAATATTTATCCAGGGAATAATTATTATAAGGTTAGTGGATTATTGTTAATTTTTATTGTGTTCATTTAGGCAGACGCTGCATAGTGCTAGTTGTCCGTAATAAAGTAATTACTTTATATTATACTGTAAATTAGTTAATACCTTTTGATAAGTAGTATTAGTGCTACATTTTAACTATTTCGTCATTTTAACGGCAACTATTCACATTAATTTTCATGCAGCGGTAGGTACTTAACTACCTAGTTAGCTTATGTATCACAAATTTGAGTGTAAGGTTTATTACGATATATTATTTATTGCTTATTATCGTTAATTATAACCAGATTAGCGTAATTATTGTGTAATTTTGTTAAAATATTGTATTATTTGTGTTTTTGCAACCATTAATTTGTTAAGTAGGTAGATTGTCACTTATTAGAAAACTTTTCTGTGCAAAGTTATTTGGCTATTATTAATTGTATTTACATAATTAAAAAAGGATTTAGCAGGTTTTCTAATATTTGTGTAATTATTTGTAGATTTATACATCTAGAAATTATATTTCGTAGTTATTTTCTAGTATGCGTGGGTAGGTACCTAGTAAGAAATTAAGTTTAAACCACACCCTGTACCGGCGCAATTTGAGCTATTTGTTACCTAAAATTAACTTTATTTTGTATAAATTCCAGGTCGACAGCACTCGTTACCCATAATGTCCGAGGAAAAGGAGTTAGTGAAGAGGCGAGGCAGTTATAAAGGCAGATTAACTGCATTTATTAATTATTTGCACTCGCTTGATGAAAGCTACTTGACGAACTGTAATGTCACTGAATTTCAGCTGCACATAGGCAAGATTGAGTGTTTGTACGACCAATATGATGAGGTTCAACTGCGTCTCGAATGTATTGTTGAAGATATTAAATTGCAGTATACTGAGCGTTCAGATTTTGAATCGTTATATTACAAATCCTTATCTAGGGCACAAGATCTATTAGGTAAATATAATCAAGTAAGTCCATCAATTAATATCGATAATAGTTAGCGTGCCAGTAAATACAAGCCAGTTAAGTTACCAGTTACCAGTTACCAAAATTTAACGGTTCTTACAGTGATTGGTTAGAGTTTCGCGATTCTTTTGCGAGCCTCGTTCATTCTAATGATGAACTAGACAACATTAATAAGTTCCACTATTTGCGTTTGTCACTGGAGGGGTCCGCGGCTGTGGTACTCCAGTCGACTGAGTTTTCTGCTGATAACTACGCAGTAGCTTAGAAGATATTATGCGAACGATTTGACAACAAAAGATTGCTCATTCAGAATCACGTATCAGCTTTATTTAATTTAGACGTACTGACAAAGGAATCTTCAGTATCCCTCAAAGGTTTGATAGATTCATTAAATAAGAATTTGCGAGCTTTAGAAACTTTAGGCGAACCAATTAAGCATTGGGATACACTATTAATAAACATGGTCACTCGTAAATTAGATTACAAAATATATCATGAATGGGAGGAATATAAAAGCCGGGTAGATAAAGATAACGCGATTACTTTTGATGCCTTCATTCAATTTATGCGTAACCGTGCCGACTTTGTCGAAACTTTAGAATTGTCACGCAATAATATTCCCTCTCACACGTTATCTAATTTGCGAGTGACCATGAAGATAAAATCTATGGTCACGATGCAAGGTTCTAATAATTTAAACACAGCATTGATTTTAAAGGTTTGTCCTAAGTGTAAAGAGGATCATACACTGAATAATTGTCCTCAATTTCTCGCTACGAGTATTGATGAGCGTTTTAAAATATTGCCTAATTATAAACTTTGCTACAAATGTTAACATACGGGTCATTTTGCACATCATTGTAGAAAATCAGGTTGCAAAACATGTAAGCGTAAACATCACGCATTAATTCATTCATCGGAGCCTAGGAGTGTTAATGTCAATGCGCGTAATAAACATACGTATAACAACGCATCATCTGATAGCCCCTCTCTACCGATATGTTTACCGTCCGCTTCTAGTGAGACAGGTAATGTTGCTCTGGCCGCAAGCGTCGCTCGTTCTTGTAAAACTTTTAGCGACGTATTATTATCAACTGCGTTAGTCAAGTTATACGATTATTCGGGTCGTGAGCATGCTGTTCGTGCTATTTTGGATAGCAGCAGCACATCTTCGTTTATAACCGAGCGTTTGTGTTCGCAGTTAAATTTATTAACAAGTAATGTTGACGGTTCGATATTAGGCATAAATAACGTGATTTCTCGCGTAGGCAAAACTCTGACAAGATTTGCCTACGCGAGAAATCACGTTATTTAAAAGTGACGTCACTCAATAATAGCTATGAAGTTAAGCTTTGTTGTTTTGTTTTGCCATTAATAACCAGTGATGTGCCATGTCGAAAAATAGACATTTCTGCTCTTAAAATGCCTACTCACATCTGTTTAGCTGATCCTACGTTTTATGAGCCCGCAGATATTAATATTTTAATCGGTGCTGACCTGTTTTGGGATCTGTTAGGATCACAACAAATAAAGTTAGGCGTTGATATGCCAGTTTTATATGAAACTAAGTTAGGGTATCCACCCAGTTTCCGGGCCTATTACCTCTCATTGTACCAAAATGTCAAAGGACATTAGATGCAATTTTACTCAGTGGTAATATTGAAAAACTACGAGCCGACTTAAAGACCTTTTGGGATTTAGAAGAAATAAACTCTGAAGACACTAATTATATGCCAGAGGAAAAGTTGTGTGAGGAACATTTTATTAAAAATACCACTCGCTTACGTGATGGTAGGTTTTGTGTTCGTATACCTCTTAAACAAAGGCCTGATGTTTTAGGAAATTCGTACAATAGGGCTAAGCATTGTTTACATTCATTAGAACGTAGGCTAAAGTACAAACGAGAATTTAGCGAATTATATATTGGTTTTATGTCAGAATACGAAAAGTTAAACCATATGAGCGAAAATAAAGTAGTAACTCTAAAGGATAATCGTAATGACTATTTTATACCTCACCACGGCATATTACGCGAGAGTAGTGCGACTACTAAACTACGTGTCGTATTTAATGCAAGCAGCCCTTCGTCATCAGGTGTTTCCTTGAATGACATACAGATGGTGGGTCCTACCGTTCAGGATGACTTGTTGTCAATACTTCTTCGATTTCGACATCATAAATATGTCCTGTCGGCCGACGTTGAGAAGATGTATAGAATGATAGCCATCCATCCATCTGACAGGCACTTGCAACAAATAGTTTGGTGTAGCAATATAGACGACCCTATTAAGACGTATACATTAAATACGGTAACCTATGGCACGGCAAGCGCGCCATTTCTTGCTACTCGGTGTCTCAAACAAATAGGTCTTGATTGTAAGCATGAAAGGGTAGCTGAAATCATCCAACATGATTTTTACGTCGATGATTTGTTGACCGGTGGGGATGTTTTGAGTGAGGTTGAGTTTATACGCACTCAAGTCACAAATGGCCTGGCATCTGCTAGTATGACGTTAAAAAAATGGAGATCTAATGAACCGCTATTGTTAGACCTAAGTATGGGCACTAGCGGGTCAAATAAGTTATTTGGTTTAAACTGGTTCGCAAATCCTGATGAGTTAGGTTTTATAGTAAACTCGGTGCCTTCTCTTAGTAATACGAAACGGGATCTACTTTCAACGATTGCACGTATTTTTGATCCCTTAGGGCTTCTTTCTCCTTTCATCATCACCTTGAAAATGTTGTTACAAAGCATGTGGTTAGACAAGCTTTCATGGGATGAGCCGCTAAACCCAGAAATTAAAAATACTTGGCATAATATTGTAAAATCTTTACCTCTCGTAAATGATTTAAGTATTCCACGCATTGTAGTTTGTAATGCGTATAGGTCACTTGAACTACATGTGTTTGCAGATGCGTCTGAGCGCGCCTATGGTGCGTGTGTATATGTTCGTAGCATCAGCGATACTAATAAATGTATGGTCAGGTTACTGATGGCTAAAAGTCGCGTGGCCCCGATTAAGCCTAATACAATACCTCGGTTAGAGTTATGTGGTGCTTTGGTAGGTGCGCGTATTTATGAAAAAGTTTCACAAGCCTTTCGAATAAACATAAATCATGTTTATTGTTGGACTGACTCAACCATCGTATTGGGTTGGTTGCAAATGTTGCCCTCAAAACTACAACCGTTTGTGCATAATCGTTTAGCTAAGATATTAGATAAGACGAGTAACTGCACATGGCAACACGTACCAACCAATATGAACCCAGCAGATCTGATATCTCGTGGCGTGGATATCAGAACCCTGCAAGGGTTGGATTTGTGGTGGTCTAGACCCAAGTTCTTACACAATGAGCAGTCCAGTTGGCCGTCTCAATTGAAACTGAAAGGTTTAGCATTAGAATCTTTGCCTGAAACACGACCACACATTTCACTGAGCGCCGTTATAAATGGTAATAACAAAGATAAACTAATAGATTTTAAAGGGTTTTCAAATTATCTTAGGCTCCTGCGCTCCGTAGCATATGTTTTGCGTTTTATTAAAGCTTGTCTGCCGTGTGGTGTCCGGCGGAGTAGAATAGCCCTCCCTCTCTCCTACCGAGGTGTCGTAAAAGGCGACTAAGGTATTTCGTCGGACGCATTATCATCAAATATAATATTGACGTCTTTAACCATAGAGAAGGAAAACTTGAAACAAACCCGGCAGTCTGCCCCGCCGTTAGGTACTGACTGTTAAACCGTAAAGAGAAGATACAGTCAAATAATTAACCGACGTGATCATGGCTGTAGGTAATATTTCTGTAAGTTTACCCCAGGGGGGTACCGGCGGAGCCGGAGAATCCCCTCCTCGTCCTGTATTTGCAGGACGAGGCTGCTCCTCGTATTCTGGGGGGAGCAACCTTACAGCTGTAGGCGGCGACGATATTCGCCATACGTCACGCCAAAACCATCTAAATCCTATGCGGAATTGTTCGCGTCGGGGCGGAAAGTGGGCAACGGAATGCCGTTTTGCAACTTTAAATGTTAGAGGAGGAATGAATGAGAAGATGGATGATGTTTACGAAGTAATGAATGAAAGAAAACTAGATGTGTTGTGTGTGAATGAGACAAAGCGTAAGGGGAAAGACATGCTGACGCGCGGCCCGTTCACAGAGATATGGTCGGGGGTTACCGATGAAGAACATGGCAGTAAAGGCGTCGGTATAATTCTTTCAGAGCGAATGGCAGAATGCATGCGTGAGTATGAGTGCGTAAGTCCGCGTCTTGTCTGGGTCCGGATGAAAGTAGGCCTGACACCTCTATTTCTGGTAGGTGTATATGCACCGGACTCCTCATATAGCAAGGCGGTACGAGCGGAATTTTGGGAACAAATGAGAGAGGTAGTGTTATTGCGTAAGGCGAATGAACGTATTGTCATGCTTGGAGATTTTAATGCAAGGGTTGGAGTGAAGCGCGATGGGTATGAAAATGTACTTGGGGCATTTGGAGATGAGAATGTGAATGAGAACGGAGTATACTTGTTAGATGTATGTGTGGAGATGGGTTTGTCAGTGACGAATACGTGGTTTCAGCACAAAAGGATACATATGTACACGTGGCAAAAGAAGGTAGGAAATGTTGTGTTAAGAAGCATGATAGACTTTGTGATAGTTGATGAAAGAATGAGAATGAAAGTAGTGGATACTAGAGCGTATCGTGGACCTGATGTTGGCACTGATCACTATTTAGTCATTAGTAAAATTAGTGGTCTGTTCAAACACTGGCGGCACAGAATTAAAGCGTGTACCACTGAGTTAGTACGTATAAAAGTGGAAAGATTGAAAGAGCAGCGTGTGAAAGAGATGTACAAAAAGCAATTGAGTGAACGGCTGGATACAATCTGGAGTGATGTAAATGAGGAAAGTGTGAGCGATGTATGGTCGGTATTTAAAAGCAACGTAGTGAGATGTGCTGAAGACGTATGCGGAGAGAGTAAAAGAAGAAGTAAGAAAAGTGAAAAAGCTGACTGGTGGGATGGTGAAATTCGAAGTATGGTTGAGGAAAAGAAAAAAGCATGGCTGGATATCCTAGCAATAGAGGCAACGAATAGAGCTAGTGGTGGTATGAAAGAAGATCGTGTTAAAGAAATGAAGAACAAGTATAGGTGTATGAAAGCTAAAGTTAAAGAATGTATAGAGAGGAAGAAGAATGAGAAAAAGGAGAAATATGAGAAGCAATTCGGCGCAAGTTTCCAAGATAATATAAAACTGTTTTGGAAACTCGTCAAAGAAGCGCGAGGGAAGAATATGAATACATTGATGAAAGTGATTAGGAATGAAAAAGGTGAGGTCATGAATGAAGAAAGCATGATACTGGATTGCTGGAAAAATATTTTGAGAGTTTATTTGAGAAAGACATGAGTGAAACAGAGCGAGAAGAGATAATAGAAGATGCGTGTGTGGGCCCGGATGACGAAATTAGAAAGGATGAAATTATGAAAGCTCTAAAAAGTATGAGGTCAGGAAAGTCTGCTGGGTTCGATAGAGTGACGTCTGAAATGTTGAAGGCTGGCGAGGGACTTACAGTAAACCTGCTGCATCGCCTTTTTAATCTGTCCTTGAAACAGGGCCAAGTTCCAGATGACTGGACCAAGGCAGTGCTTGTTCCAATTTATAAAGGCAAAGGCTCGCAGCAGGAATGTCAAAATTATCGCGGGATCAGCCTTCTCAGTGTTGTTGGAAAAATGTATGCCAGAATATTGATTGATAGAGTAGTAAACGTGACTTATGACAAGATATGGGATGTGCAAGCAGGATTTCGGAAGGGAATGGGATGTACGGATCAAGTCTTTTCCTTGCGCTGCGTTACCGAAAAATGTCTGGCAAAAAACCAGAAGGTATATTGCGCGTTCATAGACTTGGAAAAGGCTTATGATAGGGTAAATAGAAAGGAACTATGGAAGGTGCTATCTATGTATGGGGTGGACAACTTTATAATAAGGGCTCTAAAATCTCTTTATAGGGATTCGAGGGCCTGTGTCCGAATTAATGGTGCCTATACGGACTGGTTTGACATCTCTAAAGGTGTCAGACAAGGGTGTCCAGCTTCACCCTGGTTGTTCAACTTATTCATGGATAGCTGCATGAAAGATTTGAGGGAAATTGATTGCGGGATTGATATGGTAGGATTGCGTGTTAAGTGCCTCTTATACGCCGATGATCAAGTAATTCTTGCATCATCGGCGAATGAGTTGCAACAAATGATGGACTGCATGAACGAGAGTTTTAAAGCAAAAGGTATGAAAGTTAATGCAAGAAAGACGAAAGTGATGGTGTTTGAGAAGGATGAAAGTTTGACTGAGTGTAATATTACGATTGAAGATGAAAATGTGGGACAAGTTGAAAGATTTGTATATTTGGGAAGCATGTTTACAAGAGATGGAAGATGTGAAGGTGATATTGAAAGGAGAGTGATAGCGGGGAACAGTGTGAATGGAGCGCTGCATGCCTTTATGAACGGCCAAACCGTGCCTAAAAAGGCGCGACTGGCGGTTCATAATGGAGTGCTGGTGCCCACCTTGATGTATGGAAGTGAGTGTTGGGTATGGCAGAAAAAGCATGCAAGCAGAATTAACGCAGTTGAGATGCGATCACTGCGTAGTATGTGTGGGGTGAGACTGATTGATAGAATTCCGAATGCAGTAATACGAGAGCGATGTGGCCTGAAAGAAGATGTCGTGACAAGGATTGAGAAAGGAATGCTGAAATGGTTTGGACACGTGGAGAGAATGAGTGAAGAAAGATTGACGAATCAAATATATATGGCAGAGGTGTATGGACAAGCCGGTTGCGGCAGACCTCGTAAGACGTTCGTGGACCAAATTGGGGACGTCTTGAAAAACGGAAAAGTCCGAAGCACCCGCAACCGGCGAGCATGTATGAAAAGAATAATGAATGTAGAGGAAGCACGTGAGGTTTGCAAGGATAGAAGCAAGTGGCGATCTGTTGTCTCTGCCTACCCCGACGGGAAAAAGGCGTGAGCATATGTATGTATGTATGTTGTCGAAAGAATCCTTGTAATAGTTAATTTCTTACAAATGATGAGTTACAATGCGCATTAAATTTAATAATTATTAAAAGTCCACGGGACTTGTTTCCAGAGTATTCAGAGCTACTCGTCAGTAATCAGAAATAACCGAAAAAGAGCTCCCTCGTCAAGTTCAATGTTTATTTAGAGCATGATAATATAATGCGTGTTGGGGGACGTTTCGATAATTCGGACTTTTCGTTCAGTAAGAAACATCCCATTATTTTACAGTCCACTCATGATTTTACGAAGTTATTGTTTCATCATGAACATAAAAGTTTAATGCATGCAGGTCTACAATTATTGTTGGCTACGATTAGAGAATCATATTGGCCTATCGGTGGTCGTCGCTTAGCTAAAGCGTGCTACCATCAGTGTGTACGTTGTCATCGTATGAAGGGCAAAACTATTACGCCGTTGATGGGGAATCTACCCCACCAGCGACTTGTTCCAGGTGGTTACCATTTCGACAGCACAGGCATTGATTATGCTGGCCCTATACTTTGTGCTAGTCATCAAGGACGTGGATGTAGGCTCGTAAAAGTTTATATCGCGATTTTTATATGCTTCACCACCAAAGCTATCCATCTAGAGCTGGTAGGTGACTTGACTAGCAACAAATATTTACTGGCACTCTATAGATTTATTTCACGCTGAGGTAAACCTGTCAACATATATTCGGACAACGGTACCTCATTTGTTGGTGCGTACAACGACCTGTCAAAGTTTTTAAAATCGCAGAGCAATTCAATAAGCGAGGATATTGCTAATCATGGAGTTAATTTTCATTTTATTCCCGCGTATACTCCTCATTTCGGCAGACTATGGGAAGCGGGTGTGAAGTCGACAAAATTCCATCTTCAACGAGTGTTGGGACATTGTAACCTTACATTTGAGGAATTGAATACCGTACTGATCCAAATTGAGGCGGTTTTGAATTCACGTCCGTTAACGCCGCTGTCTTCAGACCCCGACGATTATACTCCGCTAACGCCGGGACACTTTTTGGTTGGAGGACCTCTTACTGCCCTTTCACAACCAAGTTATCAGGACTGCTCCACAACTCATGTATCACGTTTTCAACGGATTGGGCAACTCCGTCAACATTTTTGGGCACGTTGGGGTAAGGAGTTTGTTGCCGAGTTGCAACAACGAACTAAGTGGCACACATCCCAAGATGGGTTGAAGCTGAATTCCTTAGTGGTCATCAAGGAGGACCACCTGCCGCTCCTCAAATGGAAATTGGGGAGAATTGTAGCTGTGCACCCAGGGTCGGATGGAATCGTTAGAGTTGCTGACATTCGCACTTCAACTGGCATCATACGGAGGGCCTTCAATAGAATATGTCCGCTGCCAGTAACCATGGATTTAGTTTGAAAGCTTGGAGCTTCCAAAGCCTGGGGGCATGTTAAAGCGCCTACGCATTATTTCACCGCAGCGTCAAACACACGTTATAGCTGGCTACGCGGTAGCATTAGATTAAGTAAAGCATAACATAGCTAGAGATTTGTATAGCCTCTTTTTTATAAAATGTACCTGCTGTATACGATATAGATAATCCTTCACTCTACTTTTGTAAGCTGCAAAGATTACACGTCATCCAAAGTTCCCAAGATCGTTTTATTTCTCGAAGTCCAGTGAATCCCCCACACCCAGTACTCTCGTTTTTGTACCATAACTATGTTTGTATAGGTTTATTCGTGTCGTCGCGCTAAGTAACTTCAAATAAATTTATATTCTAGCCGCATACTCAGCCACAGCCTGTTTTCGCGTGGTGTTTTGACAGTACGGACCTATCAAGTGAGGATGGGTCGTTTCGTTATGTAATTTGGAGCTTGATTATAAAAAAAATATTCGTATAAGTCTATAAAACTCCCCTATTTATAAAATAGTTAATCATATTTGATAATGAAAACAGTAGTTAAATGTTCAAAGATTAAATAAATTAATGATTTTCTCGTTCATATATGCCGAGAAGTGAAAATTTTGCAGTGATCTCCTAAATCTTGTAATTTATGTTCCATTGTTTTAAACAATAAACATTTCGTATTTTTAAGTTTGTTTCAGTATCCTCTTTCTAGTTTTTTTACAATAATTCCGAAATTACATTAAGTTATTAAAAATAATGCATGCCATATCTGGGTCTTTTCAACCCGTGCGCGACTATTCGTGTCACAAAATGAGACGCGAGTTTTGGCGGGTTAAGAAGATTAGGAGCAAAGCTAGGTTGGCATAATTGGCGTGGAAAGGCCACGATTACTCGCTTACCATATCGTTTCCCGCCGTTACCTTTATTATAAAAATAAAATCTGGCAAGTGCGAGACTCACTCGTACACGAAGGTTTCTAAACACATGTCTATGTCTACGCTTCGTGCAACACAAAGAAGTCTGCTCGTTTTTATTAATTTAAATTAAAGTTTTCTCTAAGAGCAGTTCTTGAAAAATTGTTCTAACGTAAAGATAATTTGAGTTGAAGAACTAACTTAAGTCTGCAGGAGATAAAAAAAAACTCCCAGACAATGAATGCTAAGATTGATTATTTATTTGTAATGGCAAGTAATATAATGGAAAGAAAAATATTTTATCTTTATCTCCATAATTATACACACGAAAGAAAGAAATTAACATAATAAACATAATTCTATTTATATTAGTTTACAAAATGCGTAGAAAAGGATTAAAACTATACATGGTCATAATATTTTTATGACAGTGACGTAAAGTTTATAATTTTTGCGGCGTCAATCGACCGCAGAACCAACCACCTTACGACGTAATATAATTGACTCTTAACACTTTCACACGTTTCTGAGGAAATTCCCACATATCTTAATACAAACAATTGCAAAAGAAAGCAATCCAATTAATGATCTATTTTAGCTTTCGAGGTACCCTAAACAAGGTTACAATAGTTCAACTAGTATGGAATTCGGATCTGTGCCGTACAAACATATCATATAATATTTAAATTCCTTGGATTTTGTACTTCTAGGTTTCTCCATAGTAAGGCTAAACCAACATTATAAAACTGAAAAGTTTCTAAGTCGAACTCGCTCGTCGAAAATGGTAACTGAAATCTCAAAGATTTTTGTAAATGTTTGTGTTTGATATACCTAGCGATTAAGTCTTCCTTAATAACACATAGGTACTGGCACATGATAAAGACTATACTTAAATATTATTTATGTACCAACTTCACAATCTTAACGTAGTGATCTAATTTTCAAGTTTGTGAATTTGCAAAAAAATTAACACAGATGTACAGGAATATCAAAGGAAAGGTAATTGTATTACTGTCCACCACTTGTAAATTAGAAAAATAACACAATATGCAGACACAAAAAAATCGCTTGAATATTAAGTATTATAAATAATGTTACAAAGCAATAAGCAACTTACAAAAATACGAATTAACACCATCGCCGATATTAAATATTCCTAGAAAGTGTTTACCCGTCAGGCACATTTACGCCTGACGACAGTTTACCTGCTGGTATAATTGACACATTTATTACGAGTCGGGCTCACTAGCTAAGCAGAAGTGACGACATATCACGTTACATAATGTAGCAGAAGGGCCGGAAAGAGTAATGGAAGGAAATTGATGAACCATATTACATATCAATAAAGATATTGGCAATAAATAAACAGATAAAATATTGCCGTTTAAGGTCGAAAGCAATTTGTAAGCTCGCCTATCTTTAATATCGACAAGATCGGCCGGAATTACCTACAACAGGTTTTTGCATCATGATTTGTGGCGCCCGCGGGCGATGTTTGATCCGACACGTTTTCCCCCTTACCAACCGAAACAACTTTTATTTAGGTAAAATTATTCCTTTTGGAAACGTGAGAGTACAACATTTGTTGAGTTTAAATTGTTTTATGTAGCACTGTTGAGAATTGTAATAATTTCATGTTTTTATTTAATACAATAAATCATTATTATTTATAATATCAATATGACTATTCTAGAAAATTAGCGTTTACCGTTTGATGTTCATTTTTATGACATGAAAATATATATATAGTTATGATCATTTCAAAATATGTGATGCAAAAAGAATTTTCTTAGGCATGAGTAAAGTCGAAAGACTTCAAAATGGATGGCAGATCACAACCTAGACATTAATTTCTCAAAAACCAAATTGATGAGTTTTCATCCCCGTCAAAAACCACCCTTACACCTAAATTTCTCATATAATAATATAAAATTAGAAGAAGTTACAGAATTCACTTTACTTGGTTTAAACATAGACACACACTTAAATTGGAAATGTCATATAAAGAAACTCAGACTCAAATTATCAAAATTTATATTTGCCTTGCGTGAAATTAAGAAAACTACTGATATGCATACGGCCTTGATAACATATTACGCATATGCCTACTCATGGCTTAGTTATGGCATCATACTTTGGGGAAATAGCACAGACACACCAACACTTTTCACATTACAAAAAAAACTTATTAGGATACTGGTCAACATAGATGAAACCGACAGTTGCAAACCCCATTATCAAAAGCATAATATTCTAACCTTATCTTCCATATATATATATTAGAAATGTGTAAATTTGTACGTAAATATCTAGATTTTTATAGTAAAAGACAAGACATACAAACAAAATATTCATTACGCCATAAAAATAGACTAAATCTACCCACCTCTAAACTAACTATGCACGCAACAAGTCCATTCGTTATGACAATAAAAATATATAATAATCTCCCAGAATATTTAAGAAATGAACCAAATGATAAGAAATTCATATACAAGTTAAAACAAATATTAATAAATAAAGCGTATTATACAATAAATGAATACTTAACTGATAAGCATATACTGTAGTAAATAATGTTAAAATCAATGCATTTACATGAAGTAAATTGAATACACAATTTGTAATTTTTAAGAGTATAAAGTTAGAATAGATTTGTAAAATAATTACAAGAAAATAGATAAGTACCTATATAATTATTTAAACCTAACTAAAATTATTACTTTACCGATATTTGAGCTCTATGTGACTTCATGCTCTCTCCTACGCTGCCGTGCCCTACAGGGTCCATAATGCACTGTATACTTATTTTTATAACATCTAACTGTATACTTATTTTTATAACATATGGTGTGCAATAAACGTATTGAGTATTTTTGTATTCAACGTTAATTTTATTTAACATCACAGAAGCTACATTACAGCTTTAAATTTGTTTTAAAAAAAAAGGTATAATTAACTGTACTCTCACTCAAAATATCAACATACTCTTGAACTCTGATTTAAATCGAAGTTTCACTTTTTGTCCACTATACCAGGAAGTTTATCGATATATTTATTCACGTTTCACGTATACATCATTCGCAACATGACGCTAACGTCACAAATATTTCTTCCTATCCATAAGCGCTACCAGATGTCTACATCCTTCAGATTTATTACTGCAGTGGTGCCTTTCATCTTAATTTGACGACAGGAAGAATTAAATTGCTTTAGTCTGTTGTAAAAACAAAAAATATAAAATGCGGACGATATTAATGATATTCGTTACACTTCACGGCACCGATTTTCGAATAAATGGAACGATAAAAAAATCGAATACCTTTAATCTGCGGTTTAAGCCTATATCGGTTATAGGTACCTACGTCATACCTGCAATCTCCATGGGTACCTAAGTGAATATTTTACTGCATGAAATATTCATGCATCCATGATGAATATGACACTTGCATGATTAAAAAGTAGTTGTTTCGGGACTAAGTATTTTTACCGGCGCTGAAAAAAACGTTGTTCCCAACAAGCTCATTAGTCGCATATTTTACTAAATTATTTTATACAGTACATAATTATATTAAATACCACCGTCAGGCATACATCCAACATTCAAGCGGCCAAGTTCACGGCCTGAGAAACCAGAAGGCCAATTTTCGTATTTTATATGCCATTGAAATTATATTTTGAACGAAATGAGATTATATTTTGAATTGACTCAGAATCGGTATTCTGCAAATTTTATGTCATTATTGCCTAAATTGACTTCTATTGTTCTATTGTTGACACATTATTCAATTTACGATCTAGTCGCGATAACATTCTAATATCAGTTAATTTAGGAGAATACCATTTGTGATATGAGTATGACACTGACATTAGATCGAAACTGCATTTTGAACAAATATTATTAGGAGAATTGGGCCTCTAAATACAAGACACACGTCAGCATAGCCGCGGGCATAACACACAAATAAAAATACTCGCATACGTTATCTGTTTCCTAACAAACTTTTATACGTAAAAGTTTTGCAATAAATGTTTAATTTCATTTAGGCAACAACATTAAGAGACATTCGTAATGCGCGGAGACATCGAGACGAACAAGTTTTGTTTCAAAATTACCTAAAGTACAAACCTTATACTTCACGAACTCATTTCAAGTCTTTCTTAAGTTTCTCTAGACGCAATGAACATGTGAGTATGTGTGAAGTAACAAATAATATAAATGTATTTACACAAAGAAAACTCAGTTTTTGATATATGTTTAAAGCCACGAACCTCACCACACCACATGTGAGAGCACTAATTTGTATGAAAATCAAGAGTTCAATACACAATAACCGCATTTTGCATTCGTTATTAGTAGTATTGTGGTGAATATTGTCATTATTCTCCTTATTTATTTATTATTATTATCGACGGCTTGTGTGATACCGACCACATCGTAGGCATGTCAAAACCACAAAGTAGCGTCGACGTGACGTCGCGACGTTCGTGCACATCTGCGCCCTCTCTATGTCATTGGAGATGGATGTAAGGATATTGCAACCACTAGCGACAACGGAACCACAACTACATTTTGTAGATACCTCTACGTGTTACAGTGACAATATTCACATGTGACCACAACATAACCGCACTTGTCACGATGGTTTCGGGTGGAGGAGGGAGGTAGGGATCGTAACGATGGAGAAGTAGTTTAAGCAGCTGCCGTGCCGTGTGCTTCGGGTTCGGTTCTCACACCAGACATCATTAAGTGCGATCCTTATATTGTTGTTCCAAGTCCTAGTGATTGATTTTTTTAAGATTTCCTCGCAACACATGATTCATTTATACATTTAGTGGTTTAAAATAATTATAATTATATTCACTTTTAAAACTACTGTCAGTGATGTTGACAAATTATTATCGTTTTGGTAAACCTATATAACATAGTTTTAAGTTTGATGTTTGTGTAAGAGAGGACCACCACCACGTGGGTATATCCAAACTGAGGCTATCATTAGATAAGCTTTGTTGACGTAGAAGTTTTTATAAGCAAATTTTTGGCCATACAAACCACCGCATTAGAGACTTGCTTAGCCACGGAATTTGTAGTGTCATTTTAATAGTTTCAACCTGTGGTACGCTTACTAGTCTAGCCGTCTTTGGCTGAATATTATCTTTTCCACATAGCGATTGCTTGTCTGACCTCTGCAACCCGAAGGAATACCAATATTTCATGGGTTTGACTAATGTCAGTTTATTCAAAGGTCATAACGTCCTCTAACGACAATCAAAGATCGTCCTGACAGCCGAGAGCGACGGCTTAACGTGCTCTTAGAGGCACGGGGCAGACGATAATTAACCAAGCATAACGGCATATCTCTCAAATATTTATGGTGCTGAGTGTTGAGTAGTATCCAGTATTGTATTAGTTAGCTTATAAATGACAAGGTTTCTCATGGTTCATATCCTTAATGCGTGTACCTCGATAACTTGCTTGTGACAAACGTCGTATTGTTACCAAAGGTATTTGTTTTATTTCTAAACAAAACATCATAACATAATCGCTTATCAGCAGAGAAATTGAATAGTACTTGTTTAACGAGCTTTAGATGTGGCGCTAATAGAAAGACCACCAATGTTTTCGATGCCGCAGGTTTGCAGTCAACATGACAAGTTACTTTGATACCTGATTAAACTGCCAAGATCTTAAGCAAATTTGCAGTGTTGTATTGCAATGAGAGGTCCCACTGTGCGAGTGTTGATACAACTAACATGTGCAACATTGTTACTTTATAGATAGAAATCACTTTAATGTGTATGCTTGATAAATATAACAGTCAAACTAATTCAATCTTAAGAACTTCTGAAAGATAGAGGAGTTCGTAGAGCTACAATTTGTCTAGGTAGATGGCGCTGTAGGCGAAATACCGAACATAATGTTGGTCTAAAGCTATTAATTACCTTACAACGATATCCGAGGTGTGTGTGCGTGCGATGTCGATGTCTGCTACGAAATGTCTACGCAGTACGCAACAGCTACGATTTCTACTAACATAACTAGGTACGAGGAAAGGCTACGCACGCAGTATCTCTCAATTTGTTATGAACTGCAGGCTACACGCTGGTTACCTATTTGTACTTGTTATGCTAAGGTATCACTGAACGCCACATTCAGCACAGTGAATACGATTATTATTAAAGTAGCAATTATGAGACTACCTCAAATAATATTTTTGTGGTGACACCTTGTTATACACCGCTATTTTTTAATTAGTACAAAAAAAAATAACGGGGCACTAAGTATCTGGAACTAATCATATTTGTGTAGGTAAAAAAAACACTTAGTCCCAAAAATGTCTCCAACTGTCCACAAAAATACGTAATAATTGGTAAACGCATAACTAAGACTATGACCGACCCGCGTACTATGATTAGGAACAGTAGTAAACTGCTTCATTGATGAATTCCCCCCTGTCCCGCTGCGGCCGCGCCGCGCTCCGATGCGATAAACAGTGCTAAATTGCTAGCAGAAGTGAGCGCATCGATTTTTTCGCCGCAACAGTTAATTGTTTGTCTACGTTTGTCCGACGCGATTTCTTATCCGTTCACATCACGGAAGTATGTAGCTATGCTACGTGCGTACTTTTTGAGTGGAGGAATCGCGAGTGCAGCTGTGTACCCATGAACTTCTTTTTGTGAGTGTACAAAAGTGAGCCGGTTAGTGTCGAACAATTAAAACAGCGCACATTGGACGCTTTTGACGAAGTGAAAAGACAGAAGGGTACTTCTCTCGTTAAAAATCAATTTGATAAAACGTGCCCGTCTGTGTATTGACAATGGTGGTGGCATTTCGAAGGACAATGGAAATACTTGTAAGTTTAGTAAATAAAACCTACTTACTTAAGTATATAATAATTTGATGCGGGCGGCTCAAAATCGGTCTGTGTGGAGAACGTTGAGGGAGGCCTATGTCCAGCAGTGGACGTCTCTAGGCTGACATGATGATGATGAAATAATACTTTTAACCTTTAGTTAGGCGCGCCAATAAACTAACATTGTTAGTCGCACGGGGTCTGCAGTTACCCCAAATTGATAGGTATGAAATAAGAAACATCTTAATTAGCAATCAACTTTAATTGTTTTTATTCTAATTATTTCTTATTATTCTTTTAGAAAAATACAAATAAAATCTTAGAAAGATGTTTAGAACAATAGAAAAATATGTTTTTCGTAAGTACTATATAAATTCAACAATTAACAGACATTTTCTTTGTATGATCGCCAGAGATGAATTTATTACACTTATTGCACTTTGCAGTCGTTTTCCTGTCGCTTTTTTGTCGACAGATATAGCACCTTCATTTTTTTGTTGAGTGCAATCAGTATTAGACGTTGAAGGAGTCGCAACTTCAGGTTCTGACAATCGTTTTTCAAAGCACTGGGCAGGGATGGAACGAAAAAGCCCCTCCGTGCAGTGCGTGCGATCAACTCCACGGCGCGGGTGACACTGAATCGCGTGGACAGTAAAGAGTTAGAAAGCTAGCAAGAAATTTGGGTTGCCAGCATGAATTGCTAAAAAAACAACTTAATTTAAAGATCGCTTGGGGTCGCAGTGACCCCGCGCGCCTAATTAAAGATAAATAGCAGATGATTCTAACTTCATAAATACGCCAAAATTACTCTTTTCTTTTATTATAGAATAACTTATTTTATTTTGATATTTGTTTGCTTTCTAATTAGGTACATACCTGCGTATTTAATTACTTGTAAAATGGTAAATTTTGCCGGTCCTAAGCCCGAATGAAGAATGAAGGAGAGGGTTAGAATGTAGAAAATTAAAAAGTAACTACCTACACTTATTATTTTGTTTCATTTTATTATCTAAGGCTACCTACATTATAAGTGCGACGGAAAGAATGCGTATGAGTAGGACGGAAAGTAAGTACTATCAATGAAGTGGTGAATGGATTGTAAAATATATCTATGATTTAGGTGAGATTTTCTACAAAAAACTAATGATTATAACTTTGGTATTTATAGATATTATAAAATTCTTACGTCACATATATGATAATAACGTCTTCGCTAATATGTGCTTAAAGTTTTTGTACTAATTAAAAATAGTGGTGTATATTAATGATGGTAAAAACAATCACCTTTCAGTGAACGATTACATACTAAAGTCCTGAACTCGCCATTTAACCGATGTCAAATATGTTCAGGTACTGAAGTGCAAAATTTAATCCATTATGATGTTACGATAGTGCCTGACGACGATTGTGACGAGATAAGTAGACATTACATATTAACACTTTAACTGCCAAGCAAAAAAGATTGACAGCCAATCCTCCGCTACCGTAGGTCACCGGTGACCTACGCGGCGGTTATAGTGTTAAGTAATATAAGCACTCATCTATTATCCTAATTTTGTTGCGATTTCGTAATTAACCAATGGTCATAGAATCTTATTGTCAATTTGCATTTATGTCAAACTTATTAAGTGCGGAAGTAAATATTTGTTTTGTGAAAGAATAACACTTAAAATTAATTCTAAAATAATTATTTCTCTATCTTTGACCAATTCACAATATCTTATAACTGCTCTCATTGCAAAGTTTAAAAATATTGGCATCTGTACATGCTTTTTGAAAAAGAACAATGAATTAATTTATCCTGGTGTTCCTCAAGGTAGCATACCCGGTCCGCTCCAATCGGGTATCAACTTTTTTGTTTCAGATATGTTCTGAAGAACGACACGAAGAGAAGTTTTATTAATAAAAGTTTCATGAAATCGAAATTGATTGGCAATCAGCAAAGCCGAAACGGTTATATTGCATACAACAGTGCAAGGAGTAGTCTTCAGCGAAAGTATCGAAATACTCTCCGTTCATGAATGAAATGAATGTCATACGAATTAAGTGAATGGAATAAGGAAACACGTATCGGGTACTATGCTGGATTTGTCAATTTGTACAATAATTATGGGATTTTGAATCGTACGACTACCTTGAATGAATTATCTGGTGGTCCAGCAAGAGCTTGGTATAACCAATGAATTAGTTTCTGCTAAATTTGAAGACTTAAGTTTAGAACCCCGACGGCAGCAATTACACTTTCCTGTTCTTACTTCAACTTATTTGCCTAATTTGGTTAACCTCAAAAATAAAATCTTCACATCAATTCGACTTACGTAATAATACAACTGGGAGTATTCAAGACTTTCTCTAACTACATGTCTTACTACTCAAGTGCCTGCTACGATACGCGATTAAAACATGCAACAAATTAGTCACATCAAGAATCAAACTTGTAAATTTCGTTGTACAAAATATGCTGTTCACTCTTAATATTGCCAAAGTAATAATCACACATCCATCTTATTTAGCCAAAGCAGTAGACCAGTGACACTAACAAAAACCTAACTTCGCCTAGTAACAATATAGATGCAGATGATTCCTCTCATCGACCACTATTAACAATATTAATAGCAAATACCCTAATTTTATCCCAATCATCAAGCACAAGAAAACTATTTCGTTCCTCTAAAACGGTATTTACCTCTGAGAAAATAGGCTTATGTAAATACTTCGCAACTTCATTAGGAAAACAAATTAACGCACGGTACATTTGATGTGTGTAGTTGGACCTACCTTCCCAACCAGTAAACTTGAAGTGCTCTATTTACACAAATATATTGTAAGTTTCATAGATATGTTTTATTCATATTCAGCCTTGTTTTAACCTATCCCACTGCTGGGCACAGACTTAATGAGGAGGGTTAGCCCACACTGGCCAAGTGTGGCTCAGCAGATTTCATATGACTGCCTTTCGAGAACATTGTGAAAAGCTTTCAAACATGCAGGATTCTTCGCGATGTTTGCCTTAGCAAATCATTATTGACAATTTAATACTCATTTCGAAAAGTATGTGGTACCCGCCGTAGGTTTGAATTCACGACCTTATGAATATAATATATCATATGATTATCATATATAATCATATAATATACTACCACGTTCACACAACAACATCTAGTCCTAAACTAAGCAGAGCTTGTACTATGGGTACTAGACTATGGATAAACATACATATATACTTTGGTTTTGTAAATACATACATATTATACATAGAAACACCCAGACCAAGACAAACATCCATGTTCACGCAAACAAATGTTTGACTTGAGCGGGAATCAAACCCGCGACCTTCGGCGTGGCAGTCGCTTACACTCCCGCTGCGCCAACCGGTCGTCAAATAAACAATCGTTGCTGTTTTATTATATCAGCGTTACCGCTATCTTTCCTAATCCACAGTTGAATCGGAACCTATCGTAACAAGATAAAGAAAGGGATGTCGTAAACTTGAAACACACATTTTTATTCCGTAGATTTGGTTAAATCACCTCGTAACACAATTTTAGCGTTTTTCGCCGAAATTCTGCAGCGATGAATATGGGAAGGAATGTACTTAAACAACAAAGTGTTTTATTACACCAAACAACTTCTCTTATTATATTTCGATAAAAATAAATACTGAATAAATATTTTATCTAAATCCTATTTTCTCCATATCATATATAGACGCCAATAACTCTCTGTGGAATATATATTGTCGTTCGGTGTGGCTTGGATGCAATACCTGCATTTTATTGATAACGAATACAACGGCAATGTGCGGTTATCGATGCAAAGAATAGAACCATTTCAGCTCGATATTATTCTAATTTATGAGATTGAATCCAAGTGGATCATTATAAGAATGTATTATAAATATTTTGCGAACAAATGTACCATTAAATTCCATTCCAAACGATTTCTGAAAGAAAATAGAAAGACAGATTTTAAAGAACTAAAATACAGGCACTACTATTAAAGTATTATTAGGCAACCATGCTTTATTAGAAGAAACCCTAATGTAGTTTTGTCCGACCCGGGAATCGAATACGAAATAGGGCATTAACGCATAAAATCTTCGCAATATTCGAGCAAAATGTGACAAAATGTCTAAGAATAATTCCGTGATATTATTAGGGTGCTGTAGTAAACTAAGAGAATCACTTATTGTTTCGCCATGTCCGTCCATCCGTCTGGCCACCTGCGGTTTAACCGGAAACTTTAGGCATTAAAGAGCTTAAAATCGTGATACACTTCGATAACGCCAACAAAATAGCTTAATTAAATTATAAGGAAGGTTGTTTTCATGTTTAAGTATCATTCACGTAAATGTACACACTACTAAATGGGTGTAACATTAGACAAGTCTGCCTATCAGAAATTTGAGAGATTTTATTCTACTTCCGTCTTGATAAGTGTAACTATAGAGCACGTCTTGCTCCGTGATCATAAACACACTTTCTGTACTTGAATCATTACCCTACGTACGTGTGCTACTAAAAATATTCTAATCATTCATATCAGACCGAGAGTACCTTGATTCAGGTTAGATGTCTTATTCAGTACCAAAATGATCTTACATAATATGTGTAATACAAACACCTAGCTAACTACCGAAAACAAAAAACTTATCAATATTATTCCACAAGTTACCAAGTAAACGAAGCTCTAATACCCCGGTATTACAGGTACAAGACGTAAAACTTAATAAGTATAATTGAATATATAAAGCTGAAATCATTATGAGACTTCACATCAATAATATCTGTAGAAACGGTTAGAGCATCGGAAATAGACGCCTTGACCCAGTTTGTCGACCCTACAGTGACCCACGGAGTTTGCTGTGTTCAAGGCATAGGAGGGCACGGACTCCCGCAGAGGATGCGTAATGTGGTGGAAATTGAGCCGGAAAGTGGACCCGCTCACGAGCTTCGGTTACCGAAAAGAATTTAATACAGTTTCTCTACGCACACGTATTCAATCTACACTAATATTATAAAGAGGAAAAATTTGTATTTTTGTTTGTAATGGATAAACTCAAAAACTACTGGACCGATTTTAAAAGTTCTTTCATCATTATAAAGCTACATTATCTGTGAGTAACATAGGCTATATTTTATTTTAGAATAAATAGGGGTCCGTAAGATATTTGGGTTTTTCAGGTACGCGAAGTAGTTCCCTCAGGATGCGGGTGAAACCGCGGGCAACGGCTAGTCAGTTATAAAATCCTTGTAAATGTGTGATTGACAGTATTGTCAGAGTAGTTGTTGAGGTAAAGTTTGTGAGTTTCTTGAAACTGATGTTAGAGCAGATGAACACGCCGAGTAAGTAAAGTTCCGCCGTAAAGCTACATATAATTACATCTGTTTTATTATAAAATAAATTAAATAGTAAATAGATTTTCTTGTCGCTTTAAAGAGACTAACTACGGTACGTTAGGGGAATCAACGTCGCAATAGCCCCGTTTCTATTCCTGCGGCGGATAGTTTGATTAATGAAAATACCGACTCATTAACGCTTGAATTGGAATAATTCACATTATACAATAAATAATAATATATAATGCTGCGAAGTTTATTCTAAGTAAAAAGTAAAATATCTTAGTAATTAAATATCAATACCTGTTAAAAAAAACAGGAACAGGCTAAAATTGGTTTCCTTCTAACCTACATTTTTCTCTTCTCGAATTTTATTTATGGCACGTTAAATACTCCGTACTATGAAAATAAACACAGTAAACTAACTATTCAAAGCATAACACAAAATGTGATGTTTCATAACAGATCGTGAGAAATAAAAGTGTGTTTACAGTTTTTATTATATATTTTCTATTGAACGTTCGTATAGAATTACTTGTGTACAGCACAAAACACACGTTAATACGCGAAGAACGATTTTTGCACGTTATGCAAACCTTAACCGTTGCCGTTCGAATAATTTGTGATAGGAAAATGGAATTGTATGCAGAATCATAAAATCCTCCGACCCTCGGCATCCAGACCATAATAAACTTTACCGTTGTGGTTTCTACCTACATGTTGTTTTGATCGCAACTGCCAAAAAAATTACGCGTACCCTCATACGTATCGCCGACCGCACGGTGGAGATCAAGACATTAATTGTCCGTGAACACAAAACAGAGGATTAAATATTCAACAGATTTTATACACATAGAAAACATATTCTCATTTCCAGATACGACATGCTGAGCATTCTACAAGACATCGGGGTCGATGCTTTTCATAATTTTCCATTCTTTATTTCGTAGCTCAAACTCACTCCAGTGTCTTGTAACCTTTTGAAAAATATTACAGAAATATCTCTGATCAAAATTTAAGTACAAATTTGTGTTAACAAAACTTTTTATGTTCTACGATATACCAAAAAAATAATATTTCAAGTAACTTTAAAGTAACTATTTTTTTTTAATTCTGCATACTTTTTAGACTACAAATTTAGTACTTTTATCCTTCATAGCACAAAGTAATTATTTTCTATTTTGTATGCTTTGATTAAATAAAGACAACTCAACTTTATAAATAGAACCAAATTAATTATTTTTAGAGTAACCACATCAAAGGCTTGTATTTAATGCAGCCAACCGTTTGATATTGCTTAAAGACCGCTTAGTTAAAGAAAACACAATGTTTAAGGTACTCATTTATAATTCAATTCACGTAATTAAACTGGGCTTCAAAGTTAGGAGACATTTTAAAATTGAATATTTTTTTGCATTTTGATATTTTCTTGATTAAATTGCGTAGAGCTAGGTCTTTTTCGAATATTATTTCGAGTTCAGCTATTTTGTCTCGAGAAGCAAAAATGAGCTAATTAGCTAAACCTGCGCAATGTGGCACATTAGTCTGGCACTGGCAATTAAACGTTACGGCAGCCTCGGTGGTGTATTTAGCCGATGCTATTTTACTAAAATCGAGTGTTACAGAATACTTGTTGTTGGCTTTAAACCCCAGGCATGAACTGTGGCGTACCTCATCAATATTGCGCGCACGTTCGAAAACTTTCTGCAACAATTACCTGAGAGCTCAAGTGTCGGAAAATATATTGGTTTTGTTCGTCTCAGTCCCAACTATCTAGCGAATCGATCTCCAAGCGAATCTATTAACCTGTGGCTGGCATAAACAAATAAATAAATATATTTACATTGTGTTTCGTTATTTACGGTATAAATAGAGTTGCAGAAAACTATAAACCTTGAAAATAGGTTTAACTTCTAACCATGTTAGTTGTAATAGCTGTTTACTTAATCATTATTAAAATCAAATCCACCATCGGTAAAGCTGTAAAAATGATATAATGTACTGAAAAAGCTTAATACTGTCTTTAAACAAACACGTTGCATAGAAAAGATAAAGCGGAGGAGAATATATAACGTGTTATATAAAACACTAGTACTGCATATTAATTTATGAACTAAAATTGAGCTCAGCAAATTAGCAACCCTGTTTAATTAGGTTGGTCGTGAAGCGATTCGTAGAGCGGCCATAATTATTTTTTGATATAATATGTCACAGAAGATCCGCATCCGGCGGTGTTAATTAATAACTGGCGAGAGGGAACAGCCATGTGCGCCTATGAGCCGAAGAAATTACATCATTTTGCTGAGCGTTGGTTAGTTAGCAGAAAGGCCACTGGTGTACAGGCCGAAATAATAAGCCGCGGCCCGCCACCCCAGTGATTTATTGTTTTGGCTTTGCGAAACCTCACTCGGAAGCTTGATAAAAAATGATCTCTCTTATTAACACCAGTGGCGAAACCCGACTTTATTACCCTTTGCCGATTCCAGTGACACACCAAACATTTTTATATTCAACTTTTCGTATAATCAACCAATCAACTTTTCCGCTGCGTGTTCACGCTGGCATTTACGCGTCTTGTTTTAGTTTTATCCGATTGTAAACAAATATTCAACAGAACATACTTGTTACGTTTCCACTTTTATATTAAAATATAAAAGTGGAAAGTCGCACAAGGCTTTTAATAAATTAAAAGCCTTGTGCGACTGAACATTAATTTATTCTTTAAAGGACATCAAAGAAAAGCAATTAGGTATTTCTTCGCCGTAAATTCCTAGAAGATTAAAATCTTTATTGTTTGCTTAATTGCTTTATCTTATTTTGATAATAGGTAGGTATATTAATAAGTTAGTTAAAAAGTAGGTGAGCTGGTTTTCGGTAAGGAATGATGATCATGACAAACGAACTTGGAAGACTTTGTGGTTATTACTGTAAGCAAAATTCTTTACGGTAGTAGAATGGGTCTACCTCGGGAAAGTTTTCAAATATTAGCACCATTATTTCACGAGATGACAGAGGTTGGGCACATATTAGCAAAGTTAGAGGGCGGCCGTTTCATGTCACGCGATTCATTTTTTAAGGATCATAAAATTTATTTTTAATAGAATACAGTTTTAAATAAGATTATGTCATGCCGTTCAATAAAGCGGGAACTTAAATCTATAACAAACTTGGATGTGCTGACATGTTTCAGTTTTTGCAGGAATGAAACAAGTTAAATGATTTAAATATTCGGATCGTTTAGCCTTTATCGTTTATTGGCACGAAAATGTATGTGAGCGTTTACTGCTCTCGTTGACACATAACAATAATTACGCAACGCTGTACTGGTCTATATCTTTTAAATATGCATTGAAGTGTGATCACTTAAAACTCAGGTCAAGGTAATTTACGTAAAGGCATAGCAATACTAGTACAAACAAAAACTCGCCAACAGTCTACGCACCGAACTTAAATCGTCACTCATATTTCCTTCCCCAGCGTATAGTTATTTGTACGAGAGACCGCCAAAAAGTCTCGTTTCATAAACGTAGAAATTTATTTACATTTCCACGTTTACATAAATAAAAGTATTGCCGTACGTTTGTGGGTGCCGACGACTAGGTGAGCTTCCCTCTTACACTCTGCAAGTGCTAATGTCGTAATGTGAGGCAAAAACAGCTCGACTGTTCACTTTCGTCTAGGTGCTAATAATTTCAATTTAAACAGCTCGCTGAGACATAGGACCATGGGCGGAATCATTCCCACCCATCAACAGAAATGAAATGTAGCTCAATCGACACATCTTGGCAAGATGATTTTTTTTTTTTTGGCGACGTTGCCCAAATCCATGGGGTTGTCATAGTAATTCACGTTTAAACAAATATTTTGTTGACGCATTATTGACGGTTAATTGTAAAATACCTACTCATTTCTCTATTATAGGAAGTTCTGGTGCATTCTACCACACTCACACAACACCATCTAGTCCCAAACTAAGCAGAAGCTTGTAATATGGGTTGTTTGAAATAGAAATATTATTTGTGATAGGTCAAGTCGATTATATCGATTTAGTAACGTTTAGTTAGTCTATTGTAAATTTTGACTATGGTCACACTATGAACTGTCAATCCATTCGTTCATTGTCGTTTCCCGCGCTCAGCGAAAAAACCTAGCTTTTGGTTCGCTCTGGAAGATTCCGTTTTGTGAGCGCGTTTTTTGATCTTGTATTTGTTTGTTAAACCAAAAACCATAGTGTATATCCGCTAATTGATCAGCTGGCATCGGTTCATTTGTGATAAAAGATAAGTTGTATCTTAATGAACATTTGCGAAAATTCAGTGAATCCGGTATCGACGTCCACGTGCCATCGTGTCTTGAAAACGTCGCGTTTGCAGCCTAATAGCTAAGTATAAGATACTTCATTCATTTATTTTGGCCAATATACTTGTATGAATGTGTCTAATTTAGCTCAAGCCTGACATCAGTGAAGATATTTGGTAAGCAATCAATATTATTGTTATTTGGATTTTAATTCATCACTGTGCAACACAGTACAGTTATGTCTGAGATTTGTTGTGGCTGACAAGGACTGATGAATATAATCACGCTTCCACCAATCTGCTGCAAATAATCCCAGTCCTTTCTAGCCAAACTCTAGACATGGGTACTTACTAGATAATGGATAAACATACATAATTATATACTTGTTTTTTTTTGTAAATACATTACATATTATATATAGAAATACCCAGACCAAGACAAACATCCATGTTCATGCACACAAATGTTTGACTTGAGCGGAAATCGAACCCGCGACCTTCGGCGCACTCCCGCGGCGCCAACCGGTCGTCAATATAGTATATAAAAATAGACCAGTAATATTAACACTCTATTACTATTGTTATTTGCCTACAATGAGCATTGAAGGAATGAATATTAGAAGACAATGAATTGAAATTATTCATTCATTTATATTCGTTATGTTCTATTTTTCTTTAGTCTGTACTGTCCCACTGCTGGGCAAAGGCCTCCCCCAGATCTTTCCACGTTCTCTTGTCGCCTGCAATCTCAAGCCAACTCTTGTGGTAGGCGTCTAGGTCATTTCGCCACCGCTTTCGGGGCCAACCTCGGCGATGACGACCATTTTCTGGCACCCACAGTGTCCAGATTTTCGCCCAACGATCCTCGTGTATGGCCCGCCCAGTTCCATTTAAGATTAGCAGCCTTTTTCCCACATCTTCAACTTTAGTTTTTTATTTTCGTATTATTCGTTCATAATCATTTAAATGTAAGTATATGATTAAAAATACATTATTTTTATTTTGTATCGTTTCTAAATCATGTTTTGTACTGTAATATAACCATAATTTTAAAATAACTTGCAAGTGTAAAATGAAAATATAGGTTAATTAATAATAATCAATTGTTTTTTTATGGATATATCCCATGGATTTAAGTAAAATGAAGGATTTCAATCAAATAGTGGATACTTAAGGTACACATTGGCATCAGTTCCATGTGTGTTGGTATATGGGGACGGAGCCCATACATTTTTTGCCCATAGTCCTTTAACGGAATTACGCTGTATATTTATATTATTGTAGTAAACTGGATCGATCGTGTTCGCGTAATATGATTTAAGCTCGTAGCTAGTTAACTTTCTATGTGCTGTTTAGTGTTCTCTAAATACTATGCGTAAATAGAGGTTGAGGCCTATTTGGGTTTAAATAATTGATATTATTATCATTTCATAGTCACTCCCACAGCTATTGATCTGATGAGCAACGCTATAATCATAACTTAATGTTTCAATTGCATTTACAAGCGGCTCTACTTATATCAGTTATGTGTTGAACGTAACTTCACGACATGTATGGCGTGGTAGTTTAAGATTTCGCATCACCACAATCAATGCAATGCGCATCGTGGGTTCGATTCTTATTCGTGACAATACCTTGTGCGATTCACAATTTATCATTGGTCTCCTTTTTAATTTATGTAAAATCATTCGTGGCACAAAAATAAGGCAATATTGATTTAGAAGTTTTTTAAATCTCCTCTATATTATAAGGATTAGACTTGCATGAAATAGTGTACTGGAGCAAAATAAACACCAATTACATAACTCAATACATGTAGGTATAGTAACTATAAAGATAATTTACTTTAATTTAAATTTTAGCGAAACTTTCTGGTAGGTAACTGAAAACCTTATCTTTAAAATTTCTAAGGCAAATTGAGAGGCCCGCTTGTTTTCTCGTTAGTTAATGACTATAATTTAAACTTAATAATAAAGACGGACAAGCGGCTTTATCTGTGCTTGAAAGGTAAAATTTCGTGCACCTAAATGAATGCTAATTAAGAAATGTGAGCCAACAAATAAACGCAAATTGAAAACCGTGACAATCTGAAAGCTTCTTACATTATAATTACAAAAATTACAATGGTCTGTTCATCTATGACTTAGGGCTTTAAGGTAGCGATAGAATAGTGGAGAGACTAACAGACTGTAACGCAGAGGGTCTAGTGTTCAAACCCAGGGTGCCACTGCTGTCTTTTCGAAGTTATGTGCGTATTAAAATAGTGACGAAAAACATCGTAGAGGTAGCCTGCAAATCTGAGAGTGCCCCATAAAGTTTTCAAGAAAAGTGGAAGGTCTGGCTGGCCCGCACAAGGCCGATGTAGTGGATTGTTGTAGTCCAATACTTCTCGTTGTGAGAATTATACCATGCTCAGCTAGTACTGAGCACGGGAAATGTCCTACTGGACATTTAGTATACAAGGCTTATGTATTTATTTTATACTTTCTTGTACACATTAAAAAACATTATTAGAAATCTTGTAACAAAGTAGAGTACAAAGGGCGGCCTTATTGCTGAAAGCGATTTCTACCAGGCATCCTTAACATTCATACATACAATATTTCGTCAAAATAGGACAAGCGGTTTAACCATGCAAACGTAAGAAATAGAAAGACTATCGCATGTATAATATAAGTATGAATACGGCAAGGACATATTCGTCCCTTAATAAAAAGTCTATCGTGTACCTGTCACATTGGAGCAAGAATTACAGGCACGGCTTGATACATCGAACGTCACGCACCCAGGGTGCTTTACATTTGACTGAATATGTATACTCATCCCGATTCATATCAATATTCTTTTATATTTTTTTCGAACGCGAACAATGGCTACCGGAGCGCATAATTAAATTTGTACTAACAATTTTATTTAGTCCCTTTCATAGATTGATTTCTGTCCGAATTTATGTGTTTTATCGACACATAAATTCTAAATTGCCTTGTGAGTGATATCTTTAACGAAAATCAATATATGTTGCAATACATTATTTAATTATCATGATATTACTAAATAGATCTGTTAAATTGTTACACACGAGCATTCATAAGCATAGTAATTATATTAGTATATTATGTATTGTGTTGTAGTCGTAATTTACTAATGGTTATAAGGGATTACACCAAAAATTACTGAAAGAGTCTAGAATAATCCATGAAATATATAATCGATGAAAAAGAGTGACCGTGAGTTTAATTGCCCGTTCTTTCTCATGGTTCTACGCCCTTGCTTTTCGAACGCGGCAGTAAATGTAAATGTAGACGTATAAAGTGATTAAACCTTTATTCAAGAAAAATGATAGGAATGACATGAGCTGCTATCGTCCAATAGCGCTTGTGCCTGTCATATCTAAAATTTTTGAAAAAGTTTTTTATGATAGAATTTTTAATTACTTTGAAAATAACGCTTTATTTTGTAACGAACAGGTTGGTTTTCGTAAAAAAAAAACGATTGACATGGCAATATACAACTTTCTTCATACTATATTAACTAACATGGATAAAGGTAAACAGGCATGTGCGCTATTTATGGACCTCACAAAGGCCTTCGATTATGTGAATCATCACATACTACTAGATAAACTCTACGCCTATGGTGTGTGAGGGAACATGCATGATTTGATTAAAAGTTATTTAAGTAATAGAAATCAAATAACTCAGATTACTAGGTTATGTCCCATTACAAAACTAATAAAAAAACATTCATCAACATACAGAATAGTAAGATCGGGCGTTCCACAAGGAAGTGTGCTTGGTCCTCTTCTATTTATCATATACGTAAATGACCTTCCTTTAGCCTCGAAGCAAAACACAGTTCTGTTTGCTGATGATAGCACAGTACTTTTCACAGGAAATAATAAATCTGATATGGAAGCAGAAATAAACAAGACTCTGGAAAATATTGTAAACTTGTTGAAAGCAAATAATTTACATGTTAATTTAAGCAAAACTAGTTTAATGACATTCAGAAGTAGATTTAATAAAATAGCAAGTATGAATATTAATTACCAAAACAATAAGATTCAAGAAGTAGACATAACAAGATTTTTAGGCCTGAACATTGATAATACTTTAAACTTTAAACAACATATTGATTCACTTTGCTCTAGAATTAATACCTATTCATATGCACTGTATATGCTGAGGCAAACGGTCAGTAACTCAACCCTTCTTACAGCATATCATGGCTATGTTGCATCTATTTTAAGGTATTGTGTTATTTTTTGGGGCAATTCTACCGATAGACAAGTGGTTTCTAATGCGCAAAAGAAATGTATTCGAGCCATATCTAATATAAAGTAGACAGATAGCTGCTAACCATTGTTTATAAAATTAAATATTCTTACATTGCCATGTATATATTATATAAATGAAGTTGTATCATTTGTCAGAAATAACATGCACTATTTTAATAATTTAAAAAGTAAGAGACATAATTTTTGTGTTCGCTTAGGTGCTCCGTGTGTTTCTCCGCATCGATGTCACTGTGGAGAAGACGTCGATAGCCTCGGACACCATGGGCTATCTTGCAGCAGAAGCGCTGGTAGAATTCCCCGTCACGCACATCTGAATGACATAATTCGTCGTGCTCTTGTCGCGTCTGGCGTACCAGCTGTACTTGAACCAAATGGTTTGGTACGCGACGACGGTAAGAGACCTGATGGTATGTCATTGTTGCCTTGGAAAATGGGTAGGCCTTTGGTGTGGCACGCAACCTGCGTAGACACCCTCGCGCCATCACATATTCCAAGCACGGGAGGCCAAGCTGGCGCTGCTGCTGCAACTGCGGAAACCCTCAAATGGCGCAAATACAGTAATTTAGTGAGTAATTACGTGTTTGAGCCGTTTGGGGTGGAAACGCTAGGCTCATGGGGTCCGAGCGCTCGTTCACTGTTCCGGGAAATTTCGAAACGTTTAATCGACGTCTCACGTGACCAGAAGGCTGGTTTATTCTTTGCTCAGAGAATCAGCATTGCCATCCAGCGTGGCAATGCTGCCAGCCTTCTGGGCACGTTACCCGATGACGTTGATGCGGAGGCATTTTACGACGCCCAAACCGTGTATTTTCAATTTTTAATCTCTTTTTACGTTTTTTTTTGTACATATACTACTTAGACATTAAGATTAGATTAAGCTTCATGTAGATTATAAAATTATGTTTATTTAATGAATATTCCTAAAAATTATTAAATCGTTTGTTCTAACTTGTTATTATAATTTTTATATATGGATACCTAAAAATAGAACAGCACTACTCAATAAAAGTATTTTTTGCATGGCACCACGCATATATATCCATTTGCCAAGATCAGTCCTCGAGATAGCAGACATTAATATATTTAAGAAAAAAATTAAAACATTGCTATTGTCAAAAGCTTATTATAGTGTTAGTGAATTTTTGCAAGATAAATTATAATTGTATTTTCAGTGTTGTACCTACTTAATTATATCTCAATTATTATACCTTAACCTCAATTTGTACATTTTAAACTGTTTAATTATTAGTTTTGCATGTCTTATGGTAGGATATGGTCAATGCACATTTGTTAACTCTATAAGATCTTTATGTACCCATATTCGCAAACAAATAAATGAATTTGAATTTGAATTTAAAAATGTTTTAACCGCTTGACCACTAGCGCCAATTCGCCGAATTCACTTGACCGCTCACGTTCTAAACAAAATGTCGCGCCGCCGCTCGCCAGATGGGCGCGCTAACATAAACATTTATTGTTGATAAGTTGGTAACATGAGTAAGTTAAAGTGATGTTCTTCTTCAACCTTATAAATGATTCTTTCAAGTCGTATGAATTCTTTGTTGATATTTACTTTCTAATTTATTATACTTAGCAGCAAACATTGACTATCGTTGAAAAAACACTTTGTGTATTTTAAACAGGATTATTTTTAAAAGTTAATCGATGACATACATATTTTATGAGTTTTAACTGTAGAGGGATTCTATCTACACCGAATTAAATAAAAAAAACATGTATCATAGTATAAAAATATTTAATTACACGCATACGATAAGCACGTAATTACTTAGCAGCGAACATTGACGATCGTTGAAAAAAACACTTTGTGTATTTTAAACAGGATTATTTTAAAAAGTAGATCGATGACATACATATTTTATGAGTTTTAACTCTAGAGGGATTTTATCTACACCGAATTCAATAAAAAAAAAACATGTATCATAGTATAAAAATATTTAATTACACGCATACGATAAGCACGTAATCACGGAGCGCGCAAAACAAAGAGTGGCATTTGACATTATTTTTTCGTTCCGGGTTAACGATTTTAAGACTCGCTTCGTATTTTTAGCATGAAGAAATGTTCAATGATTTGAATAGAACAGACATCTTGGCAAGATGATATTTTTTTTTTGGCGACGTTGCCCAAATCCATGGGGTTGTCATAGTAATTCACGTTTAAACAAATATTTTGTTGACGCATTATTGACGGTTAATTGTAAAATACCTACTCATTTCTCTATTATAGGAAGTTCTGGTGCATTCTACCACACTCACACAACACCATCTAGTCCCAAACTAAGCAGAAGCTTGTAATATGGGTTGTTTGAAATAGAAATATTATTTGTGATAGGTCAAGTCGATTATATCGATTTAGTAACGTTTAGTTAGTCTATTGTAAATTTTGACTATGGTCACACTATGAACTGTCAATCCATTCGTTCATTGTCGTTTCCCGCGCTCAGCGAAAAAACCTAGCTTTTGGTTCGCTCTGGAAGATTCCGTTTTGTGAGCGCGTTTTTTGATCTTGTATTTGTTTGTTAAACCAAAAACCATAGTGTATATCCGCTAATTGATCAGCTGGCATCGGTTCATTTGTGATAAAAGATAAGTTGTATCTTAATGAACATTTGCGAAAATTCAGTGAATCCGGTATCGACGTCCACGTGCCATCGTGTCTTGAAAACGTCGCGTTTGCAGCCTAATAGCTAAGTATAAGATACTTCATTCATTTATTTTGGCCAATATACTTGTATGAATGTGTCTAATTTAGCTCAAGCCTGACATCAGTGAAGATATTTGGTAAGCAATCAATATTATTGTTATTTGGATTTTAATTCATCACTGTGCAACACAGTACAGTTATGTCTGAGATTTGTTGTGGCTGACAAGGACTGATGAATATAATCACGCTTCCACCAATCTGCTGCAAATAATCCCAGTCCTTTCTAGCCAAACTCTAGACATGGGTACTTACTAGATAATGGATAAACATACATAATTATATACTTGTTTTTTTTTGTAAATACATTACATATTATATATAGAAATACCCAGACCAAGACAAACATCCATGTTCATGCACACAAATGTTTGACTTGAGCGGAAATCGAACCCGCGACCTTCGGCGCACTCCCGCGGCGCCAACCGGTCGTCAATATAGTATATAAAAATAGACCAGTAATATTAACACTCTATTACTATTGTTATTTGCCTACAATGAGCATTGTAGGAATGAATATTAGAAGACAATGAATTGAAATTATTCATTCATTTATATTCGTTATGTTCTATTTTTCTTTAGTCTGTACTGTCCCACTGCTGGGCAAAGGCCTCCCCCAGATCTTTCCACGTTCTCTTGTCGCCTGCAATCTCAAGCCAACTCTTGTGGTAGGCGTCTAGGTCATTTCGCCACCGCTTTCGGGGCCAACCTCGGCGATGACGACCATTTTCTGGCACCCACAGTGTCCAGATTTTCGCCCAACGATCCTCGTGTATGGCCCGCCCAGTTCCATTTAAGATTAGCAGCCTTTTTCCCACATCTTCAACTTTAGTTTTTTATTTTCGTATTATTCGTTCATAATCATTTAAATGTAAGTATATGATTAAAAATACATTATTTTTATTTTGTATCGTTTCTAAATCATGTTTTGTACTGTAATATAACCATAATTTTAAAATAACTTGCAAGTGTAAAATGAAAATATAGGTTAATTAATAATAATCAATTGTTTTTTTATGGATATATCCCATGAATTTAAGTAAAATGAAGGATTTCAATCAAATAGTGGATACTTAAGGTACACATTGGCATCAGTTCCATGTGTGTTGGTATATGGGGACGGAGCCCATACATTTTTTGCCCATAGTCCTTTAACGGAATTACGCTGTATATTTATATTATTGTAGTAAACTGGATCGATCGTGTTCGCGTAATATGATTTAAGCTCGTAGCTAGTTAACTTTCTATGTGCTGTTTAGTGTTCTCTAAATACTATGCGTAAATAGAGGTTGAGGCCTATTTGGGTTTAAATAATTGATATTATTATCATTTCATAGTCACTCCCACAGCTATTGATCTGATGAGCAACGCTATAATCATAACTTAATGTTTCAATTGCATTTACAAGCGGCTCTACTTATATCAGTTATGTGTTGAACGTAACTTCACGACATGTATGGCGTGGTAGTTTAAGATTTCGCATCACCACAATCAATGCAATGCGCATCGTGGGTTCGATTCTTATTCGTGACAATACCTTGTGCGATTCACAATTTATCATTGGTCTCCTTTTTAATTTATGTAAAATCATTCGTGGCACAAAAATAAGGCAATATTGATTTAGAAGTTTTTTAAATCTCCTCTATATTATAAGGATTAGACTTGCATGAAATAGTGTACTGGAGCAAAATAAACACCAATTACATAACTCAATACATGTAGGTATAGTAACTATAAAGATAATTTACTTTAATTTAAATTTTAGCGAAACTTTCTGGTAGGTAACTGAAAACCTTATCTTTAAAATTTCTAAGGCAAATTGAGAGGCCCGCTTGTTTTCTCGTTAGTTAATGACTATAATTTAAACTTAATAATAAAGACGGACAAGCGGCTTTATCTGTGCTTGAAAGGTAAAATTTCGTGCACCTAAATGAATGCTAATTAAGAAATGTGAGCCAACAAATAAACGCAAATTGAAAACCGTGACAATCTGAAAGCTTCTTACATTATAATTACAAAAATTACAATGGTCTGTTCATCTATGACTTAGGGCTTTAAGGTAGCGATAGAATAGTGGAGAGACTAACAGACTGTAACGCAGAGGGTCTAGTGTTCAAACCCAGGGTGCCACTGCTGTCTTTTCGAAGTTATGTGCGTATTAAAATAGTGACGAAAAACATCGTAGAGGTAGCCTGCAAATCTGAGAGTGCCCCATAAAGTTTTCAAGAAAAGTGGAAGGTCTGGCTGGCCCGCACAAGGCCGATGTAGTGGATTGTTGTAGTCCAATACTTCTCGTTGTGAGAATTATACCATGCTCAGCTAGTACTGAGCACGGGAAATGTCCTACTGGACATTTAGTATACAAGGCTTATGTATTTATTTTATACTTTCTTGTACACATTAAAAAACATTATTAGAAATCTTGTAACAAAGTAGAGTACAAAGGGCGGCCTTATTGCTGAAAGCGATTTCTACCAGGCATCCTTAACATTCATACATACAATATTTCGTCAAAATAGGACAAGCGGTTTAACCATGCAAACGTAAGAAATAGAAAGACTATCGCATGTATAATATAAGTATGAATACGGCAAGGACATATTCGTCCCTTAATAAAAAGTCTATCGTGTACCTGTCACATTGGAGCAAGAATTACAGGCACGGCTTGATACATCGAACGTCACGCACCCAGGGTGCTTTACATTTGACTGAATATGTATACTCATCCCGATTCATATCAATATTCTTTTATATTTTTTTCGAACGCGAACAATGGCTACCGGAGCGCATAATTAAATTTGTACTAACAATTTTATTTAGTCCCTTTCATAGATTGATTTCTGTCCGAATTTATGTGTTTTATCGACACATAAATTCTAAATTGCCTTGTGAGTGATATCTTTAACGAAAATCAATATATGTTGCAATACATTATTTAATTATCATGATATTACTAAATAGATCTGTTAAATTGTTACACACGAGCATTCATAAGCATAGTAATTATATTAGTATATTATGTATTGTGTTGTAGTCGTAATTTACTAATGGTTATAAGGGATTACACCAAAAATTACTGAAAGAGTCTAGAATAATCCATGAAATATATAATCGATGAAAAAGAGTGACCGTGAGTTTAATTGCCCGTCCTTTCTCATGGTTCTACGCCCTTGCTTTTCGAACGCGGCAGTAAATGTAAATGTAGACGTATAAAGTGATTAAACCTTTATTCAAGAAAAATGATAGGAATGACATGAGCTGCTATCGTCCAATAGCGCTTGTGCCTGTCATATCTAAAATTTTTGAAAAAGTTTTTTATGATAGAATTTTTAATTACTTTGAAAATAACGCTTTATTTTGTAACGAACAGGTTGGTTTTCGTAAAAAAAAACGATTGACATGGCAATATACAACTTTCTTCATACTATATTAACTAACATGGATAAAGGTAAACAGGCATGTGCGCTATTTATGGACCTCACAAAGGCCTTCGATTATGTGAATCATCACATACTACTAGATAAACTCTACGCCTATGGTGTGTGAGGGAACATGCATGATTTGATTAAAAGTTATTTAAGTAATAGAAATCAAATAACTCAGATTACTAGGTTATGTCCCATTACAAAACTAATAAAAAAACATTCATCAACATACAGAATAGTAAGATCGGGCGTTCCACAAGGAAGTGTGCTTGGTTCTCTTCTATTTATCATATACGTAAATGACCTTCCTTTAGCCTCGAAGCAAAACACAGTTCTGTTTGCTGATGATAGCACAGTACTTTTCACAGGAAATAATAAATCTGATATGGAAGCAGAAATAAACAAGACTCTGGAAAATATTGTAAACTTGTTGAAAGCAAATAATTTACATGTTAATTTAAGCAAAACTAGTTTAATGACATTCAGAAGTAGATTTAATAAAATAGCAAGTATGAATATTAATTACCAAAACAATAAGATTCAAGAAGTAGACATAACAAGATTTTTAGGCCTGAACATTGATAATACTTTAAACTTTAAACAACATATTGATTCACTTTGCTCTAGAATTAATACCTATTCATATGCACTGTATATGCTGAGGCAAACGGTCAGTAACTCAACCCTTCTTACAGCATATCATGGCTATGTTGCATCTATTTTAAGGTATTGTGTTATTTTTTGGGGCAATTCTACCGATAGACAAGTGGTTTCTAATGCGCAAAAGAAATGTATTCGAGCCATATCTAATATAAAGTAGACAGATAGCTGCTAACCATTGTTTATAAAATTAAATATTCTTACATTGCCATGTATATATTATATAAATGAAGTTGTATCATTTGTCAGAAATAACATGCACTATTTTAATAATTTAAAAAGTAAGAGACATAATTTTTGTCTTCGCTTAGGTGCTCCGTGTGTTTCTCCGGATCGATGTCACTGTGGAGAAGACGTCGATAGCCTCGGACACCATGGGCTATCTTGCAGCAGAAGCGCTGGTAGAATTCCCCGTCACGCACATCTGAATGACATAATTCGTCGTGCTCTTGTCGCGTCTGGCGTACCAGCTGTACTTGAACCAAATGGTTTGGTACGCGACGACGGTAAGAGACCTGATGGTATGTCATTGTTGCCTTGGAAAATGGGTAGGCCTTTGGTGTGGCACGCAACCTGCGTAGACACCCTCGCGCCATCACATATTCCAAGCACGGGAGGCCAAGCTGGCGCTGCTGCTGCAACTGCGGAAACCCTCAAATGGCGCAAATACAGTAATTTAGTGAGTAATTACGTGTTTGAGCCGTTTGGGGTGGAAACGCTAGGCTCATGGGGTCCGAGCGCTCGTTCACTGTTCCGGGAAATTTCGAAACGTTTAATCGACGTCTCACGTGACCAGAAGGCTGGTTTATTCTTTGCTCAGAGAATCAGCATTGCCATCCAGCGTGGCAATGCTGCCAGCCTTCTGGGCACGTTACCCGATGACGTTGATGCGGAGGCATTTTACGACGCCCAAACCGTGTATTTTCAATTTTTAATCTCTTTTTACGTTTTTTTTTGTACATATACTACTTAGACATTAAGATTAGATTAAGCTTCATGTAGATTATAAAATTATGTTTATTTAATGAATATTCCTAAAAATTATTAAATCGTTTGTTCTAACTTGTTATTATAATTTTTATATATGGATACCTAAAAATAGAACAGCACTACTCAATAAAAGTATTTTTTGCATGGCACCACGCATATATATCCATTTGCCAAGATCAGTCCTCGAGATAGCAGACATTAATATATTTAAGAAAAAAATTAAAACATTGCTATTGTCAAAAGCTTATTATAGTGTTAGTGAATTTTTGCAAGATAAATTATAATTGTATTTTCAGTGTTGTACCTACTTAATTATATCTCAATTATTATACCTTAACCTCAATTTGTACATTTTAAACTGTTTAATTATTAGTTTTGCATGTCTTATGGTAGGATATGGTCAATGCACATTTGTTAACTCTATAAGATCTTTATGTACCCATATTCGCAAACAAATAAATGAATTTGAATTTGAATTTAAAAATGTTTTAACCGCTTGACCACTAGCGCCAATTCGCCGAATTCACTTGACCGCTCACGTTCTAAACAAAATGTCGCGCCGCCGCTCGCCAGATGGGCGCGCTAACATAAACATTTATTGTTGATAAGTTGGTAACATGAGTAAGTTAAAGTGATGTTCTTCTTCAACCTTATAAATGATTCTTTCAAGTCGTATGAATTCTTTGTTGATATTTACTTTCTAATTTATTATACTTAGCAGCAAACATTGACTATCGTTGAAAAAACACTTTGTGTATTTTAAACAGGATTATTTTTAAAAGTTAATCGATGACATACATATTTTATGAGTTTTAACTGTAGAGGGATTCTATCTACACCGAATTAAATAAAAAAAACATGTATCATAGTATAAAAATATTTAATTACACGCATACGATAAGCACGTAATTACTTAGCAGCGAACATTGACGATCGTTGAAAAAAACACTTTGTGTATTTTAAACAGGATTATTTTAAAAAGTAGATCGATGACATACATATTTTATGAGTTTTAACTCTAGAGGGATTTTATCTACACCGAATTCAATAAAAAAAAAACATGTATCATAGTATAAAAATATTTAATTACACGCATACGATAAGCACGTAATCACGGAGCGCGCAAAACAAAGAGTGGCATTTGACATTATTTTTTCGTTCCGGGTTAACGATTTTAAGACTCGCTTCGTATTTTTAGCATGAAGAAATGTTCAATGATTTGAATAGAACAGAGAAAAATAATTTAAAACATTACGTAATAGAAAGAAACAGTAAATTCAGACCGAGTATAGCGCTGTAACCAAAAAGGGAAAATAGTCACTTGTGCGCTGTCAAGCGGTTAAGACGTTCGTAAGTGTCACTTTGTGATCTAATTGAATAAAGGATTTTGACTTGACTTGACTTCCGGAAGAGAGGGAGAGAGAGAACTGTAACCAACTATTTATTGATGGTAGCAACAGTAGCAAGTTTTGAAAACGGGCTAGTACAAAAACACTTTTGTAAAATATTTTGTTAGATAAAATTAGTTAAAATTTGATGAATATTAAAAAATAACTTTAAATTATTAGCATTCAAGCATATGGATACTGATATTGCAAGTTGTTAATATAATTAACAAAAGGCATCGGTTTCATACTGCGTCATATTGAAAGTGATATGATCGCAAATCTATTGTACTTAGCTTGAGGCAAATTAATTTTGATAAGTCGACTTTGGTTACTTATTGTGTTTCTCTAACATTGTTTACCTTATTGTTATTATATTAGATTATAATGTTATTTTAGAACCTGATTGTTGAGACTTTCTTAGAATTTTTACCGAACAATACACTGCTTATAAGCCGATAGAAAATAAATAAAAGTGTCCATTGAAGCTTAAGTCCCAGCCGAGCCGTATTAAACGAACTAGGTATATTTATAAAATAATTTTATCATTAGTTATTTTCGAAATAATTATGTACCTATTTACTTCGTACCAACTACAGTTTATGCCTTTGTATAACGAATCCTCTATAATATCATGTAAATTAAAACTAAACTGAAAAATAACCTCTCTGTGCGAATTCAAAATATCTTACTCGCTCGTTTTCACTTACACATACGCACAATGCCTATAGTTTCTATAATTTATTCAACACTCATCTCAACGCCTATTTGCTGTGAAAACAGTTTCTACAGTATTAATTATACTTCGATAAAATCGGGCACTCAGTATGTAGATTAAAATTAGGTGTTAATTCTTGCACCGATCCGTTTAAACGTGGCTCTTATGTGCCAAATACGTAATTAAGGTTAGTGCCGGAGTACACGAAAGCGACATGAGGCAACATAACCTCGTGCCAAGGTACACAAGCCCCACGAAGGTATTTGTCCCACCGAGTGCGATTAGCGAGTAGCGAGTAAAACTAGCAACTGGAAAAAGTTGGCAGCAGCGAGTGTGTTTTTAGGATGGTTTTTTCGCTGGGCTAAAAGTGAATTATGGAGAGTAAAGGCGATTACTTGCACTACTCGCTTTAGATGGTTAGGTTGATTAATGTGTAACACTTTGCTTCGTTCAACGACGTTTCTGCGTATTCCGCGTAAGCATTGCTGAACGAGTAGAGCTCAGCGAGCAGCATCTCAGTATCTTTTCATTTGATAGTTCTTGTCGCTCAGCGACAAACTAGTAAAGCAAGAACATGCTGGAGGTGTAATCACTCAACAATCGACTGTCATAAATATTTGCATCTCTTTTGTTGACATAGAAAATATTTATGTTTTTTCATTCATTTTTTTTTATTAAGGAAGCATATTTATTTATATTATTTACTTAGAAACTTTTATTACATTTCTTAAGCGGGAAAAAAGCCAGTGATAAGTCGCTTTCTCGCGGGCGGTGAGACAACTGCCTTATACGCGTAATAATTGCTCATATCGTATGCCGCAATCTGATAATGTTGCGTGCCATGTGCGTGCAAGCAATGCTCTAATATTCGATTTGTATTCAGGGTCGCGTTGTTTATGGCCTATTGAGATGCGCTCGCCCATTGACTACGCAATTTACATTGAATCGCTACTTTTTTGTGCACGGAAACCAACGCTCGGACCGATGATGATCTAATTATTATGTACCTGTATGACTGTTAGGCGAGGTAAAACAATTACGTCGAAATCGGTACGGATATGGATTAAGTACGGCAAATGTTCATTGGTTTTCGTCACAATATTATATGTAAAATCAATTGTCCTGACGGATATATCACTGCAGAACATAAACTAATAAAACTACGAATCTTATAACCAGGGGCTTCCTTTTATAACGTAAGCCAGTAAGAAACGATTTTTGAGTATTCAACCATAACGGGGCAAAACAGCGGCAAGTTGCTTTGAAAAGCTGTTGATTTCAAAGCCTATGGAAATGCAGGCTAGCCATACCTAGCTTGTAATTTTATAAATATACAAGTTTTCGTACGTATGAAGTAATATTGTAGGTGCAACAAACTTTGTCCCGTGGAGTAAAGGAAAACTACTTACCGTAGATGTAGCAACATTCGTAGACGAGAACGCACTCTTATAAAACCGTGAAAAGTTGAAGACTAATCAGGCTACGTTGTAGCTGTTAAGCGCAGGCCACACCGCCAACTGACGGACGGAGCGGGTGAAGCGGACAACATCGTTTCACCTCTTTTCATACTTGGGTTCACACCGCCAACTAACACCCTTATAATATGTATATGAATAAATACTTGCAGATTATAAATATATTATATACATACATACATACACATCGTCACGCCTTTTATCCCCGAAGGGGTAGGCAGAGGTGTATTTCTACACCCACTTTTCGCCAGATATACTTTAGTCCCACGTAATAAGGGGCGAGCCTATTGCCGTACCGGGCACATTTCCAAACTCCGTGCTGCTACTGAGAATTTCGTGACAGAAAAACCCAATAACACTGCCCGACCCAGGAATCGAACCCGGGACCTCTCGATCCCACGCGCACATTTATGCCGCGAGACCAACGAGGCAGTCGCATAGGGTTTGATGTCGAGTTTTCCGTCTCTACGCAAAGATGGTATTTGCATCATGTTATCCCTTAGTCGCCTCTTACGACACCCACGGGAAGATAGGGGGTGGTGACACTTGTATTCTATGCCGTCAACCACACGGCAATTTTCAAAATTTATCTATAAAGAAAAAAATACGTAAATAATGTTTGGCACCCTCCTGCTATCTTTACTTACCTGATACGGTTTTATAAAATATATATAATAAAATTTAGACATAGATAAGACATATATATATCGGAATGGTCATCAGTACAGGACGTCAATTGACTACGAAACGGAAGTGCGAAGATTGCGCGCTTCGACAGAGTCTACGAGTCACGTTCGCTACAGTCGAAGAGTGAATCGATAGCTGAAGTGACATTGTCAACTCCTGCCTGTACATATAGTTGCAAGTCTTCAGCGTACAAGTGATACGCACACCGAAGATTCTGGGTCAGGAGATTTATAAAAATAGAAAATAATAATGAAGAGAGAATGCCACCTTGAGAAACGCCAGACTCGAGGTTACACCATGACGACGAAGACTCATCGTGGCGAACCGACTGCTGACGTCCGATGAGATATTTGGAAAACCATTCGAACGCCTCTGGAGAGATCTGAAGTCTGGCTAGGATGTATAGCAGGATTTCGTGATTGACCGTATTAAAGGCGTTGGTGAAATCGACCAAAGCTAGCACCGTAACTTTAGTGTCTTCCATTCCCGCCCTAACATCTCAAGTCACCTTCAAAAAGGCTGTCAATGTGCTGTGTCCAAGTCTGAAGCCAGATTGAAATCGGTCCAGTAGGTTGTTCTGACTGATAAATTTTGAAAGTTGTCTGTGGACACAAGCCTCAAGCACCTTGGAGAGGAAAGGAAGGATTGAAATGGGGCGGAAGTGGCTAGGGAAGGAAGGGTTAGGGATTTTGGGCAAAGGAGTAACTAAATATGATGGACAGGATAGTCTTCTTGATCTCTCCCGGGGTAACTGAAGAAAATTTAAAATGGTCTATGTTAAGACGAGGAAGGTTACGTAAGTAATTTACAGTGTGACACTTGGTAGGATGATCCAAAAAATTGGAAGTGGTGAAATGTTTATTGATTTCATCCAGACCAATTGTCAGCTGGAGATCAATACTATGCTGTTTGCCAATACCTATAGTTCTGAGGAACTTCCAGATATTGGCAGAGGAGGATGAGTTAATATTACTGAGAATATGGCGGCGTTTAGCGTTACGTATCACCTGATTACACCGATTTGTTTTAACTTTATAAAGAGACCAAAAATTTTCAGTTTTGTGCTTCTTAAATGTCCGGAAAGCACAATCCCTACGCCTCATAGTCGTTTTGACCACCTTCGTAATCCATGGAGCAGGTGGACGCTTAAGTTTTACCTTTCTGACGGGTGCGTGCACATTGAACAACTCAAGAACGGTGTTATTAAATATCTCGACCTTTTCATCCACCGTTGCAGCAGCGGGTAGGTTATCCCAGTTCATTGTAGCTGCATCACTTTCTAGTTGATTAACATCCATGCGACCAAAGCAACGAACATGCAGAACCTGAAGGGGAGGACGGGGAGGCTTAAGGATGTATGAGAGGAAGATGAGATCGTGATGGGAGAAACCTGGGGCAGGGATTTGACCATGTTTGGACACAAGGTCAGGAGCAGAAGTGCAAATTAAATCAAGCCATGTATCCTCCCCATCGACATTGTGATGAGTAGCTTGCAATGGTAGAATGTGGAGACTACATGACTCGACAATTTGAAGGAGCTTGCAGGATCTGGTGGACTGTTGAGCAAGGAGGTTGGTATTAAAATCGCCCATGATGATGTGGTGGTCGTATTCTGACCCTAAAGATTCCAGTATCGATTCGATACTGGAGAAATAATCGACTGGGGGGGACAATACACAACGCCTATTATAATCTTTACTCGTTTGACCCAAACCTCAAGGAAAAGAAATTCAGTAGACGTAGAAATGTCAGAAGAGGAGACAGCTAGGATTTTGTTAGGAAAATCAGAGCGGAGATAGATGGCAACACCACCTCCTCTCCTATCAACTCGATCATTTCGGATCAAAATGAAACCTGGCAGAGGATGAGTGGTAGAAGGAAGGTGAGGTTTGAGCCAACTCTCTGAAACCAGGACGGCGTGAACATTGGCATCCGAAAAGGCTTCAAGCAGATCACCATAATGGCTTGGCACACTTTGCGCGTTTTTAAGGCATACGTTTATCAGATTACCCGTTCGTTGATCGAAAGTGTGTTGCAAGAAATCACCTAATGTACAGTTTGAGGAGCAAAAGCTATCATCATGAAGAGACTCATTAGCAGAATGGAAGGAATCATCTGATGACATACTTAATAAAATATAACTAATATATATGAATTAAAATATGACAACTTAATAAGTTTATATTTTATATAAATAAATATATTAAATATAATAAATAAATGCGTATAAGACTACCAATTTATACTCACGTTTATACGTTTCTGTCTGCACCACCCGCCAGCCAACTCACAATAAACAAATAGGGAAAATTACATAAATTGAAAACTAGAATTACCGAATCGTTTTGAAGCCAAAAAAACATTTTGTGTCAATTGAAAGCACAAACAAAACGCAAAACTTATCAACCTAACAGTGTAGAAACAAAACGAGCTGTCAGTATTGTCACTTAACAATCACAGTCATCTGTCTAGAAAATAACAAATAATATGATGTGCGTACGCATGTTGTGGGTAATACAAATAAGATTAAAAAAACTGAATAATTAGTGGGTCACTGACACAAAACATGATCGACAATGTAAACACGACATTAGAGGACCAGAATAGAACGCGAAACAAGTATATAGTCAACACAGTTGGTCAATTCTTGCGAGGCACAGTTTTTGCACTACCGGCGCCATTCTTTGCTGCGGAAGACGTATCGCCTGCTATCTTTGGGTGTTTAGCCAACAAGTGCTTCAGATCATGAGTGGAGGTGAACTTGGAGTCTGTCACATCCGGAGCTTTTACGACAATAGTGCCGTCCTGAGTCCAGCATGAACGCATACCGAAGTGCAGACGAGCGTTGGCAAATAGTGACTGTCGGGTTGTGGTCAGGAACTCCTTAACCGCGATCTTCGAGCCCTTCAGTGCTGTCTTCGCCCTCCAAACTGCAGTCCTGGTGCCCACAATTGAAAACCTCACCAAGATAAGCCTGTGCCGCTCCTTGCTGGGTGCACCAAGCCTGTGGCAAGTTAAGATCGAACTCCCCAACATCCTTGACAGACATTCCAGAACGAATGATATCGAGGATCAAAGCGCTGCAGTTGTCTTTCTCTGCTTCAGCTACTCCCATGAAGATAAGATCCATCCGCCTGTGTCTTGTCTCCATAGCGTCAAGCACTTTAGAACATTCGTCTATCTGCCTGCGAAGTAGGCCAAGCATGCTGAACATCAGCTCCCAGAATGTCCTAAACTCTTCCGCTACTTTTGCCACGGTATCTTTAGCAGGCCCCGCAGAGTGAATTTGGCCTTCAAGCTCAGCCATTCGTCGTGCAAAGCACTCCTCCAAACTCTTCTACGCCAACTGGATGTCCTCAAGCTGTGACATACTTAGTGTATTTTTGATAGCTGGTAGTGAATTTGTGTGATGTGCTGGCAGGTGGTATAAATTGCTTGATGCTTGTGTTACATTAGTATTCTACTGTAAGTATTAGTAGTTTAATAGTTTATATACAGACTTAGGGCAAAACTTGTACTGAAACTACTATTTTATTAATTAAATTCAAATGGATCAATTTAAACACGTCTTATATTTTTTAGCACCTACCGCCGAAAAATCTTTTCAATAATTCTCACAGTTAATATTGTATTTTAATATTCGGTGAGAGTGCAGAAAACGAAGACGATGAAACTTATTTATTTTTCATAGCGTAGACTTTAGTTTTTCATTTCCATAAACTTTTGTGAATTCTGCTTAATTCACTATTTGCTCGAATTATTTTGTATAAAACCAGGTATAACAAGCTTATATTTATTTCTTAGAGATCAAATGAAAAGACGCAGATGTCAAATCTCAGTAGGTACAGTCGTCATCGAAACATATTATGTAATAAAGTATGAAAATAATCTTAAAATGTCGTTAATTTCACTGGTTCGGCGTTACACCGAAACCGAATGTTCCGAAAATGAATGTTTAATGTAATGTTGGAGAAGGATTAATATTGTGGACTGTAAGGAGGTGGGTTCTGATCGCCTAGGAAAGGAAAAGTGAAGTGAATGGGTTCATGGGAGGAATAGGAGACGGGAGTATGGTAGCACACCTTACCTTGCACATCGGTCTTCTTCTTCACAAATAGCGGCCTCCTGGTGTCTTCGGGAATCCTGAAGCTGCACTAATCACTTCACTCGCGGGCGGTTTTGTTGCGTTTATAGTATAAAGTGGTAGAATATGGCGGTGTTCGGTACACGTGTTCGGCGCGACACGGATGATTCTAGACTCCCTCGTAGCGTCGTTGAATTCTTGCGACCAATCAGCGAGGCGTGCCTTTGGGAGGGAAGGAATTAAAGGATCTCTCATATTGGACTAGCAAGCGAGGAACGATTGACGTTGATGTAATTAATTATCAATAAAAAGGTAGATGGCGCTACCATTCACCAAATTAAAGATCTAAAATAAAAATAAAGTGTGATCCAACTACATTAATACGTTATACAGGAATGTTCGATTTTTCGTCCGAGAATCGTTACTGAACTACGATCTAGAACTGCATAGATTTACTGCGCGAGTGGCTACCAGTAGGTGTGTTTGTTATGTTCCATCCTAACATGCAACAACACTTTTCATGATCGTGTTATCTATAAATAATTATTACGAGTCTAGCTGTTATTTATTAAAGAGATTGTTTTATGCAAACAAAGCAGTTCTTAAAAAATAACTGGTTGTTACAACTTATGACTAGCAGATTGTCACGTCAATATTGTCAATACATTTTAAAATACTGAAATAGCTCAACGAGCCAACGATGTTGTGACTCATTAAACCTACAAGTGCTTCAACTCGGATTAACTAGGTTTCTTTATAGAGGTCTATGAAATTAATATTCTGCCACGAGCCTCAACCGGGACCGATATTGTTTATTATCTGAGAGGTTTATACAAACTCGCCATATTATATTACATCTTGATCGTATCACGGAGTATTAAATTTGATAATATTCGGCATTAATAATCTGATAGTGGTTCTAAATTGCCAATAAACTTAGTCACACGGACTAACTAATACTATAAGTGTTTAAACTGTGCTTTCAGTGTGGTGTTTACTTATACACAAGTTAATTTGTATTTAACTCTAAGATTAATTAGAACTACAAACAATAGACCCATATGTGGGTGTAATATTACGCCTCTGCCTACCCCTTCAGGGATATAAGCCTGAGACTATAAATAAACCTTTGAAAGATTATGTACAACCAATCAAATCGAAAGACAGGTCAATACAAAGCAAGCAGTTTATGAAATGAGAACTATTACCTTCTACTACATATAACCGTGTCGTCTCGACTCTTTCTACAAACAACTATACAATAATAAAAGGAATAACGTATCATCGGTCAGTCAAAAGTAAATCTGGCCCCAATAGTTGGTTACTAAACTTCGGATGAACAAAATGCGTTTGTCTTACCTAAGTGCAGTGTTATATTTTAGAATGATTTCCACAATAATAGAGAATAGATGATAAGAGAGGTATATACAGAGGCGAAGCGATGAATGTAAATTTAAACGGATTTTGCGTACAGGTCAAGGGTATTGAAGGCCTTAAACCAAGATTTACGCTCTTCAATATTCTTGACTGCTAATGGATCAGATAACAGCATTTAAACAACGTAGCCTATAACCATACAGCCTTTCGCAGCCCACTGCTAGAAATAGGACACTCCTGATATCAGTGACAATAGCATTGTGAGTCGATGGGACGATCTGGCTTACTACATATGTACGAGTTGGTGTAGGAATACTGTTCTTATGACTCGCTGTAAACTCACATTATGAGTCGCCTCGAGCCTGCCACTCGGTCGTATGAGTATGAACGATAGAGATGGATCCCGACGGAGGAGGTGTATGAGACTCTCCCCTAATGATTTTTATTTATTTTATTTATTTATTTATTACATCCTTACATACCACTATCATTACAGGATAACCCATTGCAATAGTGTAGCAACAAAAAAGTAAAACAATATACAGTAACTATACCTATAACTAAAAACTTATATTAGAAAGGTAACAAAAAGCGGTCCGTGTGAGTTCACTCAGTGAGCACTAAAACAAATCTACTACATCGGACAGTGCACTGAGCGTCCGCATTGCCCTCGTAAGCGGTGCGCGCTGCAGCAGGTTGGTGCGCGCTCGCAACACCGACAACAGCGGCGGTCGTCGCCGCCGCTCTGCGTATCCATCCGGAACACACAGCCCGATTGTACGCAATACGCCTGGGTTGTGCACTTTGCCACGAATTATTTTAAATAGATAGGTAGTAAGAGCTACCTCTCTTCTTACCTCCAGTTTGTAGTATCCTACCATGCCTAACACAAATAGTGTCGGGTACAAAAGTGGATATCCTGGAAACACCCCATACTTCTTCGAATATAAAAATCTAATAAATTTATTCTGGATGCGTTCTAACATTAATGAATATTTTGCTTCGTGCGGTGACCATATTGCAGAATTATGTTCTAAATGGCTCTTAACCAGTGACTCATATAATGCTCTCAGTGCCCCAGTGTTTGTAAACTGGTTAGCTTGGCGTAGTACTAACCCCAAATTGCGATATGCTTTCTTGCAAATGTGCAACACATGTTTTTTGAAGCTAAGATCTGCAGAGAAGTACACGCCTAAGTCCCTGACCTCTGTGACGCGTTGTAGTGGCATACCTTCCATCTGATATTGATAGTGGCTTGGGGTGTGTGAGCGACTGAAAGTTATCACAGAGCATTTAGTGACGTTAAAGTATAACTTATTTGCTAAGCTCCACTCTACTATCTTATCTATATCTTGCTGCAGATTATCATGATCCTCGTTTTGTTTAATTTCCCGTACTAATTTAAGGTCATCAGCAAATACCAAAGGTGTTGATCTAAGTACTACATCAGGTAAGTCATTTACAGTTAAAATAAACAGTAAAGGCCCCAAATTAGTGCCCTGACTCACGCCCGATCTGGTATAATATGGTTCCGAATGGCACCCACCACAGTCAACATATTGACGTCTGTCCCGTAAATAACTGGCAAAGAAATTTAATTTATGTGGTGTACAACCTACGCTGGCCAACTTTAATAGCAACACATCGTTGTCAACTGTGTCAACAGCTTTCCTAAAATCAAAATAGGCAACATCCACTTGTTGGCCAGCATCCACCGTTGGTACAAGATGAGTCATTAGATCCAGCAAGTTTCCAGTAGTCCCACGCCCAGGACAAAAGCCGTGCTGCGCATCGGACAACTGAGCGCTTATCTGTGGATATAGACAACTGTAGATGACTGCCTCGAATACCTTTGCTGGGGTGCAAAGGACCGCCACTGGTCTATAATCGCTAGCAGCTGGACCACCACCACCTTTCGGTACGGGTACAACTCGAGTTAGCTTCCAGCGATCGGGAAACGTTGCGGTCTCAATGCATACATTAAATAAATGCAGGAGCGGTTCTACCAGTACTTCCCTACAATCCTTAAAAACAAACGGTGGTATACCATCTGGCCCCACAGAGTGTTTGGACGGCAGACGAGCCAGTGCGCGGCGCACATTGGCGGCGGTGACGCGCGCAAGGTACGCCCACGCGCCCGGCGGCTGCTCCGCGCGCGCCTGAGCTGCCGTTACATTAAGCTGTGCTGGCTCCGGGTTGTAAACAGACTCAAAAAAACATGCAAATTCCTTGGCACACTCATATTCCGAAGCGGCGGTGCACCCGCTAGAGTAACCCTCCGGAAGTTATTTCATTCCGTCATTCTCGAGGGTAAAACGCCACAGGCGTGGCACAGAGGTGTGGTGGTGCTTTTCTTTAAGAAAGGGGATAAAACCCTCTTAAAGAACTACAGACCCATCACACTTCTGAGCCACGTCTACAAGCTGTTTTCGAGGGTCATCACGAATCGTCTCGAGAGCAAGCTAGACGACTTCCAGCCTCCCGAACAAGCCGGTTTCCGTAAAGGCTATAGTACCGTAGACTACATACATACGCTGCGGCAGGTTATACAGAAGTCCGAGGAGTATAACCAGCCCCTATGCTTGGCGTTTGTGGACTATGAGAAAGCCTTCGATTCCATCGAAACCTGGGCGGTGCTACAGTCTCTCCAACGGTGCCGGATTGACTACCGATATATCGAAGTGCTGAAGTGTTTGTATGAAAACGCCACTATGTCAGTCCGCCTCCAGGACCAGAGTTCGAAACCTATTCAACTCCAGCGAGGGGTGAGACAGGGGGATGTCATATCCCCAAAACTGTTTACCACTGCGCTGGAGGATGTTTTCAAGCTTCTGGACTGGAATGGACTCAGCATCAACATCAACGGCGAGTACATCACTCACCTTCGATTCGCAGACGATATTGTAGTCATGACAGAGACCATGGAAGACCTAGGCACAATGCTTGATGGCCTCTGTAGAGTCTCCCAACAAGTAGGTCTTGAGATGAACATGGACAAGACGAAAATCATGTCGAACGTCCATGTTGTACCTGCTCCTATTCAGGTTGGGAACTCTACGCCCGAAGTTGTCGACAAGTATATCTACCTGGGACAAGTAGTCCAGTTAGGTAGGTCCAACTTCGAGAAGGAGGTCAATCGTCGAATCCAACTCGGTTGGGCAGCGTTCGGGAAGCTACGACATATCTTCTCGTCCGATATCCCGCAGTGTCTCAAGACGAAAGTCTTTGACCAGTGTGTGTTGCCAGTGATGACTTACGGATCAGAGACGTGGTCGCTCACTATGGGCCTTATCAGAAGGCTCAAGGTCACTCAGAGGGCGATGGAGAGAGCTATGCTTGGAGTTTCCCTGCGAGATCGAATCAGAAATGAGGAGATCCGCAGTAGAACCAAATTCACCGACATAGCTCTCCTGATAGCCAAGCTGAAGTGGCAGTGGGCAGGGCACATAGCTCGAAGAACCGATGGCCGTTGGGGCAGATAGGTTCAGGAGTGGCGGCCACGTACCGGACGACGCAGCACAGGTAGGCCCCCCGCAAGGTGGACCGACGATCTCGTCAAGATCGCGGGAGGCGGTTGGATGCTGGCGGCTCAAGACTGGTCTGTGTGGAGAACCTTGAGGGAGGCCTATGTCCAGCAGTGGACGTCGTTTGGCTGATATGATGATGACTCATATTCCGACAAAACATGCCCTTCTTTCATTATTTTGCAACTGCTCGATTTACCCTTTCTTCTAATGAAGTCCCAAAATGTGCGTGGATCTTTTTCTAAATTACTTAATTAAATTGATGTTAGAGGCATACTGACTAAAACCACCGCGATATCCTATACGTCCCTTGATGACCTAACCTAACCTATTAGTCGTTTAGCTCTCATTTAAAAAAACCCGTGCATATATTGCACTTAGTGTCTTTATTTAATATTTAAGAAATGTGAATTAAAGCCTCTAGGGTTACAAACTTATTCAATGTAAGACCAATAATATGAAAATAGAGATAGAATAATGATAAATAGATAAGAATAATTGAAATTTTATATAATAAAATTTAAATCTTGTAACATAAAACACTTAATAAAATGCTTGTTATATTTAAGTCCGTGCTCTTTTACTTAGCCTTTTTCATTAAAAATATTAATATAAAGATTTCTTTTACAAATTATTTTATCAAAATTTGAGTACTAGGATTTACACTATAATTACATATTTGTTGCTTTTACTTGGTTACAATACAGTTTCTAAGCGAATAAACCAACAAAATTATCATATAAAAACAAAAACTTTTTAACGACACTCATACATTACGCCTTAACGAACCTGCTATAACCGAGCGAAATTTTGTGATAACATATCCCAAATTAAATGAGCCTAGTGGTTGAACAACACATAATTCAATCTCTATGGGCTCTACAAACAAGTGTATTGAGCTATAAAACAGAATGGCTTATGAAGTTGGTGTAGGTACAGACGCACGGGACATGGGTCAAGTTGCAAGGCCCTGTTCGCTTCCTAACTTTATATTTACCGTTCTATGTGTAAAGTTTACACGGCCGATGATTAAATTACCTATCCGACGAACATTCCCTTGTATTTGTCTGTTGTACTGTTTCGTATAAGACAATGGATTATGGTTAGTCTATGTATAATAATATAATCAATAACTCAACAATACAGCGATAGTTGCCTTATTCCATAGTTGTTGTAGTAATTTGCAACTACGTTTATATTTTATTCTATATAGTCTGATCACTATTTCTTTGCGAATCTATAATATAGAACTAGGCATGTGGTTTTACGGTGCTCTATATTTGAAACACATTTCGTATAAATAAATCTCTCTTACTAGAAATAAATCCAGTGTTACGGGGCACTTCACAACCTTTTAATCAAGTTTTTGTGACAACAATTTGTGAATGAAACAAATATTGCCTCTTGTGGATGGACTCTGTGCACATGGTGAGACGACCGTTTAAATCACTACACCACACTTGCAGTCACTATTTTAGACACCCCGTAAGGTAAAGTAAATAAGGAACTAAATTACTTTTTCATGTAGTAAGGGTTGTCCAAATACATATAAGATGTATGTAAATAAAAAGATACTACTGTAATTAGTGTCAATTTTGCAAGGGGAATACCATGTAGACTTCTTAACCCACTGAAATTAGAGCAAAGTTAAACTTATGGGAAGTAACAGTTCTGACCTTCTGAGACTCCAGTCGCTCATTGTAAAAGCTCTGTTAAATTGGAAAATGAGCCTACGGTACGAAGCCGAAGCCGTCTTGTTTGAAACGCGACGATGATTATGATAATGAGATCATATCGAAATTAGCATACGATCTATTAATATTGCTTGTAACCTATGGATACTGTTAACACACGTAAATCAATGTGTTAATTTCATCGCTGTAGCGCTCATAGCGTTAGAAAAAACTTGCCATTCGTGATAGATCGGCAAAGTTAAGCAACGTTTAAAGAGATCCTCACTTGCATAGCATAAAAACAGATAGTTGTCCGCTTATGCCTTTTACATCAGATCGCTACCATACTTCGAAAGACACAAAAAGCCTTCAGTTCTCGTGGACTTGGGATGGTCGACAAATTCCGACACCAGAAACGGCCACACTCTGGCCAAACAAAGAACTTTTATTACTTAGAGAACAATAAAGTGCATTATGTATTGACTGGAAAATATCTTCCATAAGCAATGTTAGTAATATCCATACTGGAACATTGTAAAAACTTCTTCTTTCACTATTTTTTTAGATAGTGCAGCCGCTGCAGACTGGTATGTATGCATATAACAGGCTTTATTCCCAATGGGGGAATCGTAGAACGAACGCATTTGGATCAATGGACGCATCGCAACATAAAAGCTTTTGCTCACATACAAAATGGGTCTCAGACACATTAAACTGGTTTATGCGACAGTTGCCCGTAATCTTCGGCAGTTAAAGCGCAATTGTACAGATCAGTACGAGTCACTATTCGCTGAGATTGTACTTGTTCAGCTCTTTTTTCTAATGGTCTCAGATGTGGCTTATTTTACCTGCTTCGTTTCTCATGCGAGATTTTTATCGTACACGAGGTTGTAGACAAATCAGAAAACAATTTCTAATCGTTTGAAGAAAATAAATATCCGGCACAGACTTTTTGTGACATATTGGGATGCTGTGAATGGGTTTTGTGGATTAATAATTTCATACGGTTTTTTTGTTTATCAACCTTTTATACTTAAGTTTTTATTTTCTCTCTCTTTCTCTCACTGTGTATCTAATATAGTACCTACAGTAGCGTTCTTATTAATATTCTGCACTCTCTTCGACATTTCGAAGTTTTGTTTTGAGGCCACTTAATCCAAATTGCTGAAGGATATAACCTCATTCTAGTGACTTCATTTTTATTTTGCTATTTCAGCAACATAACATTTTCGGTAAGTTTACTTTAGCATAGTCTTAATTCGTATTGACATTGATTTTGAACCACAGCTCGCTAGTTCTAAGAGATACAATTAAATGTTGGTAGTTATGAATAAATGAGATCGTAATTATCACGAGAATGTAAATTAAAGGTTGCTTCTTTTATAGCTAATTTCATGAACATTGTTATTGCTAACATTCATCTAATATGCGTCACATTTTAAACAATTTCAAACTGCGTATTACTGCTAAATTAATCATGACAAGAATTTTTATAATATTGTCAATTTCCTTGAAAATTTTAATGACATTAGGATATCTACTCTCTGTCTTAATATCCTTGAGAATTCCTTTAGTAAAATTGTAATGAAACAGCCATATTCCTTTGTATAAAATGTCAGTATTCATAGCAAGATGGCAAGCATTCAGGATTTTAGTGAACGATACAGTACACACACTAGAGTCCACATACAATCGAAACTGCGGCAGCTAGGATCACAACAAAGGATGTTCCGATGAGATTTCACATACCATTAAGCAGTAGGTACGTGATGAAGTTGTGTATGCATCATCCATACGTGATTCCAAATATAGTTTGCACTTGCTCAAAATCCAAAGTTTCCTTTAAGATTATACGGCATAACGGCGTGTACAATCCGAGTAACGAAGTGACCTGGAGCACTCGGTGAGATGCCGTCTAGAGGCCATTAAGGCACCCTCCACTGCGCCAATCTTCTTGAGTATCACATCCAATTCTTACACTGTCAAAATTTGTCTTTATTTTTAAACAAGAGGTAAGAACCGATTCATAATTATTTGATAAATTGAAGGCTCTGAGTACGTCAGCACGTACTGTACGTACAAACTTTGTTTGAAACAGACGTGATTGACGAATATGATTTTTTTATGAGTCGTTAAATCTCATGTGGTCCTCGCGCCAGTCCAAAATCAACTTTGCTTATTGATGGCTTTTACTGGACGTCAATAATTTAGGGTTAGTCATGTGTATTTATCAAAACATTCTAGTACCTATGAATGTATAAAAATACTAGAAATTTACTAACTAACCGCTTCAGTTAATAGTACATGTTTCGTATATTTAGAAAATAATTGTCATTAGTTATTTTCAGAATAATGATGTACTTATTTACTTTGTACTGGCTACAGTTTTTGCCTTTGAATAACGAATACTGAATCCTTACTCGTTCGCTTTCAACAACACATTAAATTAGAGAAACTATAGGCTTTTGCGTGTGTGTACACACAAAAGCCTATAGTTTCTCTAATTTATTCAACACTCATCTCAACACCTATTTGCTATGAAAACAGTTTCAACAGTATTAATTAAACTTCGATAAAATCGGGAACTCAGTATGTAGATTTAAATTTGGTGTTAATTCTTGCACCGATCCGTTTACACGTGGCTCATATGTGTCAAATACGTAATAAAGGTTAGTGCCAGAGTACACGAAAGTGACATGAGGCAACATAACCTCGTGACAAGGTACATAAGCCTCACAAAGGTATATGTCCCACCGAGTGCGATTAGCGAGTAGCGAGTAAAGCAAGCTACTGAAAATGAGCTGCCAGCAATGAGTGTGTAATTTCGATAGTTTTGTCGCTGGGCTAACTACAAATGACCGAGAGTGAAGGTCGATTACTTGCACTACTCACTTTAGATGGTTAGTTTGAGAACTGTGCAATACTTTTTCCAACTCACGTTTTTGCGCGTTCCAAGCGAGATTCTCTGCGCGACTATGTCTTTGGCGCTGCTACAAACTAGGAGAGCAAGTCCTTGCCGACGATGTAAACGTCTCAGTGCTTGACGATTATTGTATGTATCTCTTTTGTTGACACAGAATGTACATCAGCCGTTTCATTCTTTTATTCGATTTCTTAAGCAAGAAAAGCCCAATAATCAGTCGCGTTCTCGCGGGCGGTAAGACAACTGCCTTATAAGCGCAATAATCGCTCATATCGTATGTCGCAAACTGATAATGTTGCGTGCCACGTGCGTGCAAGCAATGCTCTAATATTCGATTTTTATGTACGGTCGCGTTGTTTATGGCCTATTGAGATGCGCTCGCCCATAGACTACGCAATTTACATTGAATCACTACTTTTTTGTGCACAGAAACTAACGCTCGGACCGATGATGATCTAATTATTATGTACCTATGACTGTTTTGCGAGGTAAAACAATTACGTTGAAATCGTTACGGATTTAGATCGAAAACGGCAAATGTAGATTGATACTCATCATCATAATTATATGTAAAATTACTTGTTCTGACTGACATTTGATCGCATAGTATAACCGTGAGCTATAAACATGATATTTTACTAATGGTTTTCTTTTATAACGTAGGCATCCAGTAAGTAACGATTTTTGAGATTCTAAATATAACGGAGCAAAACAGCGGCAAGTTGCCTTGAAAAGCCGTTGATTTCAAAGTCTATGGAAATGCTGGCTAACTACAGCTAGTCATTTCATAAATAAACAAGTGTTCGTACGTATGAAGTAATTTTCTAGGTGCAACAAACTTTGTCCTCTGGAGTAAAGGAAAACTACTTACCGTAAATGTAGCAACATTCGTAGACGAGAACGCACTCTTATAAAACCGTGCAAAGTTGAAGACTATTCAGGCTACGCCGTAGCTGTTGCGATGCTACGACGGACGAATAGTGTCGTAGCTATGCAAGATTTTCAACTGTGATTATATTTTATTAAGAATTAAGTGTTGCATATATTTAATTCTATATTACTTTATTTAATTAAGTCTGTGATATGTTTATTTGTAAATCAGTTCTTAATAAAAGTACAAATTAAAGACTGGCACAAATATTGGACTTTTCGATACCGAAACCACACAGCGTCTTTCATACAGCTACCACCACTTCTCAGAAAAAAAGTATTATCATAATAAATGTCGATAATTAATATGGTTCACAGTATGATTCTTATGAACGTAATTAATTCTTGAAAATTGATCTATCCTTTAGTTGTTCCTTTTAATGGTTAAAGACTCTACTCTCTATAAGATGCCCAAATAATAACGATATCAAATTGACACGAACTCCTAGTTCAATATTACATGAGTACTGTTGAATTCTAAGTTATTATTTGCTAACATTTCACGCAGACACTCGTGAGGCACAATATTGCCGTAAGTGCAATCGATACGGTCTCTATTTGCCTCATTAAAACTTCGAGATACTTGATGGGAGAAATACTTGACAGCCAACATTTATATATTGTTGCACACATACCTGTTATAAGCGAATAAACTTGTTATCATTCATAATATGAAAGTTATATGATAAATGAGCATTGTTGCAGTTTTGTGTTGGAGCGAAATACAGAAATATATTCCAGATTTCACGCAACCCTAATATCAGGCAAATCGTTTTGAAACAATATGTCTTTACCAGCTAGTTCGCCGACTATTATAAGATCGTTTATAACTTTAATGTGTTTATAAGGTATTTTTTTCTTTGAAACATGCATTTAACATAGATAATGCTGGTTATTTTCTACGATAGGTACTTTACTGATATAATAACCAAGCGATTCTATGTCATTTACGGCCGGTTTCTGAATTGAGAATTTCAGCTTTAATCAGTTGAAAATTCGTCAACTAGCTGAAGTCAACTTAAGTTTTTTTTGTTTCACAGGTCAGAGTGAGATTTTTTCAAAGCACTTTCAACTGAGTATTCTTCAAATCATGAATAACTCAAACCGAACAACACTAGTACGTTCCGATTCAATTAAAAAAATCGGTACAAACCATAAATTCGTATTAATTGACATTTTACAAAGAAGCACACTTGTAAGTTAATTATTTTTATGCAGAAACAAATAAAAAGTCGAAATAAAGTTGTATTTAAAATTATTTCAGCCATTATTTAGTTTTTAATTAACAGTTTGTTGAATTTATTTTGTTCAATTCGGAATAGTGAAAACGGAACGTGTATGTTATGTCAAAGTTAGTTCGTTTTTTTTTTAATACAAAATATTTGTGGCCATGTATATTTAAGGTAAAATTTCACACCAAGGAGGCCACAGCGAAATTATTTGGATTGATTTAACACGGAAATCTCTTATTTATATTTATAATGGAAAAGGTGAAGAAGAGATCTTCCAATTACGCTAAAGATGAGAAACCGAACAATTAAAAAAAGCTGGTTGAGGTTCATTTACTCCACCACTTTCCGATACTGATCACCAGATCGTATCAATAAATTACCAAATCAGACCTGATTCAAAGCTAAGTGATGACATAAATTTATAAAAAATAAAATTAAAAAGAGTTTTCTACAATTGTTGCCCCAAAGGCAAAATTTTGATTAATTTTCTATCCCTCCTATTTGTTCCTGAACTGAAATGAGTAGAATTTTAATCGTAGTTCCAAATATTTAATACTCTTTGAACCTTTTTCTTTAAATTCTGTTTGATGACATTCTTGTTGTATAGACGTCAGTATGACGTACCCGCTGCTTGACAACAGTTGTGTGTACAGTTTGACATACTGGCCGTCATATTACTCGTGATCATGAGTTAAAAGGCCAAAATTGTATGATTAAATATTTCTCAATTTATCAGTGCGAAGTATGGTTTGACATATGTCAAATGTTTTCAGAAACGCGAATATAGAGTGGAGATGATTTTGATCATATGCTATGTCAAATTTGAGATTTTTCAAGCACAAATACTCAAAACGTGGTCAACTATTTTTTGTAAAACAGAAAATTTATTAAGTATGAGATAAATAGGGTTTAAATTGTTCTCAACGCGAAATTCTCAATTCAGAAACCGGCCGTTAGTCTTACGGCCGGTTTCTGAATTGAGAATTTCAGCTATCATCAGTTGAAAAATTCTGAACTAGTTGAAGTCAACTTAAGTTTTTTCTGTTTCACAGGTTAGAGTGATATCTTTTCAAAGCACTTTCAACTGAGTTTTCTTCAAATCATGAATAACTTAAACCGAACAATACTAGTACGTTCCAATACAAGTAAAAAAACCGGTACTAACCATAAATTCGTATTAATTAACATTTTACAAAGAAGCACACTTGTCAATTAATTATTTTTATACGGAAACAAATAAAAATTCGAAATAAAGTTGTATTTAAAATTATTTCAACGATTATTTTATTTTAATGAACAGTTTGTTGAATTTGTTCAATTCGGTATCTTAGTGAAAACGGAACGTGTATGTTATGTCAAAGTCAGTTTGTTTTATTTTTAATATAAAATATTTGTGGCCAGGTATATTTGAGGTATAATTCTATATACCTCCATGGTGGCCACCATGTAGGTATATAGAATTATACCTCCATGGAGGCCACAGCGTAATTATTTGGATTGATTTAACATGGAAATCTCTTATTTATATTTTCGAACCCTTCGATTTGTTCCTAATAATGTTACATACATACATACATACATATCGTCACGCCTTTTATCCCCGAAGGGGTAGGCAGAGGTGTATTTCTACACCCACTTTTCGCCAGAAATACTTTAGTCCCACGTAATAAGGGGCGAGCTTATTGCCGTACCGGGCACAATTCCAGACTCCGTGCTGCTACTGAGAATTTCGTGACAGAAAAACCCAGTAACACTGCCCGACCCAGGAATCGAACCCGGGGCCTCCCATCCCACGCGCACATTTATGCCGCGAGACCAACGAGGCAGTCGTATAGGGTTTGATGTCGAGTTTTCCGTCTCTACGCAAAGTTGGTATTTGCATCGTGTTATCCCTTAGTCGGCTCTTACGACACCCACGGGAAGATGTGTTGGGTGGTGACACTTGTATTCTATGCCGTCAACCACACGGCTTCTTATTTTTTCCAAATATTGAATAGTCTTTGAACCTTTTTTCTATAAATTCTGTTTAACGACCTTCTTGTTGTGTAGACGTCAGTATGACGTAACCGCTGCTTAGCAACCGTAGTGTGGATATTTTGACATACTGGCTGTCATATTACTCGTGATCACGGGTTAAAAGACCAAAGTTGTATAATTATTTTTTTCTCAATTTATCAGTGCTAAGTGAGGTTTGATAAATGTCAAATGTTTTCAGAAACGCGAATATAGAGTTGATATGGAGTAGATCATGAGTTGATCATATGTTGTGTCAAAGTTTAGATTTTACAAGCACAAATACTCAAAATGTGTCAAAACAATTTTTTGTGAAACAGAAAATTGATTAAGTAGTATATAATTAGTGTTTAAATTGTCCTCAACGCGAAATTCTCAATTCAGAAACCGGCCGTTAATGTTACAAGTATATCTTATGGAGATAACGAATATTTTATGGCCTTAGAATAATAGTTGTGGTTCTTTTTCAAGTTATTGACAGGTATTTACTAATTCTCGGAGGTGTTAAAATTCAAAGTCAGGTACTCTTAGATTCTCGTGACCTTACCACAAAATTATGACGGTAGATCGGCGCGTGAGACCGCGTGATTTTTAGTTGGTAAGCTCGGGTCTACTTAGGCTTTCCGTTACTACATCTTGATCCTTCCTTGAAACCAAGGTAGCACAGTAAATATTTCCCGAGTGACATAAGTAGAACATAAAACCTGGTTTTCAATAATACCCTGGTATTACAGGTACAAGACGTAAAACTTAATAAGTATAATTTAATATATAAAGCTGAAATCATTATAACACTTCACATCAATAATATCTGTAGAAACGGTTAGAACATCGCCAATAGACGCCTTGACCCAGTTTGTCAACCCTACAGTGACCGACGGAGGTTTGCTGTGTTCAAGCCCTAAGAGGGCACGGACTCCCGCAGAGGATGCGTAAAGTGGAGGAAATTGAACTGGAAAGTGGACCCGCTCAGGCGCTTCGGTTACCGAGAAGAATTTAATACAGTTTCTCTACGCACACGTATTCAATAAGTTACAAAATCCTTGTAAATGTGTGATTGACAATATTGACAGACTAGTTGTTGAGATAAAGTTTGTGAGTTTCTTGCAACTGATGTAAGAGCAGATGAGCACGCCGAGTAAGTAAAGTTCCGCCGTAAAGCTACATATAATTACATCCGTTTTATTATAAAATTAATCAAATGCTTTAATAAATAGATTTTCTTGTCGCTTTAAACAGACTAGCTACGGTAGGTACATTAGGGGAATCAACGCCGCAATGTTTCTATTCCCGCGAAGGATAGTTTGATTAATGAAAATACCGACTTATATATGCCTGACTTGGAAAAATTTACATTCCAATAATATATAATGCTGCGAAGCTTAATCTAAGTAAAAAGTAAAATATCTTAGTAATTAAATATCAGTACCTATTAAATAAAACAGGAACAGGCTAAAATTGGTTTCAGCCTTCTAACCCTAAATTTTTCTCTTCTCGAATTTTATTTATGGCACGTTAAATACTCCGTACTATGAAAATAAACACAGTAAACTAACTATTCAAAGCATAACACAAAACGTGATGTTTCATAACAGATCGTGACGAATAAAAGTGTGTTTACAGTTTTTATTATATCATTTCTGTTGAACGTTCGTATAGAATAACTTGTATACAGCACAAAACACACGTAAATACGTGGAGAAAATTTTTTGCACGTTATGCAAAACCTTAACCGTTGCCGTTCGAATAATTTGTGATAGGAAAATGGAATTGTATGCAGAATAATAAAATGCTCCGACCCTCTGAATCGAGCCCATAATAAATTTTACCGTTGTGGTTTCTACCTACATGTTGTTTTGATCACAACTGCCAAAAAAATTACGCGTACCCTCATACGTATTGCCGACCGCACGGTGGAGATCAAGATATTGCTTGTCCGTGAAAACAAAACAAAGGATTAAATAATCAACAGATTATATACACACAGAAAACCTTTTGAAAAATATTACAGAAATATCTCTGATCAAAATTTTTGTTGAAATTTGTGTTAACAAAACCTTTTATGTTCTACGATATAACAAAAAATAAAATATCAAGTAACTTTAAAGTATGTAACTATTTTTTTCCATTCTGCATACTTTTTAGACTACAAATTTAGTACTTTTATCCTTCATAGCACAAAGTAATTATTTGCTATTTTGTATGCTTTGATTAAATAAAGACAACTCAACTTTATAAATAGAACCAAATTAATTATTTTTAGAGTAACCACATCAATGGCTTGTATTTAATGCAGCCAACCGTTTGATACTGCGTAAAGACCGCTTAGTTAAAGAAAACACAATGTTTAAGGTGCTCATTTATTATTCAATTTACGTTATTAAACTGGGCTTCAAAGTTAGGAGACATTTTAAAATTGAATATTTATTTGCATTTTGATATTTTCTTGATTAAATTGCGTAGAACTAGGTCTTTTTCGAAAATTATTTTGAGTTCAGCTATTTTCTCTCGCGAAGCAATTATGAGCTAATTAGCTAAACCTGCGCAATGTAGCACATTAGTCTGGCACGTACTAATTAAACGTTACGGCAGCCTCGGTGGTGTATTTAGCCGATGCTATTTTTCTAAAATCGAGTGTTACAGAATACTTGTAGTTGGCATTAAACGCCAGGCATGAACTGTGGCGTACCTCATAAATATTTCTCTCACGTTCGAAAACTTTCTGCCACAATTACCTGAGAGCTCAAGTGTCGGAAAATATATTGCTTTTGTTCGTCTCAGTCCCAACTAACTAGCGAATCGATCTCCAAGCGAATCTATTAACCTCTGGATGGCATAAACAAATAAATAAAGATATTTACATTGTGTTTCGTTATTTACGGTATAAATGGAGCTGCAGAAAACAATAAACCTTTAAAAAGAATTGACTTCAAACATGAAATAGCTGTTTTTTATGCTTTACTAGTAAATTTTAAAATTAAAGTAATAAAAACTAGTAAAAACTACAAACTAGTAAATTAATCATTATTTAAATCAAATCCACCATTGGTAAAGCTCTGTCAGCTGAAAAACTATAAAATGTACTAAAAACGTTTAATACTGTCTATAAACAAACACGTTGCCCAAAAAGCTATAACTGAAGGAAATATATAACTTATAATATAAAACACTAGTACTTCCTATTAATTTATGAACTAAAATTGTGCTGAGCAAATAAGCAACCCTGTTTAATTAGATTGGTCATGAAGCAATTCGTAGAGCGGCCATAATTATATTTTGATATAATGTGTCACGAAAGGTCCGCATCCGGTGGAGTTAATTAATAACTGGCGAGAGGGACCAGCCATGTGCGCCTATGAGCCGAAGAAAAAATATCATTTTGCTGAGCGTTAGTTAGTTAGCAGAAAGACCACTGGTGTACAGGCCGAAATAATAAGCCGCGGCCCGCCACCCCAGTGATTTATTGTTTTGGCTTTGCGAAACCTCACTCGGAAGCTTGATAAAAAATGATCTCTCTTATTAACACCAGTGGCGAAACCCGACTTTATTACCCTTTGCCGATTCCAGTGACACACCAAACATTTTTATATTCAACTTTTCGTATAATCAACCAAGCAACTTTTCCGCTGCGTGTTCACGCTCGCATTTACGCGTCTCTTGTTTTATTTTTTATCCGATTGTAAACAAATTTTCAACAGAACATATTTGTTACGTTTCCACTTTTATATTTTATTAAAAGCCTTCCGCGACTGAACATTAATTTATTCTTTAAAGAACATCAAAGAAAAACAATTAGGTATTTCTTCGCCGTAAATTCCTAGAAGATTAAAATCTTTATTGTTTGCGTAATTGCTTTATCTATTTTGATGATAGATATAATAATAAGTTAGTTAAAAAGTAGGTGAGCTGGTATTCGGTAAGAAATGATGATCATGACATACAAACTTGGAAGACTTTGTGGTTATTACTGTAAGCAAAATTCTTTACGGTAGTAGAATGGGTCAACCTCGGGAAGTTTTCAAATATTAGCATCATTATTTCACGAGATGACAGAGGTTAGGCACATATTAGAAAGTTAGAGGGCGGCCGTTTCATGTCACGCGATTAATTTTTTAAGGACCATATAATTTATTTTTAATATAATACAGTTTCAAATAAGATTATGTCATGCTGATACTATTTCAATAAAACGGGAGCTTAAATCTATTACAGACAGTTTTTGCACGAATGAAACAAGTAAAATTATTTAAATATTCGGATCGTTTAGCCACTATCGTTTATTTGCACGAAAATGTATGTGAGCGTTTACTGATCTCGTTGATACATAACAATAATTACGCTACGCTAATAGCGGTCTATACCTTTTTAATATGCACTGAAATGTGATCACTGAAAACTCAGGTCATTTACCTAAAGTTTGTACCTATAGTGATACTAGTACAAACAAAAATTCGCCAAGGGTCTAGGCGAACTTAAATCGTCACTCATATTTCCTTCCCCAGCGTATAGTTATTTGTACGAGAGACCGCCAAAAAGTCTCGTTTCATAAACATAGAAATTAATTAACATTTCCACGTTTACATAAATAAAAGCCAGTATTGCCGTACGTTTGTGGGTGCCGACGACTGCGGGAGCTCCCTTCATACTCTCTGCAAATGCTAATGTCGTAATGTGAGGCAAAAACAGCTCGACTGTTCACTTTTGTCTAGGTGCTAATAATTTCAATTCAAACTGCTCGCTGAGGCAAATTCAACGGAATTACGCTGTATATTCATATTATTGTAGTAAACTGGATCGATCGTGTTCGCGTAATATGATTTACGCTCGTGGCTAATTAATTTTCTATGTGCTGTTTAGTTTTCTCTAAATACTATGCGTAAATTGATGTTGAGGCCTATTTGGGCTTAAATAATTTATATTCCAAGACTAGATTGCCTCCGTGGTCCAGTGGATAGCGTATGCGACTGCTGATCGGAGGTCGCGGGTTTGATTCCCGGGTCGGGCAAAAAGTGATACTGGGTCTTTCCAAATTCTCAGTAGCAGCTCGAAGTCTGGTAATGTGCCCGGTAACGGCACTATGCTCGCCCCCTTTTACGCGGGACTTAAAAATTCAAGGCGAAATGTTGGTGTTATATTACACCTCTGCCTTCCCCTTCGGGGATACAGGCGTGAGTCTGTAAAAAAAAAAAATGATAATATTATCATTTCATAGTCACTCCCACAGCTATTGGCAATATTGATTTCGAATTAAAAAAAAATCTCTTCTATATTATAAGGATCAGACTTGCATGAAATAGTGTACTGGAGCAAAATAAACACCAATTACATAACTCAATACATGTAGGTATAGTAACTACAAAGATAATTTACTTTAATTCAAATTTTAGCGAAACTTTCTGGTAGGTAACTGAAAACCTTATCTTTAAAATCTCTAAGGCAAATTGAGAGGCCCGCTTGTTTTCTCGTTAGTTAATGACTATAATTTAAACTTAATAATAAAGACGGACAAGCGGCTTTGTCTGTGCTTGAAAGGTAAAATTTCGTGCACCTAAATGAATGCTAATTAATAAATGTGAGCCAACAAATAAACGCAAGTTGAAAACCGTGACAATCTGAAAGCTTCTTACATTATAATTACAAAAATAACAACGGTATGTTCATCGATGACTAGGCAGCGATAGCTTTATGATGAGACTAGCAGACTGTAACGCAGAGGGTCTAGTCACCACTGCTGTCTTTTCGAAGTTATGTGTGTATTAAAATAGTGACGAAAAACATCGTAGAGGTAGCCTGCAAAACTGAAAGTGCTATTATAAAGTTTTCAAGAGAAGCGGAATGTCTAGCTGGCCCGCAGTTGGCCGATGTAGTGGACTGTAGTCCAATACTTCTCATTGTGAGAAGTATACCGTGCTGAGCTTCTACTGAGCATGGAAAATGTCCTATTGGACATTTTATATACAAGGCTGAAATTAATATATTATTAGATAATATATTTATTATGTATAAGACGTCAAGTATAAAGCAAGTATCATCAAGTAGAACTAATAAAATACGAGCCTGAGCGTTCCTGTCACATTGATACTCAGAAACGACGCGTGATTATAGATTGAACAAAGAAAGAAAAAGTTGACGGAAATTAATTGCGAGAGTGTTTGCTACTTATCTACTCACTTTCGTCAAGGTCAGTTATGTAAGGTCATGCTCTCATTGTGTAGGAATTCGTGTCGTATGTTATTGTACTATTATCATTTATTTTGTAGGAAGGTTCACGTCACACTTCGTGCATTTTGTTAGGTGAGTGAGAGTGCGAGGTGGGGTGACCTCAACCCCTTTTCCTTGACCTTTATCTCGCTACTCCTCCTATTCTTTTTACCATCCTCACGATAGGCAGTGGCTTGTTTTCGCATATCACCATATATATAATTCGGTGTTAGCACCTACCAGCGGCAGGTAGCCCTTATTTGTCTATCAACTAAATCATGAATATGTTTTTAACTTTTTAATTGGTATTGTCAACCACTGAATAACTATTGAATTCTGCAATAATTCTGCTACCGATAAAAATAAAGAAACACTAAACTGCTATAACGTGTATTCAGAGTTGCCATAAGGAACCCTAAATAGAACAAAATGAAGGATCGGATGAAAATTTCAGTCAAGTCCACATTAACAAATCTAAAGAGCTGAGATCCATACGCGTTGTATAATCTACGGAACATTACCAGTCCCGGCTGGGATTCTCTTTCCGCGCGGCTGAGATATTGTAATGAAATCTCACCATCTGGGGGCTAATCATCCTATTTTCAAACGTTCAAACGTTGACAACGTAACGTATTTGGTGAACGTTTGGTTTTAGTTTGGCTGATGTCAAACATGGTATCGTGCTAATTGTATTGAGCGTTTGAACCGTAGACGCAACCCTTACGTTGGGCTAACGTCAAACGTTTAGTGCTTGACACCGGCTTTTGAAAATAGTTAGTACTATTCTTATACTAAAGAGGTTGTAGTGACATCGCACCATGTGGAAGCACTACTTTAAAAAGACAAATGTCATTATGTGAATGTCATTGAATGTTAACAAATATTATTTAAATGAAATCATGAAATAATTTTATTCAAATTATACGGTAAGTATCGAAATATTGTTTGCTGTAATAAGTGATTTATGCAAAAAACAATTAATGATCACACTCGGTCATGTAGAAGTGGTTTTTATTTCACTAGAGTAACGAAGGTGAATTCAAATGATGATGCACCACTACATTTCTGCAATTGCAGCTTCTGCTATTTGTCGAGCCCAATACGAATTTTATATGATCGTTACAATAAAACAAACCTATTTTTCAGATTTGGAATAATATATATGGCAGAGAAAGATGTTAAACAAAGCCCGAATTGTCAGCGTTCGGCATAATAGTCATCCTTTCTATATAAGAAGAGATAGACGAAAAGCGGGAGAATTTGAATTTGCCTGACTTTCTAACTTTTCAGGTACGCATTTCAATTATCATTACGTAAGATCCTACAGTATTTACTCTCATGCTGAACTTGTCTTATAATATGCATAAATCCCCAACAAAATATAGTTAGTATATACTCAAACACAAGATATAGCGCACGTATGAGAACAATATTAATCTTAAGTTAAATGTCAGCGTGTTTAGTTATTTCGGTAAGACTTACATTTGAGTAAATATTTACTAAATAATTTATGTTCTAATTTTGTTCACAGTAGCCGAGGAGTAAGCAGAATAATAAACCGCTCGTTAGCAAAACCACATGGACAGTACATAATTGCAAGTTAACAAAAATGAAGAATTTGCTATGAGCCAAATCGAGACCATCGTCACTTCTTGGACATTAAACAAGAATATACTATTAATTAGTTCTCTTCCCGTGGGTGTCGTAAGAGGCGACTAAGGGATAACGTGATGCAAATACCATATTTGCGTAGATACAGAAAACTCGACATCAAACCCTATACGACTGCCTCGTTGGTCTTGCGGCATAAGTGTGCGCGTGGGATCGGGAGGTCTCGGGTTCGATTCCTGGGTCGGGCAGTTTTATTGGGTTTTTCTGTCACGAAATTCTCAGTAGCAGCACGGAGTCTGGAAATGTGCCCAGTACGGCAATAGGCTTGCCCCTTATTACGTGGGACTAAAGTATATCTGGCGAAAAGTGGGTATAGAAATACACCTCTGCGTACCTCTTCGGGGTATAGGCGTGAGACTATGTATGTATGTATGTATGTAGTTTACTAAAATAATGAAAACCAAACCAAATACATAATTATTACTGTGAAATTCACATTGTAATTGTAACAATCAAATGGCCTAACAGATGTTGATTGTTTCAACTCTACTTAAAATAATATTTTGTATCAGAACATCATCTCAATACACTGAATAAATAAAATCGAAATGTGAAATTGGAGCTTGCCTTTTAATAAACATACCTACTCTCTTCTTTTAAATATCTATTGAAGTGGTCCAGCGGCAGTCTGGGTAACACTGGATCATCAGAATTTATGGTGGACTCGATACCCTATTAGAAACGCGCTACGCTTATGTTAGCTCACACAATTGTATCACATCCTGTTGAGTCTGTGGTTAGTCTTCCTTGTAGAACGGCCTATTTGTCTAGTGGTACCTAAACTTGAGTGCTAAGACGAAAGTCATGGGTTCGATCCCCACCCAGGAGAACTCTTTGTCCGATGAGCAAATTACCATAACTATAATACTCGTATATGTATAAAAGCAATAATAATTATATATATTAATCAATTGTCTACCTACCATGCCACTAGGTTGTGCCTAGTTTGGGATCACACCCAAAGTGATCAAATCACACACAGGTGTGGGTTGTCACAGAGAATAAATTTATTCTTATGTTTCTCTTTAAAAATACCTACACTAGATAGTTTTATTTCGTTCATAAAAGATCAGTGTCGAATATTTCATAATACGCAGTCTGGTTCACCTGGCCCAGTCTAACACTAACAACAACAGACAAAGGTTGAATAAATCGCGAAATAGTAATAATAACTCGGTCCCTAATCCACAATCTTACGTAACATGTTCGGAATCTAATAGTAATAATTCACAGAAGTGTCTGTGCAGTAATATAGTGCACGACCATTTATATAAGTGTCCCGCCTTCGATAATCAGAATGCAACCGCTCGTTTTAAATGCGGAAAAGATAACAAAGCTTGCATTAATTGCTTAAGCATAAAACATAAAACAAGTAATTGTTCTAGTAGAACGAGATGTCGCTCATGTATTCAAAGACATCATACACTGTTACATTTCGATAAAGATAACCCGTTGTCAAGCCAAGCCGCTAACCTTGACACACTTACGCCGCAGGTGCAGACCACGGTGCCTTCGCCCTGCATGCTGCCTTCGTTGTGTATGACGTCCATTGCGCGGGCGACGCGCACGCGAGGACGGCACTTGCGCATCTATAATGATCCGCGCAGGGCCAAAACGCGATGTATGGCGTCTAAGACTGTTCTGTTAGCGACGGCGCAAGTTATCGTTTATGATGTTAATGGGTCGCCGCACATGGTACGTTGTCTGCTAGATAGCGCATCTCAGACCAATCTAATAACATCGGAATTCTTCAAACGCCTCGGATTATGGAATAACTTTAAAAATACTAACTCAACCGTCAAAGGGATAGGCGGATCAGAAAAGCATTGCAGGGGTTCCGTAGATATTAAAATACATTCGCGTTTTGATAGGAATATTAATTTTAACATTTCTTCGCTTATCGTGGAGCGTATCACGGACGCATTGCCGAACGGTAATGTAGACGTAGCATCACTCACTCACCTCGAGTCATTGCCGCTAGCCGACGCGGAGTTTGCGAATCCGGCAGGCATTGATCTTTTGATCGGAGCTTCAATATTTCCGCACTTGCTACTAACTAAAATAGTACGTAGTGAGCGATATGATTTACCGCCCGCTATTGAGACGGTACTTGGGTATGTGATTATGGGTACCGTACCTACGTTACATACTTCTCATTGTATTACGTCTTGTTGTTATTCTGCTCTTCAAGAGATCAAGGTGGGTGCTAAAACTGTGTGTAAGATAAAGCACTAATTAGCTATGCTATGCTAAGCTACGCTACGCTACACTATACTATACTACACTTCCGCTTTGTATATGGATGACATTGCCTGTAGTGTCATACCCGCTCCGCTAGAAATTTCGCTTTGTGAAGACTTTATTCAGCTTTTCAAGCGAGGCCAAACTGATCTTGTCAAATGGACAAGCAACTCTAAGGAGGTTCTCGCACGCATACCAGATTCTCATAAATCTTCTCCAGACATTGAGTTTGAGAAGTCTGTACCGCATAAGGTTCTCGGTTTACGCTGAGACAAAACCTGCGATAGTTTTCGGTTTGACGTCTCACCGCCAGATGATAAGTGCGCCAAGCGCACTATGCTGTCCACAGTGGCTCGACTATGGGACATAATGGGTTTTGTGGCTCCCACAATTTTGTACGCCAAGCTCTTGATCAAAGAGCTTTGGCTATCAAAGTGTGTGTGGGATGAAACACCCCCTGACCATATTGTCGCCGCTTGGGGCCAGTTTTGTATTGAGCTTACCGCGCTCAATCAAGTTACTATTCTGCGTCATCTTGGGTTGGTAGATGGATGTACCGTCAACTTAATAGGTTTCGCTGACGCCAGCGAGCGTGCTTACGGCGGAGTCGTATATCTGCAAGTCCGCATTGGTTCTAACTACTCGGTGCAGTTAGCTTGTGCCAAGTCTAAGGTCTCGCCTGTTAAAACCATTTCGGTTGCGAGATTTGTGCGCGGCTCTTCTGCTGTCTCAGTTGCTCCGCAAGGTTCAAGACACAGTTTTGCCCCACTACCGCATTAATAAAATACACGCATTTTCCGACTCCAAAGTAGTGCTCGCTTGGATTCGTTCTTCTCTTTACCGCTAGCAGACTTTTGTCGCCAACCGCGTTAGTAAATTGATTGAACTTGTTCCCGCTACTTGTTTCAATCACGTCGCGGGTTATCGTACTCGTCTTCAGGAAGAACTTTCCATAGATCATATTGACTGGAAGTTTATTCCACCAGCATCACCACATTTCGGTGGATGTTGGGCAAGCATGGTCAAAGTAATTAAAACGCATCTCTTCAAAGTTATAGGTCAACAGATCCTCTCTTACGAAGAGCCTTTAACTGTCCTTGCACAAGTCGAGGCACTGATCAACTCGCGTCCGCTTCCAACTCAGTGTGATCTAGCCTGAAGTTGGACCTACCTCTTAGTTTCAGTATTTAGTTAGTAGGTTTCGCTATTATTGCGTTTGTAGTTTTCGCTAAAGTTGGTTTAGATTAATTTTATTGTCATATCGCTGTCTTAGCCTATTGATGGGTTATGCGGTAGTACACCCAACATAGCTAAGTTCAATTCTATTTTTTTTAAAGGCAACCCTTTAGGGCCGGGGGGATATGGTAGCGCCATCTACCTTCCTATCTATAACTAATCGCATCAACATCAATCGTTCCACGTACAAGTGTGAGCGATACCATATTTCCGTCCCTCTTTATCCCACTCCCTTGAAGAGGCACTGCCTTTCGCCTGATTGGTCGCTGCGATCGTCGACGCGAGTGACAGTCCAGAACTTTCAAGAACTTTCGATTCGCGATACGCGTCCGCTAGACCGGATCACCCGCGCCGCTCCCGCTATAGTTATTACCTCTTAAGAAACCGCTCGCAAGTGGAAGTGACTGTGAAGTGAAGTGAAAACAAGCAGCTGCATCACGAAACCACCAGGAGACTGCCCTACGGAATCGAAGAAAATTGCCGTATAAGGTAAGTGCCCTCCATCCTTGAAATATCCTATAACCACTCACAATCACCTCTTCCCGTATCCACTCCTAGGCGGATAAAACCCGCTATCCTTTGTGTACAGTCCATTAATCCTTCCCAAGTCACCTAGAACCTACCTACGGTTTCGGTGTATCGCCGAACCACTCTTCTTCATGGAATTTTTTTACAATACACTTAGAAATACACCCGGTCTAAATGGTCACTAAGGACGAAAGGCGGCACCCGGAGACGGAGAGTGGTTAGGTAACCACTCTCATACTAGTGTGGGCAGGTGGTACTTGATGGGCGACCTTATTAGATAGATATTCTCTTAACAGGCTCCATGACCTAATACTTTTACTATATATGCAAAGAGGGCAACAGTGATGTTTTGTCATGGCGGGTCTCGTGGCAACAAAGACCCGGGGCAGGTTTTCCCGTGATTATGCCTTTGAAAATTACACCAAGCGAATAGCTCCTGTGGCCTTCCCTTCGCTGATCGGCCAAAGCAAGCCAAATTTAAGAGCCCTGAACCAGCTAGTCAAAATAGGCTGGCCAGAGTCTAGGCCATGTCTAGGCTCTGACCGATTCGTTGAACTATTCGGCACCCTTTTTTTACGTCTGGAAACTCTTTTGCGAGTGCCTCTCCGCGGGGCGGGCAGAGAGGGTATGTCGGACTCCTCGGGACAGAACCCGGGTTTACCGACTAAACCACCACGATAGCCGCCTCAGCGCTCAAAAGAATGGGTCACAGGGAACGCGGGAGTACTGCTCCTGGGTCCCGTTACGCTTGCCCCTAGTAGGGCTCAGTCTCTGAAAGGGCTAGGTTGGTAGTGCCCTCCCTTCGCTACCTCGTACTGTGCGAGTACAGTGGTCTCTTGACTATCCGAGACCGCTGTCTTCTCGGGGTCGTTCGTGGTCGGGCAGTCAGATTGTCATCTCTGATTGCCCACGGCCCCAAGGAAGAATCAGGCTAGCGGCCACTGCCACCGCCACGACGCGCGACGCCGCCTGCGTCTGCGAGCGGGATCGGCTCTCTTGGGACCCCGCCCGGCGGTCTCCTTCTGGAGCATGACCGCTTCACAGAAGGAGACCACATCAGCGTCCCACCGGACGTCTTCCGTCAACATGGCCAGGAATACGGCCGGTGGAGAAAGAACTATTCGGCCCACAGATTACATGAAATTTACAATTCTGTGTCGGCACTGCATTGCGCTTCCCACGCTCGCACATTCAACTCGCTGCCACCCAGCCCTAATCTAAGAACTTAGGTCTGTTACCCCCCATCCCATAATATTGTTTCAGCCTTTCGAAAGCGAATGTCTAGAAAGGTATCGCGTCTCGACGCGATACCTTCCTTGACATTCGATGAGATGCCTTCCTAGACATTGTCATAAATATAGGGCCAAGCAAGGTTGACGCCAATCTTACAATAATGAATTCTACCGCAACAATAAGCTAAACCAAAGAGATATCTATAAAAATTGCCTTATGAAAGAATGTTGTTCACTCATTTAAGTTGCAATCAAACGAATTATAAGCATATGCCACTAAATTGATAAATAATACAAAATTATTATCTTAATAATTTTCTCAAATTTATAATATTATATAATTGCAAAGTTCGTCGATAGGAACTTTTGGTTTGACAACGTATGAGACGTCCGCGAACGTAACGGTTTTGGTTTAAAACGTTGTCAAATAATAGCGCGATACCATGCAACAACGAGAGTTCGCTCGCACCTAGCTGTCACTGAACGTATCTGCCCTACAAAAACCAAATCGTTTACGTTCAAATAATTAGCACGATACGAAATGTGCATAACGTGACGTTTTCGATTGAAGTTTGGTTTTGGTAAATACGTTGACGTTTAGCACGATTGCCCCCCTGTTTTCTCTCGCCAACGTAATATGATGTGCGACCTGCCTTCTCTCATTGTATCTAGATTACAATAATATATATTAGATTGAAGATGTTTTTGTACGCCTAATTATGACGCACTTTACTCGCGCGTAAAACGTTGATACGCTGATTATTATTATCGTCTAATGTGAGATTGTCCCCTGGAGTAAAGGAAAACTACTTACCGTAGATGTAGCAACATTCGTAGACGAGAACGCACTCTTATAAAACCGTGCAAAGTTGAAGACTAATCAGGTTACACCGTAAATGTTGCGATGCTACGGACGTATAGTACCATAGCTATGCAAGATTTCCAACTGTGATTATATTTTATTTAGAATTAAATTTTGCATTATATTTAATTACTAGACGTTTCCAGCTTCTTCGCCCGCGTCAATTATACAAAAAAATCTTCCTCGTGAATCATTATATCTATTAAAAAAACCGCATTATAATCCGTTGCGTTGTTTTTAAGATTTAAGTATAGGTACATAGGGATAGGCAGATAGAAGACAGACTTTGTTTAATACTATGTAGTGATAGTGATATTATATTACTTAATTTAATAAAGTCTGTGATACGTAATTTGTTAATCAGCTCTTAATAAAAATACAAATTAAAGACTTGCACGAATATTCAACTTTTCGATAACCAAACCATAGCGCCTTTTACACAGCTACCACCACTTCTCAGAAAATAGTATAATGAATGTCAATATTTCGATAATTAATACAGTTAACTGTATGATACTCATTTATATCATAAATACTTGTAGGTTATCCTCATTAATGTGTTTACCGCGAGTTGTTCCTTTTATGGTTTAAGATCCTACTCTATATCGGATGGGCAACTTATAACGATATCAAATTCACACGAACTACTAGTTCAATATCACATGAGAACTGTTGAATTCTAAGTTATTATTTACTAAGATTTCACGCAGAAACTCGTGAGGCCCAATATTGCCGTAAGTGCAATCGATACGACATCTATTTGCCTCATTAAAACTTTGAGACACTTGATGGGAGAAATACTTGGCAGCCAACATTTATATATTGTTGCACACATACCTGTTATAAGCGAATAAACTTGTTATCATTCATAATATGAAAGTTTTATGATAAATGAGCATTGTTGCAGTTTTGTGTCGGAGCAAAATACAGAAATCTATTCCAGATTTCACGCAACCCTGATATCAGGCGAATAGTTTTGAAACAATATGTCTTTACCAGCTAGTTTTCCGACTATTATAAGATCGTTTATAACTTTAATGTGTTTATAAGGTATTTTTCCTTTGAAACATGCATTTAACATAGAAATTGCTGGTTTGTTTGTTTGTTTTTCGTGTGAGCGTGTGGCCAACTCTGGTGTCGGAGTTTTCAGACCGCCCGAAGGCCTCCGACATGGCCTAACGATTCTTATCCTTGGACAAGAACCGGGACCGACAGCTTTACGTGCCCTCCGAAGCACGGTAGCGCTCAGATGTAAATGCCACACACGATCACCCATCCAATTTCTACGACAATTTACTGATACTATAACCAAGCGATTTTGTGTCATTTAGTGTCAAAGTATTTTATTTGAACAATGCGTTACCTTTGTTATGTCTTAATGATAAAAGTATCGTTTATGGATAAGTTTTACGACTAATTTATTACTGTTCTTTTTCAAGTTGTAATGTTAATAATGTTTTATTTATTGACAGGTATTTCGTAATTCTCGGAGGGTCACAATTTAAATCCAGATAGCAATAGATCTCGATCTCACCACATAATTATGTTGCTAGATCGGCGCGTGAGACAGCGTGATTTTTAGTTGGTTAGCTCGGGCCTATTCAGGCGTCAGGTCACATCACTCCACCTTAGTCCTTCCTGGAAACCAGGTCAGCATAGTAAATATCTCACGGTCGCCACAAGAAGACTATAAAACTCGGTATGAAACGATGAAATAACTCACAGATTGAGAGCACTTACAACCAATATATTAACAATATTGATATTTTTATGAACATCATCATCATCAGCCTGCCGTAGTCCACTGCTGGATATAGGATACTCTGTGGATATAGGCCTTTCCAATGGCACGCCACTGAACCCGATTTTCGGCTCTTCTGTCCAGCCGCTGCCATCCACTTTGCGTTTATCGTCACACCACCTATATTACGTACTAATGTTTTATGAACATGCAAAACTAAAAATATTCTAAGCTTTAAGAATTAATAACGTGGTGGACAATACTTGAGGGTAACAGAAATAAACGACTTCTTTAAACTAATTGGAATTTAAAATGAATCTTTACATGCAATTCCGTACATTACTCGCATTTTAGCGAGTTTTATTTATAACACTTATAATAATAATTCTGCAGATAGAATTACAAAGAAAACTTGAAATCTCATCACCCACAAACAATATCTTTGGAATCTAAAGTTAAACAAAGATATTATTGTAAGTCGCGACACGTAGGTACATTGAAATTCGTTGCATATTTAAACGTTCAGCCGCCATTCTTTAGTGTGGCTCCATTAATGGTTAATTCGAGTTCAGTAAGATCGGCCTCTCTTTGTTAGTTAATGTACATGCATACATAGTTACACTCAACTTCAAAGAAAAGGGAAAGAACGTTTAAAAAGTTAGGAAAGCATACTAATGTCCACAGAACACTTAAATCAGAGAGAAGAATGATAACTTCATACAAAATTTGTGAGGAAATTTCTCCTTAGCGTCTAGCGCCATCTATTTGCAGCTCACACAAAACTATTGAAAACGTCAAGTTTGTATTAGCGCGGGCAATTGAAAATTGGCGGTGTATATACCTATCTAGGTAAATCTATTAGCTTGTTTACTCTGGGTTGAAAATAGGAAGCACTGTATTTTTCGAAGAGTACCTTGAAGTTATGTGTATGCCGATTTAGATTTGGTTTTCTATAGAAACTAATTACAAATAAAATCAGCGTTCCACATCTTCAAAGAAAACTATCAAAAAGCACAGTTTAGAGTGCAATAAAATATGTAGCTTCATTATAAGGGATTAATTTGTTAATAGAGCAATACATACAAATCTTAAAACAATGTAAGAGTCACTTTCTCAAATCTGGAGTCTATACCTCACAAAATAACACTGAATTTCACAAAAACACTAAAACGGAGGAACAAGGTGCTCGATTCAACGTTTTTATTGCAGGAGAAATCAAAACAGTAGTTTATATGTCGAAAATAAACCAAAATTAAAAGATAAACGGTGCCCAGACATTTTTCTCGTACCAGTAAATGACACAAAATTATTAATGTTTTTTTTTATTTTCAATTATCTTTTTTATACTGCGGTTAACATACTTTGCCCTATTTATTAATTACCAAAAATATCATTTATTATTATTTCAAAGCGTTTAACATAGTATTTGTAATAAAATTAAAATAAAAACTTTTTTATTCTTGTGTATCAACTAGACAGAAATCAATATTTATTACTTTATTTTTCTTGACCCAGAGATAGAAACTTAGCAGGTCTGTAGTTGCTTAGAAAATCGCAGGTTTACTCAGATAGACAGTCATCCCCTATTGTAATAACCCTGGTAAGATGCCGTCCAGTCCGGCTGCTTTGAAGGGATGGAAGCTATCGATGGGAGCGTACCATTGTTGCGTCGCGGTGTTGCGTTGTCATCCTCCCTATCCTCTGCGGCCGCTGGGTGTTTTGGCGGCGGAGCCCAACACCTTCATCCGCCGCCAAAGCGGTTTTGTTTGGGGCCCGCCTGACCGGCTGGCGGGCCAATACCCTTCGGGGGGTCGCGAGGAATGCTTCGGTGATACCAGACCCTCCGACACATGGGTACATGAGAAGCACGGTTTGGTTTTTAGTCAGTAAGAGTCTGACAGTCCCCTTCGCCCTTCCACCAGGACTCCATGAGGATTTTCCAACCGGACACAAAAAAAAGCCAGACAGTCAGAAAGTGGGATCTCCACCTTGTCGTGGTGGGGGGCTTAGTAACCGTGCTTAGGTCACCAACGGTGAAGCTAAGCGAGATCCCGGGAGTGGACGCTCCACGTGGGCTTGTCGGAGGCCTGCGCAGGATGCGTCCAAAGGTGCGGGTGCGAGGGACAGTTCTTCTGTCCCTCGCAGTCGGACGCGGTCGCGGGAGGAGAGGCGTGTCGGTGTTGTGTTGCCGCGCGCCCTATCTCCCGCGACCAAATTGGAGCGCACCACTTGGTACTTGATAGCACGGGCTGTTTCCGCAACTCCACGTCCTGGCGTGTATTTTGGGTGTGGGTGGGAATGGTCTTGTCACTCGAGCCACCCCAGCTCTTCGAGGAAGGCCAGCAGACTCTTGATGTGGCCCACGGCTTCCCTCAGGGTGTTGTATCTGGTCAATTACTGCTGCCTGTACTGTGCGACCTCAGGGCAGTCGAGGAGCAGTTGGGCTGCCGTCTCGTTCGCTGCCATACAGGCTCTGCACAGTGGGCTGTCGGTGATACCTATAGTAAGTAGGTGTTTATTAAAGAATCCGTGTCCTATGTAGGCGGCCGTGACTCTCCGCAGTTGTTGTTTGGACAGCCGGAGGACTTGTTTGGCTATCTTACCGTCTACTGCGGGAAGAGTCTCCTTGGTATGCCTACATGTTTCAGTCCCAATCCAGGACTGGTTGTGCTGGGTCCTGGTTCTATTTCTTACCACGTTGCGAGAAAAACCAGAAGGGAGGAGAATAATGGGCTCGGGTCCTCCCACCTACTACCACCTCTAGAGTGGCCCCTCTTCTGGCTAGTACGTCGGCTGCGTCATTCCCTCTTGAGCCACTGTGGCCCTTGATTCATTGCAGTGTTAGTTGTTTGGTTTAACTACCTCTGTTAGTTTCTGGTGGTATTTTAGTGTGAGTGCCGAGGTGATAGTATTGCTTTTGAGGGCTGAAAGGACAGCCATACTATCTGAGAGGATCTCACGTGCCATGATTGCTGTGGCAGCTAGGATTATGCCTAAACATTCGGCGTGGTAGACCGTGTTATAGGCTCCCAGCGGTGCTGTGATGTTGATGTTTAGGGCCTCGGAGAATACTCCTGAACCCGTACCTGTATCCATCTTAGACCCAGCTGTGAAGATTGTGAGCTCGTTGTGGTTAACCGCTCCTCCGTGTAGATCCTCGTACAGTTGGATTTTGTATTTCTTGTCGAAAACAAATTATTTTGGTATTCGGTCGCCAATGGCTTGTGTTAGAGGAACCTCTTTGAAGAGTGTATTTAAGTTGCTAGTGTGTGGTGAATTGGTGTCTTTCCAGAGCTTCAGAGCTCTTAGCGGAAACGCCGATATCGTATCTTCCTGTTGTATAAATAGGTGCAATGGAGGCAAGTCCAGCAACATCTCGAGTGCCGCTGTAGGTGTAGTTTTCTTGCAGCCCGTGGCCGCTAGGCATGCAAGTCTTTGAAGCTTTTGAAGCTTGTTGGCGGCCGTTGTTAGTTTGATCCGAGGCCACCACACTACTGCGCCGTAGCTTATCATCGGACGTATTATTGTCTTATAGAGCCAGAAGAAAATTATGGGGGATAGGCCTCAGCGTATACCTATCATCTTCCCGCACTGCCAGAAGAGGGTGCTGGCTTTATTGAGCTTATTTTCCATGTGGCTGTTCCATGTCAATTTGCTCTCGAGAGTGACACCCAGGTACTTTACCTCGGTAGACAGCTTGAGCTCTGTATTCAATAACTTGGACAGTCGGTAAGTACCCAGCGCGCGTTTGAGTGTGAACATAACTAGTTCGGTCTTGGTCGGGTTTACTGATAATTCGTACTCATTACACCACCACTCTACTATGCGTAGAACCTGTTGGGTAAGGTCGTACACTGTACTATGGAGTTACCTTACCTGATATGAGAATGGTCAGATCATTCGCATATCCTATTGTGTAGAAGTATCTCGCGTTGTGTTTTTCTATGAGTTCATTGATGACTTAGTTCCACAATAGCGGGGAGAGGACACCTCCCTGCGGGCAACCTTTAATCATCAAGGCTGTCTGGGTGTCGCCGTGCAGGCGCACTACCCTTTTACTGAGCATGTTTTGGATCCACTGTATGAGCATCTGATCCACACCATGTCTGGCTAGAGCGTTGCTGGAGAAGTTTGTCTTGTCGAAGGCTCCTTCTATGTAAATGAAGGTGCCCAGACAGATGCTTTCTTGTTGTATAGCAGCTTCTATCTGGTTCACGACCTGATGTAAGGCCGATTCCGCCGATTTCCCTGAGCTGTTTGCATGTAGGGGTAGGTGCTTAAGTGCCCCACTTCTTAGTTCCCTCTCGCAGAGCCTTTCCAAGGCTTTAAGCATGAAAGAGGTCAGGCTTATTGGTCTGAAGGACTTTGCATTGGTGTAGTCTGTTTTGCCTGGTTTTGGTATGAACATTAGTTTGACTTCCCTCCATCTCTTCGGTACATATCTAAGGGCAAGGGTAGCCCTCATGATTGCCAGAAGTCTTTTACAGACAGGTTCATCCCCCATTGTAATAACCCTGGGAAGATGCCGTCCAGTCCGGCTGCTTTGAAGGGATGGAAGCTATCGATGGGAGCATACCATTGTTGCGTCGCGGTGTTGCGTTGTCATCCTCCCTATCCTCTGCGGCCGCTGGGCGTTTTGGCGGCGGAGCCCAACACCTTCATCCGCCGCCAAAGCGGTTTTGTTCGGGGCCCGCATGACCGGCTGGCGGGCCAATACCCTTCGGGGGCTCGCGAGGAATGCTTCGGTGATACCAGACCCTCCGACACATGGGTACATGAGAAACACGGTTTGGGTTTTAGTCAGTAAGAGTCTGACAGTCCCCTTCGCCCTTCCACCAGGACTTCATGAGGATTTTCCAACCGGCCACAAAAAAAAGCCAGACAGTCAGAAAGTGGGATCTCCTCCTTGTCGTGGTGGGGGGCTCAGTAACGGTTACTGAGCCCCCCACCACGGTTAGGTCACCCACGGTGAAGCTAAGCGAGATCCCGTGGACGCTCCGCGAGGGCTTGACGTAGGCCTGCACAGGATGCGTCCAATGGTGCGGGTGCGAGGGACAATTTTTCTGTCCCTCGCACCCGAACTATCATGATTAACTGTATAATATTATTGTATTGTATAAGAAAGTAGCTTTATTGTCGTGTATAAAGTAGTAGTTTTAGAAATAGTAAGTATTTTTTGTATGATATCTAAACAAACAAACGTTTAAGAAACTAAAAACAGGCAATTAAGAATGTCCAAAACAGAACTAGCCACACGCAACAAAGAATTTCCCTTCTCAAAACGCTGCATTATTTTAAAATATTTGCCTCAAATGGCACCTATATTTCGTAGTTACATTTCGATACGCCAGTGACCTCGTAGGTACGAGGCCATTGGCTTATCGAAATTCATTTAAAAATGAAATATTTTATAAAACAAAACTGCTTTAAGTGTTTCAAGAGAAAAATCTCCAATTATAGACCAGACAAAACATTAGAGACAAGCTGCTATTAAAATTTCAACTAAAAGAATTTATTACAATCTATTATATCTCTTTAAACCTTCTTTTCAAAAGCTTTCGAGTGATGCATAAGCTACAATCGCCTATTTTCAACTTAAGTTATTAAAATATTTTGCTTCGTAGCAGTAAATTGTGACAAAAGAAATACTTTTGAAGTCTTTTCAATAATTCTCACAGTTAAAATTGTATTTTAATGTTCGGTGAGAGTGCAAAAAACGAAGACGATGAAATTTATTTATTTTTCATAACGTAGACTTTATTTTTCCATTTCCATATACTTTTGTGTATTCTGCTTAAGTTACTATTTGCTCGAATTATTTCGTATAAAACCAGGTATAACAATATCTCTTAAACTATAAAGTGCCTGTAAAAATACAAGTTTACAAGCTTATCTTTTCTTTAGAGATCAAATAAAAAGACGCAGATGTCAAATCTCTGTACAGTCGTCATCAAAACATATGTAATAAAATATATGTTGTTAATTTTACCAAAATAAGTACCTTAATATAACATAAAGTGTGATCCAACTACATTAATACGTTATATACAAAAGTTCTTAGGTCCGAGAATCATTGCTAATCTACGTTCTAGAACTATTTCTAGATTTACTACGCGAGTGGCTACCAGTAGTTGTGTGTGTTGTGGGTTCCATCCCAACATGCACTTTTTATTATCTTGTAATCATTTCTTTCGGGTCTAGCTGTTATATTTTGTACAAATCAGCTGACGGTGAGTCTGCCCTCGACTCGTTACCGGCACCACAGTTTTGCGCGCTTCTCAACCTTATTATTTTGTAATTTATTTCATTAATATATTTATTTATTTTATTAACTTTATGCAACTAAGTATATGTGTATATATTTTTTTTACTAATTAGGTAATCTATATATATTATATAAATCACTACACAATACACATTCCCGGATACACCTCATACGGACTGCATGTTGTGATCGGCACGGCGATGGTTGCACATCCGGGATGTCTAGAAGGGGCTGGAAGAATACCAGCGTCCGGTATGCACTAGCATCACTGGACATAGTGCTGATCCAGCCACCTTTTTTGGCCAGCGATGGGACACATCCTCACCTTATTCTATTGCAATTGGTTTTTTGTTTTTTTGTCTATTTTTATTTTCTTTTATATAAATGTTCTAATACCTACAACTATTTGTTGTATATGTACCTACCTACTTGTTTTCTATTGTGTGTCCTATGTGCTGTTACAAAATAATTTTTTCTTTTCTTTTTCTTTTTTTTTCTTTTCTATATGTGTTTGTTCAAGAGATTTTTTTGCAAACGAAGAATCTCTTAATAAATTGCTGTTTTAACAACATATCACCAGCAAATAGTCACGTCAATATTGTCGATATATATCAAAATACTAAAATGGATGAACAATTCAACGATGTTGTTACTCATTAAAGCTACAAGTGCTTCAACTCGGATTAACTAGGTTTCTTTATAGAGGTCTATGAAATTAATATTCTGACACGAGCCTCAACAGGGACCGCTATTGTTTATTATCTGGGAGGTATATATAAAATCGCCATATTATACTACATCTTGATCGTATCACCGAGTATTAAATTTGATAATATTCGGAATTAATAATCTGTAGTGGTTCTAAATTGCCAATAAACTTAGTCCCACCGATTAATTTATACTAAAAGTGTTTAAACTAAGAGTGCGGGGTTTTACTTACACACAAGTAAATTTGTACTTAATTTTAAGATAAATTTAAACTACGTATATTACAATTAATAAATATCTTAAGATGATTTTTTAGAACTTTGTTACGACGGTATAAAATGCTACATATAAAATCTGATTAACAGATAAATATCAAATTAACAAGTAAGACAATCATAAAAGCCTTTGACAGACTACGTACAACTGAACCAATCGAAAGACAGAGTAATATAAAGGAAGCAGTTTATGAAATGAGAACTATTACCTTCTACTAGATAGTAACGTATCATCTAGACCCTCTCTAAAAAGCCTACTCAATAAAAAAAGAAACTACGTATCATTTGTCCGTCAAAATTAAATCGGCCCCAGAAGTTGATTATTGAAGTACAAAATGAGTTTGTCTTACCTAAGAGCAGTGTTATTTTTGCGAAATAATATAGATACAGAGGTGACGCGGTGGATATAAATTTAAACGGATTTTGCGTACAGGTCAAGGGTATTGGAGGCCCTAAACCGAGGTTTACCCTCTTTAATATCCCTGACTGCTAATGGATCAGATAACAGCATTTCAACAACGTAGCCTATAACCATACAGCCTTTTACAGTCCACTGCTGGAAATAGGACACTCCTGATATCAGAGACAATAGCATTGTGAGTCGATAGGACCATTTGGCTTACTCCATATGTACGAGTTGGTGTAGAAATACTGTTCTTATGACTCGCTGTAAACTCACATTATGAGTCGCCTCGAGTCTCCCACTCGGTCGTATGAGTATGAACGATAGACATGGAACCCGGCGGATTAGGTGTGTGAGACTCTCCCCTAATGACGTTAGAGGCATACTGACTAAAACCACCGCGATGTCTTATACGTCCCTTGATGATCTAACCTAGCCTATTAGTTGTTTAGCTCTCATTTAAAAAAACCCGTGCTTATATTGCACTTATTGTCTTTTTTTATTATTTAAGAAATGTGAGTTAAAGCCTCTAGGGCTACAAACTTATTCAATGTAAGACATACACATTTCAATCTTGTAACATAAAATACTTAATAAAATGTTTGTTATATTTAAGTCTCGTGCTCTTTTACTTAGCATTTTTTATAAAAATATTAATACAAAGTTTTCTTTTACAAATTATCTTATCAAAATTCGAGTACTAGGATTTACACTATAATGACATATTTGTTGCTTTTACTTGATTCCAATAGTAGAATGCAGTTTCTAAGCGAAACCAACTAGATCATCATATAAAAACAAAAACTTTTTAACGACACTCATACATTAGGCCTTAACGAACCTGCCTTGTATTTGTCTGTTGTACTGTTTCGTATAAGCCAATGGATTATGGTTAGTCTGTGTACAATATAATCAATAACTCAAATATACAGCGATAGTTGCCGAATTCTATAGTTGTAGTAATTTGCAAATACGTTTATATTTTATTCTATATAGTCTGATCACTATTTCGTTGCGAATCTGTAATATAGAACTAGGCATGTGGTTTTACGGTGCTCTATATTTGAAACACATTTTTTTATAAAGAAATCTCTCTTACTAGAAATAAATCCAATGTTACGGGGCACTTCACAACCATTTAATCAAGTTTTTGTGACAACAATTTGTGAATGAAACAAATATTGTCTCTTGTGGATGGACTGTGTGCACATTGTGAGACGACCGTTTAAATCACTACACCACACTTGCAGTCACTATTTTAGACACCCCGTAAGGTAAAGTAAATAAGGATCTAAATTACTTTTTGATGTAAGTAAGGGTTGTCCAAATACATATAAGATGTAAGTAAATAAAAAAATATTACTGTAATTAGTGACAATTTTGCAAGGGGATTCCCATGTAGGCTTTTTCAACCATAGAAATTAGAACAAAGCTAAACCTATGGGTAGTAACAGTTATGACCTTTTGAGACTCTAGTCGCTCATTGTAAAAGCTAATATTCTGTTAAATTGGAAAGTCAGGCCACGGTACAAAGCCGAGACCGTCTTGTTTGAAAGCAAGTTAACGCAATTATGATTAAGATAATGATGGTCTATTAATATTACTTTTAACCTATGGATAATGTAAACACACATAAATCAATGTTTTAATTTTATCGCTGCATCACTCATAGCGTGACTTAAACTTGCCATTCTTGATAGATCGGCAAAGTTAAGCAAAGTTTAAGGAGGTCCTCACTTGGATAGCATAACAACAGATAGGTGTCCGCTTATTGCTTTTACATCAGATCGCTACCATGCTTCGAAAGACACAAAAATCCTTCAGTTCTCGTGGACTTGAGATGTTCGAAAAACTCCGACACCAGAAACGGCCACATTCTGGCCAAACAAAGAATTTTTATTGCTTAGAGAACAATAAAGTGCATTAAGTATTGACTAGAAAATATCTTCCATAAGCATTGTTAGTAATATCCATACTGGAATATTGTATAAAAATCTTCTTTCACTATTTTTTAGATAGTGCAGCCTCGGCAGACTAGTAGGTATGTATGCATCGAACAGACTTTATTCCCAATGGGGGCATCGTAGAACGAACGCATTTGCATCAATGGACGCATCGCAACATAAAAGCTTTCGCTCACATACAAAATGGGCCTCAGATACATTAAACCGGTTCATGCGACAGTTGCCCGTAATCTTCGGCAGTTAAAGCGCAATTGTACAGATCAGTACGAGTCACTATTCGCTGAGATTGTACTACTTCAGCTCTTTTTTCTAATGGTCTGAGATGTGGCTTATTTTACCTGTTTAGTTTCTCATGCGTGATTTTTATCGTACCACAAGGTTGTTGCGAAATCAGAACACAATTTCTAATTGATTGAAGAAAATAAATATCCGGCACAGCACGTTTGTTACACATTGGGATGCTGTGATAGGGTTTTGTGGATTAATAATTTCATACGGTTTTTTGTAGATCAATGTTTCATATTTAAGTTTTATATTCTCTCTCTTTCTCTCACTGTGTATCTAATATAGTACCCACAGTAGGTTTCTTATTAACATTCTGCGCTCTCTTCGACATTTCGAAGTTTTGTTTTGAGGCCATTCAATCCAAAATGCCGAAGGATATAACCTCATTTTAATGTTATTTTTTTTATTGCGCTATTTCAGCAACATAACATTTTGGCTTAGTTTACTTTAACATAGTCTAAATTCGTATTGACATTCATTTTCAACCACAGCTCGCTAGTTCTAAGAGATACAATTAAACGTTGGTAGTTATGAATAAATGAGATCGTAATTATCACGCGAATATAATTTATAGGTTGCTACTTGTATAGTTAATTTCATGGATGTTGTGATTTCTAACATTCATCTAATATGCGTCACATTTTATATAATTTCAAGCTGCGTATTACTGCTAAATTTTATAAATCAGGACAACAATTTTAAAATATTGTCAATTTCCATGAAAAATCTAATGCAATTAGGATGTCTACTCACTGTCTTGATATCCTTGAAAATTTCTTAAGTCAAATTGCAATGAAACAGGCATATTTCTTCTCTTTCGTATAAAATGTCAGTATTCATAGGAAAATGGCAAGCATTTAGGATTCTGGTGAACGATACAGTAAACACACTAGACTCCATATAAGATCAAAACTGCGGCAGCTAGAATCACAACAAAGGAGGTTCCGATGAGATTTCACATACCATTAAGCAGTAGGTACGTGATAAAGTTGTGTATGCACCATTCAGACGTGATACCAATTATAGTTTGCACATGCTCGAAATCCAAAGTTTCCTTTAAGATTATTCATAGTACACATAACGCCGTGTACAATACGAGTAGCAAAGTGACCTGGAGCACTCGGTGAGATGCCGTCGAGAGGCCATTAAGGCACCCTCCGCTGCGCCAATCTTCTTGAGTATCACATCCAATTCTTACAACAGACACTGTCAAAATTTGTCTTTATTTCTATAACAAGAGGTAAAAAACTATTCACAATGATTTGATAAATTGAAGGCTCTGAGTACGTCAGCACGTACTGTACGTACAAACTTTGTTTGGAACAGACGTGATTGATGAATATGATTTTTTTATGAGTCGTTTAATCCCATGTGGTCCTCGCGCCAGTCCAAAATAAAATTTGTTTATTGATGGCTTTTACTGGACGTCAATAATTTAGGGTTAGTCATGTGTATTTTTCAAAACATTCAAGTACCCCTGAAAGTATAAAAAAACTGGCCATTTACTAAATAAACCGAATCAATTAATCGTAAATCGCACCAATTAATAGTAAATCTTCGTATATTTAGAAAATAATTGTCATTAGTTATTTTCAAAACAATGATGTTCTTATTTACTTTGTACCGACTACAGTTTTTGCCTTTGAATAACGAATCCTTAATCCTTACTCGTTCGTTTTCACCTACACACACACACAAAAGGCAACAGTTTCTCTTATATATTCAACACTCATCTTAACGCCTATTTGCTGTGAAAACAGTCTCTTCAGTATAAACTAAAACTCGATAAAATTGGGCACTCAGTATGAAGATTTAAAGTAGGTGTTAATTCGTGCACCGATCCGTTTAAACGTGGCTCATATATGTCAAATACGTAATTAAGGTTGGTGCCGGAGTACACGAAAGCGCCATGAGGCAGCATAACCTTGTACTCAGGTACACAAGCCACACGAAGTTACATGGCCCACCGAGCGCGGTAGCGGGTAAAGCTAGCAACTGAAAAAACTTGACCGCAGCGAGAGTGTAGTTTGGATGGTTTGTCGCGAGGTTAATAGCGAATGATCGAGAGTGAAGGGCGATTAATTGCACTACTCACTCTATGGTTAGGATGGTTAGGTAGGTTAATGTGCAACACTTTTTCGTTCAACAACGTTTCTGCGTATTCCGAGCAAGCATCGCTGAGCGAGAATGGCTCAGCCAGCATATTCTTGGTGGTTTTTGTCGCTCAGCGACTAAATAGTAGAGCAAGAATAAGTCCCGGCTTATTCTTGCTCTACTAGTTAGTCGCTGAGCGACAAAAACCACCGTGTGAACACGCAGGCATGGACTATTATTAATGAATGAATCTCTTTTGTTGACATGGAATTTATATGTTTCTTTCTTCTATTAGATTTCTTTAGCGAGAAAGTAGCCAATGATTAGTCGCTTTCTCGCGGGCGGTGAGACAACTGCTTTATAAGCGCAATAATCGCTCATATCGTATGTCGCAAACTGATAATGTTACGTGCCATGTGCGTGCAAGCAATGCTCTAATATTCGATTTGTATTCACGGTCGCGTTGTTTATGGCCTATTGAGATGCGCTCACCCATTGACTACGCAATTTACACTTTTGTGTGCGCGGAAACTAACGCTCAGACCGATGATGATCTAATTATTTTGTATCTATTACTGTTTGGCGAGGTAAAACAATTACGTCGAAATCAGTACGGATTTGGGTCGAAAACGGCAAATGTAGATTGATACTTAACATCATATATATATAATCACTTGTTCTGACTGACATGTGATCGCATAGTATAATCACTAGCTACAAACATGATATTTTACCAATGGTATTCCTTTATAACGTAGGCATACAGTTAGAACGATTTTTGAGATTCTAAATATAACGGAGCAAAACAGCGGCAAGTTGCTTTGAAAAGCCGTTGATTTCAAAGTCTATGGAAATATAAGCTAACTGTAGCTTGTGATTTTATAAATATACAAGTTTTCGTATGAAATAATATTCTAGGTGCAACAACGTTTGTCCCCTAGAGTAAAGAAAAACTACTTACCGTAGATGTAGCAACATTCGTAGACGAGAACGCACTTTTATAAAACCGTGCAAAGTTGAAGACTAATCAGGCTACGCCGTAGCTGTTGCGATGCTACGACGGACGAATAGTGTCGTAGCTATGCAAGATTTTCAACACTTAATAATAAATTAATAAATTTATTTATTAATAATAAATAAATTAATAAATTTATTTATTAATAATAAATAAATTAATAAATTTATTTATTGGGATACAAAATATATTACTTAATTCAATTAACTCTGTGATATGTTAATTTTTTTAATCAGATCTTAATAAGAATACAAATTAAAGACTTGCACGAATATTCAACTTTTCGATAGCAAAACCACACAGCATCTTTCACACAGCTACCACTACTTCTCATAAAATAGTATTATCATAATAAATGCCGATAATTAATACGGTTCACTGTATGATTCTCATTAATGTAATTAATATTTGTAGGATATCCTCATTAATTTGTTTACTTAGGGTTGTTCCTTTATGATTAAAGACCGCGGGATTCAGAAAGAAAATGGGATGTACGGATCAAATCTTTTCCTTAAGGTGCATTGCAGAGAAAGTCTTAAGTAAACACCAGAAGGTTTTCTGCGCTTTTATTGACCTGGAAAAGGCTTACGATCGAGTGGTGAGGGATGAACTGTGGTCAACACTTTCTGTGTATGGAGTGAGCAGCAGTCTGATACGGGCACTTGAATCCTTATATAGGGATTCAAGTGCCTGTGTCAGAATAAACGGGGCCTAAACGGACTGGTTTAACATTGATCGTGGTGTTAGACAGGGATGTGTAGCGTCTCCTTGGCTGTTCAATCTGTTCATGGAAAGTTGTTTGGCCGATCTGAAAGAGTCTGAAAGTAGATTAAGAATGGGTGAGTCAGTGTTTAAGACCCTGCTATACGCTGACGATCAGGTTCTATTTGCATCGTCAGCGTCGGATTTGCAGCAGATGGTCACCACGATGAATGAGGCATCTAAGAAGAAAGGTATGAAAGTGAATGTTAACAAAACCAAAGTCATGGTCACTGTCTGGTCGCGTAACTGAATGTGACGTAATGATAGGAGATGAAAAAGTGGAGCAAATGAACGAGTTTGTGTATTTAGGGTCTTTGTTTACGAGAGATGGAAAATGTGAGGGCGATATTGAAAGGAGAGTGAAAGCAGGAAATAGTGTGAATGGCGCCTAACAGTCCATCATCAGCAATGGTATTATCCCAAAGCAAGCTCGCCTTGCTATACTGCAGGGAGTTTTGGCGCCAACACTGATGTATGGTAGTGAATCATGGGTATGGCTAAGAAGCATGAAAGTAGAATCAATGAAGTGGAGATGAGAGCTTTGAGGAGTATGTGCGGAGTAAGGCTGATAGATAAGATGGTTTTACTGACGCAGCAGTTGAGTTACTGAAAAGTATTTTTGCGGCTTGGGAGAAGTCGCAAGATGCGTTAGGTATATTTTGCAACTTATCAAAAGCCTTTGATTGTGTACATCATGATACTCTTATTAGGAAATTATATCACTATGGCATTAGGAACAAAGCTCTCGATCTCCTGACTTCTTATTTGGGCAACAGAATCCAGAAGGTCGAAGTTAATGGTAAGACATCTCCAGGTTCGGCTTTAAAAATGGGCGTCCCGCAGGGCTCAATACTCGGTCCATTTCTATTCTTGATATATATTAACGATTTACCTAATTATGTAAAGAACAATCATGAGATTGTGTTGTTCGCGGATGATACATCTTTGATTTTAACATTAAAAGACAACAGATTAATTTTGACGAAGTAAACAATGCACTCTCTAAAGTTGTTAATTGGTTTAATGTAAATAATCTATTACTTAATAGTAAGAAAACTAAACTTGTAAAATTTTCTATGCCTAATGTTAAACAAATGGAAACCAATGTGCAACTTAATGAATTTAGGATTGAGCCCGTCGAGACAACCATGTTTTTAGGTATTATGCTCGACACCAAACTACAATGGGGTCCACATATTGAAAGGCTATCGGGCAAACTCAGTTCTGCAGCTTATGCAGTCAAGACAATTAGACGCCTCACAGATTTAGAAACAGCTAGAATGGGTTGTTTCAGTTACTTTCATAGCTTAATGTCGTATGGGATCCTTCTCTGGGAGAATGCTGCAGACCTAAATACAATATTCGTTCTGCAGAAAAGAGCTGTAAGGGGAATTTATAACCTCGGTCCAAGAGTTACTCTAAGCGAAAATTCAAAGAAATAAACATTCTAACTGTTGTATCACAATATATTTATGAAAATCTGTTATATGTACATAAAAATATTGACAAATTTAGTAAAAAATGTGATATACATTCTGTTAATACAAGACACAGGAATAATCTCGTAGTTCATAGCACTCGTCTTTACAAAATAAGTTGCTGTTTTATGGGGCAATGTATACGCTTTTATAACAAGCTCCCTTATAATATAAGAAACCTATCTATAAATAAGTTCAAAATTATTGTAAAAGCGAAATTGTGTTCAAAAGCATATTATAAAATATCGGAATATAAAGACGACCAAAACGCTTGGGACTGAGCTGTTCTAATTCGACACACAAAAATAATTGTATAAAATATATATTTTTTAATGACGTTTCTTAAGTACTTGCAAAGTTTATACGAAATAAAGAAGTATTTCATTAAAATAAAAAAATAAATAAAAAAACAGTGTGATACGAGAGAAGTGTGGTCTAAAAGAAGATGTAGTGACAAAGATTGAAAACGTAATGTTGCGTTGGTTTGGACATTTGGAACGAATTGATGAAAGAAGAAATACGAAAGGAGTATATCGTGCGAGAATGAATGGAAATGTCGGTGTCGGGACGTACGTCGACCAAATAGGTTACGTACTGAAAAAGGACCAAATTAAAAGTACCCATAACCGACGCGCATGCATGATGAGGTTAATGAATGTGGAGGAAGCGAAAGAGGTATGTTTGAACCGAAGCATGTGGCGTTCTATAGTCTCTGCCTACCCCAATGGGAGACAGGCGTGACTATATAGATAGATAGATAGATTAAAGACCCTACTCTCAATCAAATGCCCGAATTATAAAGATATAAAATACACGAACTACTAGTTCAATATTACACGCGTACTGTTGAATTCTAAGTTATTATTTAGTAACATTTCACGCAGACACTCGTGAGACACAATATTGGCGTAAGTGCAATCGATACGGCCTCTATTTGCCTCATTAAAACTTCCAGACACTTGCTAGGAGAAATACTTGGCAGCCAACATTTATATATTGTTGCACATATACCTGCTATAAGCGAATAAACTTGTTATCATTCATAATATGAAAGTTTTATGATAAATGAGCATTGTTGCAGTTTTGTGTCAGAGCGAAATACAGAAATGTATTCCAGATTTCATGCAACCCTGATATGAGGCGAATAGTTTTGAAACAATATGTCTTTACCAGCTAGTTTTCCAGCTATTATAAGATCGTTTATAACTTTAATGTGTTTATAAGGATTATTTTCTTTTGAAACATGCATTTAACATAGGAAATGCTGGTTATTTTCTACGATAATTTACCGACATAATAACCAAGGGATTTTATGTCATTTAGTGTCAAAGTATTTTATTTGTGCGTAAGATTTGTTATGTCTTAATGATAAAAGTATATTTTATGGATATAACGCATACTTTATGGCAATAGAATAAAAGTTGTGGTTCTTTTTTAAGTTGAAGGGTTAGTTATATATTATTTATTGATAGGTATTTAGTAATTCTCGGAGGCGTCACAATTTAAATTCTTAGATTCTGGTGATCTCACAACATAATTTGTAGGAAGAACATCGCGTGAGACAGCATGATTTTTAGTTGGTAAGCTTGGGCCTACTCAGGTTTTCCGTCACTCCACCTTGATCCTTCCTGGAAACCAAGGTAGCATAGCAAATATTTCGCGTTTGACACAAGTATAACACCAAATCCGGAATTCAATGATGAAGTAACTTACAGATTGAACATTTACGATGTATACAATATATTAACCAGTTGGATTATTTTATGATAAAATGCAAACTAAATGTATTCTGAGCTTTATGAATGATTTTTATAAAAAGTGTCTAGAATATGTTCGACAATTTGGTTGATAAGTGACAAACAGTGGACTGCGAAAGAAATAAACCACTTCTTTATACTTACTTGAAATGTAGATGTACATCTATTACTCTTTATATCACATTCTATACATTTATTACATTTTAATTTTATATATAAAACTTGTAATAATTAATATGTAAACACAATTACAAAGAAAACTTCAAATCTCATCACTGAAAACAATATCTTTCGACTCTAAAGTTAAACCTAGAAGTAATTGTAACTCGCGACACGTAGGTACATTTCAATTCGTTGCATATTATACTTTCAGTCGCCATTCTTTAGTGTGGCTCCATTAACGGTTAATCGAGTTCAGTAGGATCGGCCTCTCTTTGTTAATTAATGAACATGCATACATAGTTACTGCACTTAATAACACCCTACGTTCAACTTCAAAGAAAGGGGAAAGAACGTTTAAAAAGGTAGCAAACCATACTGAGGTCATAAATGTTAAAGTTTGAAATTTGTTATTTTTTTGTAGTGGACTCGAATTGCTGAACGGATTTTGATTAAGTTCATTATTTGCATAGATTGAATATATAGTTCGTCATGGTTCAATCACATTTCTATTTTCATTGTAAAAAGAACGACATTTCTAAGAATTTGATACTTCACAATCACGAAGAAGTAACTTCTCGAAAGCAGAAAAAGCTTTCGCACAGAATTATCAACAGCACAGAAAACTCAATATTTATTTCTTTTCTCTTGATCCATAAATGGAATATTGTGCCGCAACTACAGACATTCAGTCAGATTTAAAATGTTCCGTTGGTAAATGCACAGTACTATAAAATGTTATACAGCAAATGCCATAATACAAAAAAGTGTGTTTATGTCAGTATCAAGAATTCTATGTTACTGGGGAGCTTGGCTTCTGTTAAACTGGCCTGTCACTCCCCATGGGAATCGTAACTGTCCACTTAAGGATACACTAAGGCAGTATGTCGGAAGTCTGATACTTAAATTATTTAACTATGCACAAAAAGATAACGCTGCAACGAGACAGTATAGTTTTTTAAAACAGCAATGGAAATATTGCTGGTGATTTTGGTGGGCACGCATAAAATAAATGTAACGTATTGCTGTCATTTTTTCTATGATAAAAATATGCATGTAGTTCTAATAGAAAAATAAAGACTAGTCTTAGTAAACGCAGCCATTACACATGAGGCAACTACACTGTGAGTGATCATAGAATAAACAAAAGTTAAAACAGGCAATCTAAAAACTTCGACATGAGATCTGGCCCCACACTCATGCAAAAATGAATATCTCATCTTAATGGCCGTATTATTTAAAAATATTCGTCTCAAATGTAATCTATATTGTGTACAGCTACGGGGTGATTGACTTAACGAAATTAATTTAAAAATAATATGCCGTAGAATAAAACGGTTTTAAGTGTTTCAATAGACAAATCTCCAATTATAGGCTAGACAAAACATAAGAGAAAAGCTGCTATTCAAATTTCAACTAAAAAAAATATTACAAACTATTATATCTCTTAATAGTTTGAAACCTTCTTTTCAATAGCTTTCGAGTGATGCATAAGCTACAATCTCCTATTTTCAACTTTAGTAATTAAAATATTTTGCTTCGTCGCAGTAAATTGTGACAAAAGAAATACTTTTGAAGTCTTTTCAATAATTCTCACAGTTAATATTGTATTTTAATATATATTAAAATACAATTGGTCAGGGGGTGCTTCTGTCTATTGGTCTGTCCGACCATTAGACAGGGCTTCGGGTACGCGCTCCCGGCTCTCCGAGCTACTGTAGTCACTACCCCATATCCGTCCAGTGATTACAGTACCCCCGCCTACAACCCCCTTCTTCCTCGTCATTCCATCCTATCCATTTACCCCGTATCTCCTATCACCGTCCTCTATAACGATCACATTCCCAAGGAGGGTTGGCGTCAGGCAGGCGGCCGGCTGGTAAAACACATGCCAAAACCTTCTGCAGTATGGCCAAGTGTATACATGAGTGCGATAGAATTAGGGCGTTCCCCGCAGGCGACGCGCAGGGGCAGCACCCGGCACCAGTGAGAAGTATGCAAGGGTTGTTGCACTACTCCTGGCGAGTGCAACGTAAGAAGCGAGCCTGTGACGTAAAGGTGAGGTATGCAAGTTGGAACATAGGTACGATGACTGGAAGAGCTAGAGAGTTAGCTAGTGTTTTGAAAATAAGACGAATAAATGTGGCATGTTTGCAGGAAACAAGATGGAAAGGTACGAAAGCTAGGGAGATCGGTGAAGGATACAAGTTTTATTATTTTGGAAGTGATGGCAAAAGAAATGGTGTGGGAATTGTGTTAGACAAAAATCTGAAAGATAGCGTGACAAGTGTAAATAGAGTTAGTGACAGATTGATTGCTGTGAAAGTGATGTGGCAAGGTATTATTCTGAATGTGATAAGTGTGTATGCCCCTCAGGTAGGCTGCGATGATTATGAGAAAGAGAAGTTTTGGATGGATTTCGATAGCATGATGACGAATATACCGGAGAATTAAGAGATTATTGTGGGAGGAGATTTTAATGGACATGTGGGACGAACAAATGAAGATTATGAAAGAGTACATGGAGGTTGGGGACTCGGCAGCCGAAATTGTGAGGGAGAAGCAATCCTCCAAGCTGCTGCCGTTTTTGACCTAGCAGTTGCAAATACTTGGTTCCAGAAAAAAGAGGATCACATACAACAGCGGCCACCACATGACCCAGATCGATTATTTCTTGCTAAGACGTAATCGACTCAACTGGGTCAAAGACTGTAAAGTGGTACCAGGAGAAGATTTAGTCTCGCAGCACAGGCTCCTGATGGTCGAACTTAAGATTCGAATACGCTTTCAAAGAACCAAGCAGCAACTGACTCCAAGAATAAGATGGCATATGTTAGAGAAGAATGAATGTATAGAAAAATTCAGAGATAGAGTGGTAGATGAGATGTTAGAAATGGGCGATATGAATGATGTTAGTGTCAATGAGTGTTGGGAAGAGATGAGTAAATGTATTAAGTGTGTAGCAAATGATGTGTTAGGAGAGTCGAAAGGGAAGCGTATGCAAGATAAGGACAAGTGGTGGTGGACACAAGAGGTACAGAATGCACTTAAGGAAAAGAAAGCAAGGTTTAAAGAATAGCAGCTGATGAAAGGAGGAAATGAATCTTTAGAAGAAAGTAAGAAGAAGGAATATAATGAATGTAAAAAGAGAGCCAAAAAGGCCGTAGCCATTGCTAGATTCAAAGCCCTAGACCATTTGTACGGGTTACTTGAAAACCCCGAGGGTCATAAACATTTATACAGCATGGCTAAAGCTAGAGAGAGAAAGGCGAAGGATGTATGCCATATTAAGTGCATGAAAGACGAAACAGGAGCGATTCTTATGGACGAAGACAGAGTAAAAGAAAGATGGAGGACATACTTTGAAAAGTTATTGAATGAGGAGAACAATTGGAACGGAAACCTTGAGAAAGAGGCGATGAATATTGGTTTAGTGAAGGAAATAAATAAGGAAGAGGTAGAAAAGTCTGTGAGTGGAATACATACATACATAGACTCACGCCTGTTTCCCGGAGGGGTAGGCAGAGACTACGGAACGCCATTTGCAACGATCCTGACATACCTCACTTGCTCCACTCACTCCAATCTAGTTTCTCATGCATGCTCTTTTGTTAAGGGTACTTTTGACTTGTCCTTTTTTCAGGATGTCTCCAATCTGGTCAGAGAACGTCCGCCTAGGTCTTCCCCTTTGTCTTGTTCCATTCACACTTGCCTTATTTATCTTCTTTTTCAGTCTATCGTCATCCATCCTCTTCATGTGCCCAAACCATCTAAACATGCCTTTCTCAATGCTTGTCACTACATCTTCTTTTACCCCACACCACTCTCGTATCACACAATTCTTTACTCTGTCGGTCAAAGACACACCACACGTACTTCTCAGTGCTCTCATTTCTACAGCATTTATTTTACTATCAAATCTCTTCTGCCATACCCAACTTTCACTACCATACATAAGGGTAGGCACTAACACACCTCTATGTACAGCCAAACGTGCCTTTTTGGACACGTTTTGACTGTTCATAAACGCTTTCATAACTCCATTCACACAATTACCTGCATTAACTCTCCTTTCAATATCTTCTTCATTCTTCCCATCTCTTGTAAACAACGTACCTAAGTAAACAAACTCATTCACTTGTTCCACTCGCTGTCCATCGATCAAAACATTACAAGCCGTAACGCATTCCTCCTTTTCAAAAACCATAACTTTCGTTTTTCTTACATTCACTTTCATTCCTTTCCTCTCTAACGCACCATGCATGATTGCTACCATCTCCTGCAACTCCTCCGCTGAAGATGCAAGTATAACCTGATCATCAGCATAAAGGAGGCATTTGACGTGTAACCCATTCATCCTTAATCCGCAGTCAGTGCATGGACAGTTGTTTGCAAGATTTAAAACATAGTTTAAATCTTGCAAACAACTGTCCATGAAGAGGTTAAACAGCCACGGCGACGCTACACATCCCTGTCTAACACCTTTCTCGATGGTAAACCAGTCAGTGTATGCCCCGTTTATCCTCACACAAGCTCTAGAATCCTCATAAAGGGATTTCAGAGCTCGAATGAGGCTGCTGTCCACCCCATTCATTGACAGCACCGACCACATTTCATTCCTCACCACTTTATCGTAAGCCTTTTTCAAATCCACGAATGCGCAATAGACCTTTTGACCTTTGGCCAAAAACTTTTCGGCTATGCTTCGCAAGGAAAAAACCTGATCCATGCATCCCATACCCTTTTGGAATCCCGCTTGTACATCCCATATTTTCTTGTCGGTTACTTCCATAACTCTTTCAATAATTACCTTTGCATACAATTTGCCAACAATACTGTGAGTGGAATGAAGTATGGAAAAGCGTTAGGACCAGATGGAATACCAGTAGAAGCATGGAACGCGTTAAGAGATGATGGATGGCGTGGCTGACTTTATTCTTCAATAAGCTGTTGCACGAGGAGACCATACCCGAGGAATGGTGCAACAGTTACCTGGTGCCCATTTTAAAAGAAAGGGTGATATCCAAGAGTGCAACAATTATCGGGGAATAAAGTCAATGCCTCATAGTATGAAAGTATGGGAGAGAGTAATTGAGCGACGCCTGCGTGACGAGAGTGAGATGTCACGAAACCAATTCGGTTTTATGCCTGGTCGAGGTACGGTGGATGCCATTTTTGCACTTCGCCAAATGTGCGTAAAATACAGGGAGGCGCATAAAAATTTGCACATGGTGTTTGTCGACCTTGAAAAGGCATATGACCGAGTGCCTCGTGAAGTCGTGTGGTGGGCCCTGAAGAAGAAAGGAGTGCCTAGGAAATACCTGACGTTGATTCAAGCCATGTACGCTGAATGCCGAACGCAAGTCCGATCCGCAGCTGGTATCACAGCCAGATTCGATGTGGCCGTAGGCACCAAGGGTCGGCCCTTAGCCCCTACCTCTTCCTGTTAATTATGGATGCTATATCATCGGACATACAGGAAGAGGTACCCTGGTGCATGCTGTTTGCCGATGACATCGTTCTGGTAGCAGAGAGCGGACAGAAGGTGCAGAGCAAGCTGGAGGAGTGGTGGCAGAGATTGGAGAATGTAGGCCTGAGAATAAGCAGAACCAAAACAGAATATATGTTCTGTGACTTTGGCGGTCTCTCCAGTCCTATACCGGTAACACTCGGCGGTACACTTCTACCAGTAAGCTCCGATTTCCGCTACCTAGGTTCACTCCTGCAAGATGACGTCGAAATTGATCGGGATGTTAGGCAAAGAATCAACGCAGGATGGATGAAATGGCGACAGGTCTCAGGCACAATATGCGACACAAAATGCCTGTGAAATTAAAGGGCCGCATGTATAAGTCGGTTATAAGGCCTGTCGTACTGTATGGAGCTGAGTGTTGGGCTACAAAGAAGATGGATGAGAAACGACTGCATGTGGCAGAGATGAGAATGTTACGATGGATGTGTGGAGTGACAAGAATGGACAGAATTAGGTAGTTAGAGGTAGTATGAAAGTGGCGCCCATTGATGAAAAGATAAAAGGGAGTCGATTGGCCTGGTATGGACATGTTATGCGGAGAGATGATATGTATGTAGGTAAAAAAGTGATGAATATGCATGTAGAAGGACGAAAAGGGAGAGGACGGCCAAGGAAAAGATGGATGGACTGTGTGAGGATGGATATGAAAAAGAAAAGGGTAAATGATCGGATGACTGGTGACAGAGAAGTATGGAAGAGAAGGACATACTGCGCCGACCCCAAATAAATTGGGACCAGGGCAAGACAATGATGATAATATTGTATTTTAATGTTCGGTGAGAGTGCAAAAAACGAAGACGATGAAACTTATTTATTTTTTATAATGTAGACTTTATTTTGCCATTTCCATAAACTGTTGTGTATTCTGCTTAATTTACTATTTGCTCGAATTATTTCGTATAAAACCCGGTATAACAATATCTCTAAAACTATAAAGAGCTTGTTAAAATATAAGTTTGAAAGCTTATCTTTTTTTTCTTAGGGATCAAATGAAATGACGCAGATGTCAAATCTCAGTAGGTATAGTCGTCATCGAAAAATATTATGTAATAAAGTATGAAAATAATCTTAAAATGTCGTTAATTTCACCAAATTAAAGATCTAAATATAAAATAAAGTGTGATCCAACTACATCAATACTTTATACAGGAATGTTCGATTTTTCGTCCGAGAATCGTTACTGAACTACGATCTAGAACTGCATAGATTTACTGCGCGAGTGGCTACCAGTAGGTGTGTTTGTTATGTTCCATCCTAACATTCAACAACACTTTTCATGATCGTGTTATCTATAAATAATTGTTCTGTTATTTTTTCAAGAGATTGTTTTATGCAAACAAAGCAGTTCTTAATAAATAACTGGTTGTTACAACTTATGAGTAACAAATTTTCATGTCAATATTGTCAATACATATCAAAATACTGAAGTAGCTCAACGTGCCAACGATGTTGTTGTTCATTAAATCTACAAGTGCTTCAACTCGGATTAACTAGGTTTCTTTATAAAGGTCTATGAAATTAATATTCTGCCACGAGCCTCAACAGGGACCGATATTGTTTATTATCTGAGAGGTTTATACAAACTCGCCATACTATGTTACATCTTGATCGTATCACGGAGTATTAAATTTGATAATATTCGGCATAATAATCTGATAGTGGTTCTAAATTGCCAATAAACTTAGCCCCACGGACTAACTAATACTATAAGTGTTTAAACTGTGCTCAGCGTGTGGTGTTTTACTTATACACAAGTTAATTTGTATTTTACTCTAAGATTAATTAGAACTACAAACATTAGACCCATATGTGGGTGTAATATTACGTCTCTGCCTACCCATTCGGGGATACAGGCATGAGACTATAAATACCCCTTTGACAGATTACGTACAAACAATCAAATCGAAAGACAGATCAATACAAAGCAAGCAGTTTATGAAATGAGGACTTATTACCTTCTACTAGATATAACCGTGTCGTCTCGACTCTTTCTATAAAGAACTATACAATAAAAAAAAGGAATAACTTGTCATCGCTCAGCCAAAAGTAAATCTGGCCCCAAAAGTTAGTTACTGAACTTCGGATGAACAAAATGCGTTTGTCTTACCTAAGAGCAGTGTTATATTTAAGAGTGATTTGCACAATAATATAGATACAGAGGTGACGCGGTGGATATAAATTTAAACGGATTTTGCGTACAGGTCAAGGGTATTGAAGGCCCTAAACCAAGGTTTACCCTCTTCAATATCCCTGACTGCTAATGGATCAGATAACAGCATTTCAACAACGTAGCCTATAACCATACAGCCTTTCGCAGCCCACTGCTGGAAATAGGACGCTCCTGATATCAGTGACAATAGCATTGTGATTCGATGGGACGATCTGGCTTACTACATATGTACGAGTTGGTGTAGGAATACTGTTTTTATGACTCGCGGTAAACTCACATTATGAGTCGCCTCGAGTCTGTCACTAGGCTGTATGAGTACGAACGATAGAGATGGAACCCGGCGGAGGAGGTGTGTGAGACTCTTCCCTAATGATGTTCGGGGCCTACCAACTAAAACCACCGCGATCTTATACATCCCTTAATGACCTAACCTAACATAATACTTGTTTTATTAGCGCTCATAAAAAAAGTGCATATATTGCACTTATTTTCTCTATTTAATATTTAAAAAATGTGAGATAAAGCCGCTAGGGCTACAAACTTATTCAATGTAAGACTTATTATACTTGAAGTTTTATATAATAAAATTTCAATCTTGTAACGTAAAAAACTTAATAAAATGCTTGTAATATTTAAGTCTTTTACTAAGCCTTTTTTTAATACTAATATAAAGTTTTCTTTAACAAATTTTCTTATCAAAATTTGAGTAGCTACTGGGGTTTACTCTAGCATGGATATTACAATGACATATATGTATTTTGCTTTTACTTGATTTAAATAAGGTGTGCTAATAGTTCAATTATTTTTCAAATTATACGTAGAGAACTTTCAAATGGAAACAAGGATTGCCTATGTCTATTCGTGTGAGTGTGTGGCCGACTGGTGTCAGAATTAATACCACCCAAATGCCTCTGACACAGTCTAACGACCCTTGTCCTAACACAAGAACCTAGACCAACGGCTTTACGTAGGTACACTTCGAAGCAAGGCAACACTCTCACGTAAATGCTACTACAAGCGCCCGCCCATTTATACGTTTGCCTGCACATGCGTTACTTAATTCTGGCAATCGATTACAAACGGTAGGTATATCAAACCACGTTGTATGCGCTACGAGCTAGAACATGGATTGTCATTTAAATATCTACCTGTGTACTTTAATAGTACATTACAGTTTCTAAGCGAATAAACCGACTAGCCCGTCATATAAAAATAAAAACTTGTTAACGTCACTCATACATTACGCCTTAACGAACCTGCTATAACCGAGCGAAATTTTGTGATAACATATCTCAAATTTAATGAGCCTAGTGGTTGAACAACACATAATTCAATCTCTATGGACTCTACAAACAAGTGTATGGGACGATAAAACAGAACGGCTCATGTAGTTGGTGTAGGTACAGACACACGGGACATGGATCAAGTTGCAGGGCTCTGTTCGCTACCTAACTTTATGTTTACCATTCTATGTGTATAGTTTACACGGCCGATGATTAAATTACCTATCCGACGAACATTCCCTTGTATTTGTCTGTTGTAAACTGTACAAGACAATGGATTATGCTTAGTCGATGTACAATATAATCAATTATTTAACAATACCACGATAGTTGCCTTATGCTATAATGTGTTTGCAACTATGTTTGCAACTATATTTTAATCAAAATAATCTGACTTATATTTTGTCGGGAAGCTGAAGCATAGAATTACGAATCTGGCGTTATGGTGCTCTAAATTTTAAACACTTTTTTATAAAACAAAACTCTTTTACTAGAAATAAATCCAGTGTTAGGGTGCTTCTACACGGTGCATGTAGCTTGAGCATATTGAGGCACGTGCGCGGGTTATATGCACCGTAAATATATCGTTTAAAACAATGTGGACCCGTCCAGCGACTCGAGCATGTACCAAAGCGAGCCACTCGCGCAACTAATTCACGTGCTCTGCGGCGCGCGCGGGTCACTCGCGCATGTTATCTGTTAAAATTACATTTTTAACATATGATTATAAAATAATTTTCGTTCGTCGAGACATTTTGACGCGATTCAAGTCATAAAGCTACCGCGCGAATAGCATGCACATGTAGCTCTCGACCACGAACAAATATCTTGTACATAACTACAGCTTGCGCAAGTAGCCCGTGTCTTTACTTGCTCCAGTTATTTGCACCTTGTACAAGTACAAGCGAGTAACTTGAACAAGTAGCTTGCGCATACTACTCACGCATGTAACCCGCACCTTTACTTGCTCCAGCTACATGCACCGTGTACAAGCACCCTTATGAAGCACTGTACAATAATTGAATTTAACAAATATTGTCTTGTGGAGATAGAACCCGGCGCTCGTGAGACGAACGTTTAAATCACTACACCACATGCAATCACTATTTTAGACACCCCATAAGGTGAAGTGCTTATGGATCTAAATTTCTTTTAGATACTGCTAAAAACCAAATACATATATAGATTGTATAAAAAATATATAATTATAGATATGGCATAATAATATATAGTTATTACTGTAATTAGTGAACATTTTGTACTTGTGTGAGTACTGCCACATAGACACCTTTAAACATAAAATAACACTATACTTGCGGGTATCAACGGTTCTGGCCTTCTGATACTGCAGTCGCTCTTTGTAAGAGCTAATATTCTGTTAAACTGGAAAGAGAGCCCGCGGCACGAAGTCGAAGCCGTCTTGTTTGAAACCAAGATAACGCAATTATGATAATGAGATCATATCGAAATTAGGATACGGTCTATTAATATTGCTTGTAACTTATGGTTACTGTAAACACACGTAAATCAATGTGTTCATTTCATCGCTATAGCGCTCATAGCGTTAGACAAAACTTGCCATTCGTGATAGATCAGCAAAGTTAAGCAACGTTTAAAAAGGTCCTTGCTTGGATAGCATAACAACAGATAGGTGTCCGCTTATGCCTTTTACATCAGATCGCTACCATGTTTCGAAAAACACAAAAGTCCCTCAGTTCTAGAGGCCTTCGGATGGTTGACAAACTCCAACACCAGAAACGGCCACACTCTGGCTACGCAAAGAACTTTTATCGCTTAGAGAACAATAAGGTGCATTAAGTATTGACTAGAAAATATCTTCCATAAGCATTTTTAGTAATATGCATACTGGAATATTGTATAAACTTCTTCTTTCACTATTTTTAGATAGTGCAGCCTCTGCAGACGAGTATGTATGCATCGAACAGGCTTTATTCCCAATAGGGCATCGTAGAACGAACGCATTTGCATCAATGGACGCATCGCAATATAAAAGCTTTTGCTCACATACAAAATGGGCCTCAGATACATTAAACCGGTTCATGCGACAGTTGCCCGTGATCTTCGGCAGTTAAAGCGCAATTGTACAGATCAGTACGAGTCACTATTCGCTGAGATTGTACTTCTTCAGTTCATTTTTCTAATGGTCTGAGATGTGGCTTATTTTACCTGTTTCGTTTCTCATGCGTGATTTTTATCATACGACAACGTTGTAGAGAAATCAGAAAACAATTTCTAATTGTTTGAAGAAAATAAATATCCAGCACAGCCCTTTTGTGACGTATTGGGATGCTGTGATAGGGTTTTGGGGATTAGTAATTTCATACAGTTTTTTTGTATATCAATGTTTCATACTTAAGTTTTATTTTCTCTCTCTTTCTCTCATTGTGTATCTAATATACGTGCATCTACTCGTATATTAGGTACACTGATTTTAATATTCTGCGCTCTCTTCGACATTTCGAAGTTTTGTTTTCAGGCCATTTAATCCAAATTACCGAAGGATATAACCTCATTCTAGTGATATTTTTTTTTATTTCGCAATTTCAGCAACATAACATTTTCGCTTAGTTTACTTTAGCATAGTCTTAATTCGTATTGAAATTGATTTTCAACCACAGCTCGCTAGTTCTAAGAGATACAATAAATTAAACGTTGGTAGTTATGAATAAATTAGATTGTAATTATTACGCGAATGTAAATTAAAGGTTGCTACTTGTATAGCTAATATCAAGAACGTTGTTATTTCTAACATTAATCTAATATGCACATTTTTCATCATTCATCTACTACAAAATGTTATATAATTTCAAGCTGCGTATTACTGCCAAATTAATCAAGACGAGAATTTTTATAATATTGTAAATTTCCATCAAAAATCTAATGAAATTAGAATTTCTACTCAGTGTCTTGATATTCTTGAGAATTCCTTTAGTAAAATTGTATTATTATTATTATATATTGTGTATTTCTTTGTAAAACATGCCAGTATTCATAGCAAAATGGCGAGCATTCAGGATTCTAGTGAACGATACAGTACACACACTAGAGTCCACATACAATCGAAACTGCGGCAGCTAGGACTATTTATTTATTTATTTATTTAGGTCTACTCACAGCACATACATATATGTTACATCAGGTTTTCTAGAATATACATATCATTCCCATGCATATGCCAATTAAGAGTTAACACAACATTGTTATGACATGCTACTTAATCTAGTGAATCTCCAAAAATGAAATAAACTAAACTTATAAAACTAATACAAAATAAATTAGCGGGTCTTAATCGCGTACAATTAATTTATTTAAGGTATAAATACCTATTTGTTTCCGACGTTTCGCTCGTCTTGCACCGAGCGTGGTCGCGGAGAGACTGATGAGAGCTCAGCGCCGTCTTGTAGAAGTGCGGGTTTCGGCACCTACCCTCACTTGGTCTTTATTTAAGTTCGCACTGTCGGTACTCCGACACACTACACTAATGACGTCTACACACTGTTGAGATTTATCACTGCGGCGGTGTTTACATTTGCTGATGACTGGATTCCAAGTAGCCGATAATCTATATCCATCCTCCCGGTTGAAATTGTTATATTTCTTGATTTCTACCGCTTCACGTACTTTCCTGGAGTAATAGTGACGATCGGTGGATAAGACTTGTGGTTGATGCAGTTCTATCCAGTGGTTTGGTCCAGACTCCAACAAATGCTCAGCTATAGCCGACTTATTAATATGTCGGTTTTTTTTATTAAAGACCAAGTGAGGGTAGGTGCCGAAACCCGCACTTCTACAAGACGGCGCTGAGCTCTCATCAGTCTCTCCGCGACCACGCTCGGTGCAAGACGAGCGAAACGTCGGAAACAAATAGGTATTTATACCTTAAATAAATTAATTGTACGCGATTAAGACCCGCTAATTTATTTTGTATGATGTATACAAATCGCGAAAGTTTAAAATCGATTATTATAAAACTAATTCAGGTATTTTTAGTTAAAGATTTAAAAAAAAAATTAACTACAGTTAAAATTATTTAAGAGCCATTAAAGTTTTTTTTTTTACATTTACTCAAATAAAATACTGTCTAACGGGATGTATTAACACTTAGGGACTTCGAAACTTTAGATTTAAATTTGGATTTGCTGTCATAAAAAATGTCTACTTCGGGTACATTGTGAATGACTGAATTGAGGTCTCTACAAATTCTTCATATTGGGGCATTTCGGCCAACGTTGGTAGCGGTTACTGGCAATTCCAATATTCTCGTTATCGGACGACGAGGAACCTTCCGCGGGACACTCAGAGACACTTGTGTAAGCAGATCACAATCCGTTAATCCATTAATTAACTTATATAAAAACATTAGTCCATGAGTTATACGGCGCTCACGTAGGGATGACATTTTGAAAGTACTAAGACGTTGGTCGTAACAACTGCGAGGTGATATCTTATGTGTTGTGTATGCTAAATGTCTGGTAAAGGCTCGTTGTGGATTTTCTATACGTTGAGAGTGAATGGCATACCACGGATTCCACACAACACAAGCATATTCTAGTCTGCTACGCACGAGCGAGTTGTAAAGTGTTATTTTAGCCTTGGTAGACAGAATACCTTTGGTGGTACGCCTAATGAAACCTAGCATTTGAGCACACTTCGTTGCTGTGTTATCGATATGAGCTCTGAAATTCAATTGGCTGTCTATGATAACACCTAAATCACTAATCTCATTCGTCCTAGCTAAATCAGTTCCATCAATTGTGTATGAGTGAAATACGGGCTGCTTTTTCCTGGTAAATTTGATTTGGTAACATTTACTAACATTTAACACCATACAGTTTTTTGTGCACCAGTCTTGAATCCTATTTATGTCGCTCTGCAGTTTGGCGGCGTCGTCAGAACATGTTACTGTTTTATAAAGTTTTAAATCATCTGCGAACATCAGATGTTTGCTGTGTTTTATCTGAGTAGAGATGTCGTTGATGAATACTGAAAACAGGACAGGTGAGATGTGCGAGCCTTGTTGAACACCTGAGGTCACGCAATAAGGCTGAGATTCACACCCGTTTACCGCAACAATCTCTGACTAGGACCACAACAAAGGAGGTTCCGATGAGATTTCACATATGTACCATTAAGCAGTAGATGCGTGATGAATATGCATTGTATTATTGCATAAGATTGTGTATGCATCATTCAGACGTGATTCCAATTATAGTTTGCACTTGCTCAAAATCCAAGGTTTCCTTTAAGATTATATTATTCATAGTACACATAACGGCGTGTACAATCCGAGTTACGAAGTGACCTGGAGAACTCGGTGAGATGCCGTCGAGAGGCCATTAAAGCACCCTCCGCTGCGCCAATCTTCTTGAGTATCACATCCAATTCTTACAACAGACACTGTCAAAATTTGTCTTTATTTTAAAACAAGAGGTAAAAAAAAACGATTCATAATGATTTGATAAATTGAAGGCTCTGGGTACGTCAGCACGTACTGTACGTACAAACTTTGTTTGGAACAGACGTGATTGATGAATATGATTTTTTTATGAGTCGTTTAATCCCATGTGGTCCTCGCGCCAGTCCAAAATAGACTTTGTTTATGGATGGCTTTTACTGGACGTCAATAATTTAGGGTTAGTCATGTGTATTTTTCAAAACATTCTAGTACCCCTGAAAGTATAAAAAACTGGCTATTTACTAAATAAACCGCACCAATTAATCGTAAATCTTCGCCACAGTTATTGCTGAGGAAATATTTAGCACAATTTCCGTCGTTATTGAAATAAAGCAGGGAACAAAAAGCTGCGTGTGCTATATTGTTACATAATCAAATTTGTTACTGGATTAGGTGGAGAATGTGCAGATGGCGCCCAGCAAGTAAGTAAAGAGCGAAGTGATAGGGTCCCGATATACGTGTCTCGGTTACTGACGACCGCTTTCAGATTTTTGATATTCAGATCGAGCAACCACTGGGAACAAAACCCGAGTTAACTTCACCATATTGAAAACTTATGGATTTTCAATGTTGTCGGCGAATATGACTCAATAATGAACGCCAAAATGTATACGTGCCATCAATAAATATTGATTTAAAATTCAGGCAAAAGTGTTTGATAAAAATCAGAAATACGTAGGATTTTTCGATGCTTACCGCTTTTTAGTATAGCTTTGGGTGGCGTCAAGAATTCTGTGCTGAGTATTCAAAAGAGGCTATAGCTATTGTAGCGACTTCAGCCCCGTAAAAATCTAACCTTTTTGGTATGTAGCCAATATTAATTGAATGAAAAAATTATCGTCTATGCATTTTTTCGTTTTGGATGATGGGCTAATGGAAATTGGCAGTGGTCTCGGCTGCCACCCGTGCCAACTTTTGCGGAGCCAGCTATCGCTACGCTCCAGTTCAGAACGGACGAGATATATCGTTTCGATTGAATAATGGTCTCATGGCAATTGTTTTCCAACCATCGAATTGATTATGGAAATTTGATGATTTCACATTTTTCCAATTAGTACAGTATCAACTTCTTACGGGTACACCAATAACTAGGTATTTGCCTCAAACCAAGCAGTGCTATTTTATGATAACACAAACATAAACATGCGGCATTTGAATGAACGAAATTTCACATTTGAATGATTTCATTCATCCTTCAAATGGGAAGTCGATCGCATGTGCCCCAAATGGACGTATTGGCATGCAAAGCCTTGTGCAGTTTCTATTGAATTGTAAATTTGAGTTCTGAGACTCGAGCATTGCTTCACAATAAAAATAGGTATTATAAAAATTCGTTTTAGGGCCTGCGATGCCCTTAAGGCGGAGTAGATATCGTAATAAATTTACATTTTACATAAAAGATTTCATATCTTACAAGTTATGATGGTACAGATACAAACATACGCTTACTTGTATTTCAAGGCGAAGGCCAAATAATTTATAAGTTTAAATGGTGAACCATTATATTTTTTGTCATGTTATATTATTTATAATATTCAATCAACATACATACATACATACATATCGTCACGCCTTTTATCCCCGAAGGGGTAGGCAGAGGTGTATTTCTACACCCACTTTTCGCCAGATATACTTTAGTCCCACGTAATAAGGGGCGAGCCTATTGCCGTACCGGGCACATTTCCAGACTCCGTGCTGCTACTGAGAACTTCGTGACAGAAAAACCCAATAACACTGCCCGACCCAGGAATCGAACCCGAGACCTCCCGATCCCACGCGCACATTTATGCCGCAAGACCAACGAGGCAGTCGTATAGGGTTTGATGTCGAGTTTTCCGTCTCTACGCAAATATGGTATTTACATCGTGTTATCCCTTAGTCGCCTCTTACGACACCCACGGGAAGATAGGGGGTGGTGACACTTGTATTCTATGTCGTCAACCACACGGCATTCAATCAATGATCTCAAAAAAAAAATTTAATTGTAACCTTAAACATGGATCATGAAAAGCGGTGCCCCGATTAAAAATCGAACCAATTCCACTTGACGCGGCACAAAACGGTGAGGCAACCGTTTAACCACAACGCAATCTATGTCACCATTAAATTGGGCTTAATATTGTTTAAAATTAGTAATGCATATTCGTATGAAATGTTGTTACATTTACATTGTATTAATTTGTGGGGCCGACATCATATATTTATTGCGGCGTGATTGGAGGGCTTGCGAGCACTCCACTCCAGCGGCAAGTGATTTAATGAGTGCGAATATTTCATGTATCGTTGGGGCCAGCGTCGAAATCAATCACGATATTAACGATGTGTGAAATAAATTGAACGAGCAAATAACTTGGCGTATACCGTCATAAGTCTGATTAAAAACTGTTAGTCTTTAAAAATATTAAACTCGATCAATGTTTACGATTTTAACGAACCAATACTACTAGCTCATTAGCACTCGAGTGCGCTTAAGTGTATCAATATCACAGAACCGACTGTGTGTTTCGAATCAAAGATTATGAGAAGTTGTTCTGAGAATCTGAGAATTTAAGCACTGAGCACAAATAAACCAGGATATCTGTGTAAACACTTCTGTTGAAATCCAAGTTATTGGTATAAAATAAAAATCGCCTTTTGAAATATACAGGCAAAATATATCTAAAAAATATTTGCCTGTGTTTTGTAAGTATAACTTCTGAATTATATATAGCTGTGTAATATGATTTCCCTGTAGTAAGTGCATTTAATTTTCACGCAATCAATTTATGTGACCACTTGTCATCAGGTAGTTGGCCCTTTTACCATTCTTTAACATATTAGGTTTTTTTCCTTTCACATTACTTTATTCTCTGGAGAATTGAATGTTTTTAAGTAAGAGTGATTGATGTCTTTATCTTGACATTTGCAAAGTGAGCGAGACATTTCAAATCACGGCCATTTTGCGGCACCCTCCTTATATAAACAACACCAAATTGTTTATCTTAGTTTTCTAGGCAGTTCTTTCATTGTTGCGTAACGATCCACTTCGTTTTCGTACAAAGAAAATATTTATCGCAGAATTTAAAACACGATCAAAGAAGCGATAAGTCGTCCGTGAACAGCGAATTACTTAGGAAAAGTGTGAACATTTTCAGTTTATCGAATTTCTAAAAATAATAGAATTGCACAAAGTCATGTCTCGTACGTTCTCCTCCAAAATTACTACCAGTTGTCAAACGCATTCGGAGCCCGATTTTAAAGGCGTGTGCTCGCTGTACTTATCCTGTTATCACGTACCAACGTCATATTTTTTGTACACATTCCTTATATGCGAATTTTATTACTTCATCACTTTGTCACGGATTTTTCTTTATGACCAAAGTAGGTATTTGTGAGGCACGGCTCTGGCCCATAAAACCCAAGAATTGCAGATGATAGGCATCTTATAGCATTATTAATCATAACTGGCCCCAGACGCAGATGTGACGTTATTTATAAAAAATATTTCTGTTGTATGTGTCTGTAATACCTCTTGAAAAATGGTTTTGTCGCTCCTGACCCTACATTTAATACTCATACTTAAGCGTTACTAATAACTTGTATTCGAACGTTCAAAAATATATACATATTCTACTATAAAACGTAGCTACTAATAGCGTATATTCAAAGTTTTAAGATAATACTCTACTAAAGTATATTCATTCCTATTTTTTACAATATAATAAGAAATCTAATAACCGTCGTACATATCTCATGTATAAGGAACTCAATACGTTGCAGCGGAATTGTAGGATATGTTTTGTTAGGAGTTTAGATGTCTTATTCAATTGTGTTTTATATCTACAGTCCTGCGACAAAAATACGATATCTAATGTAAGACTATCTCAGATGATTATTAGATGTCAAATAAAGAAGTAACTAGGCATACTGTATTGACCAACTTCATGATTATTGATTTTATTTATCATACTACTACTCACTGTCAGTAGTAATAGGGTGCTCGTAATTGCATTACAAGAAAGTGCTGAAGTGTGTTGACTTTGTGTAAAGTGTCGGTAACTAAATGTGTGTACCTAATGTTGCTAATTACGGTGAAGAAGTAGCCATTTGACATTTGACTTTTAGAATCACTGTTAAATATATACCTAAATCTACAGAGAGTATATGTAAACTTTCGTTTCGTAACACATTTTGTAATATCCTATTAGAAGAAATTGTTATTTTCAACATATTATTATACATTATATTATTTTATTTTTATATCGTTCAGATCTGATATCACTATCCACCTCTCTGAAGAATAGGTGAAGGACCAATATTATATTATCTATCTCCTTCCCCTACGATCCATAATTTAATATATTATTAGCTAAAATGTAGTCTAAAAATATATATCAAATTACTCTTTGATCGGCTACTTCAAAACTATTTCTGTTGTTTCTCAGCATGAATAAATGATAAATCACATAAACTTCATTTCGAAACTAAAACTAAATTTTGCGTTTCAGCAATCACCAGAAAGCTTTGTAAAGATAAAATCTTTATTCGCCTTCGGAGCAACGTGTTTCTATTATTATTATACGTTCAAAGTCGGCGTTTCAATTCCCGCTTGCAGTATTAAGTTATTGTATTGTTATCTTCAAAGCTTTCACGTAAATATTTTTCGTCAGAAACAAAAGGCTCTATTCAAAAGTCTATCGTGTTTTCGCCCACAACAGATTCGTGGATCCGTCAGCCGCGCGTAACCGCAGACTACAACGGATTGGCCGGTGCGCGATCCGCTCCCAATTCATACACATCGTTTTTTTATTCAAATATAGTTTTACAGCACATTTTTAAAACCTTTTACGAAAAAGAAATAAATAAATCTGAAAATATTCAATCCCGTGTCGATGTAAAGGCTCTGATTGGCCAACTGCAGGTGTTTCTACAAAAAAAAGGCTTTTGTTAATTTTAACTGCAAATCGAACAGATCTTATTCATGACTAACTCAATCGTTTATGTTTCTATAAAAACAGTGAAATACCTCGTAAATATACATAAAACCGTTTAATACTTTCTGGTAAAATAAGTTAACAAATACAATTTTCGAATACCAACAGTACCTGATACAAAAGAATAAAGATCCGATAAAACTCATATTACCTCGTCGCATTGTAAAATAAAATTTGAAAAGTAGGGGTGTCTACACAAACGGATGGTATTACAATTCGGTGCCATTTGCTCTCGCGTTGCCTCTTGTGTTCAGATACGTGCTTGTGTGTGGAAACTTTTTAGGAGACTATAAAGAAAATTCTTCCCCTTGAATTTACGATTTCCCTATCGCGCTTAAGCGGCGAATCATGGCGCATGGATGAAATATTATCGTTCGCGCACGTGTACTGCGTCGCTCTGTCGCCTCATGTATAAAGTGTTGGCGGATTTTCATGTACATTTACACTTTTCCCAATGACTAAGTGCTGAACTTGTTTGGCTCTTAGGAATTTATAAATATAATCTTTAATGCTTCGGTAGCTTTAGTAGCTAAGGAGTTTCAAAATTGTTCCAATTTTTTGCACTCTTTTGATAAATGAACTTATCTTTAATTTCAACATTGATTTAACGGATAGAAAAGTGGTTTATAGATGTTTAGGACTGAGACTAATGTTGTGGGTTCGATTTCAAAACGAAACAGCACTTTGTGTGATACACAAATTGTGGTTTCGAGTCTTGGTATTTTTATGCCCTTTGAATGAATGTTTGTAACGTCATCCACGATATAGGAATCTATAACTAGTGCGACAGATGTCTTTAGAAAAACTTATACTTCATACCAATAGAACAAAGTAAAGAAAGTAATTTTTACTATTTCTACCATTAGGCACTATATCCGATGTTCTGAATAAATGGAATCTCTTCAGACAGATGTTTATTATGTTCATCCCAGTTTTACGTTTTCAGAATAAGTTCACAATTGCCTAGTCACAGACAATGTAAAGTTTCCAACGAAAATTAATATTGAATTTGAACCCTAATTTTGTATCTAGTTCTAAACAATGAAACGGACGTTTCCCGTATCACTCGTCATTACATTTACGTTAAAATGTTATCCTTCTCATACCTATTTATAGAAACAAAATATTACTAGCAAACATTCCTATTTAAATATTCTTCTTTGACCTTTAACAGTCTCACTGACCAATAACTGTTAGGTATATTATTTTATCCATACTGTTGCTATGCTATCCACTGGACTACGGAGGCGTATACCGACCATATTCATGTCTTCTTTCTCTTAGCGTTATCCCAGTTTCAATCTGGGGTCCGCTTACTAGTCTAACCGGATTTGGCTGAATATTAGCTTTTCCACAGAGCGACTGCCTGTCTGATCTCCACAATCCGAATGGATAGCGATATTCAATGGTTTAGACTAGTGTCAGTTCATTTTAGAAAGTACTGTTGCCCTGTAACGACTGTCAAAGATAGAATAGAATAGAATAGAATATTCTTTATTGTACACCATAAAACATTTTATGACATTCATAATACAAAATTTACAAATTGTACAAAAGGCGGCCTTATCGCTATGAGCAATCTCTTCCAGGCAACCTCTTTGGGTGACAGGAACGATGTAGGTTAGCATTAAAGTTCTGTGTGGTGCAATTTAAAACATCCAGAATAAACAATATAATAAACTTATAAATAAGGGATATACCTACACATACATATAAATTCATACATACTACTATATTCAATATACCTACACATATACAAAATTCAATATACTTACACATATACTATATATAAAATACATACTAGGTATAACCACATTCTATGTTATCAAATGGATGAAAGGTAGTGCGTTTTTAACATAGCTTTAAATATTTTAAGGGATTTCGCGCTTCGAATTTCTAAAGGAAGTCCATTCCACAGGCGTACAGCTTGGACAGTAAAAGACTTATCAAAAAAGCTTGTGGAATGCATTGGCATTTCCAGCGTCAAATCCTCGGACGACCTCAAGGACCTTATATGTGTGTCATTAAGGAACTTAAAACGTTCTTTGAGATATAAGGGGGTACTAGGATTAAACAAGATATTATACAATAAAGTGAGAATGTGAGTATTTCTGCGAAGTCGAATCGGTAGCCACTTGAGCTTATTGCGGAATTCTGAGACATGATCTTCATGACAACCGGGACCGACGGCTTAACGTGCTCTCCGAGGCACAGGACAAGCGATAATTAACAATTCAATACGCACATAACTCCGAAAAGTCATTGGTGCGCGCCGTGGATTCGAACCCGATACCCTCTGCAAGGCAGTCTGTTGGTATTTCCACTCGGCTACCGACCATATTCATGTAACGGGTATTATATATAATAATTTGAAATAAAAGGTGAAATACACATCTGCCTTGAAGTTTCGGCATGCGTGGGTAGTACAATAGCTCACGAGAAGACTGAGTGAATAAAAGTTTAACATTTTCTATTTTCAGATGTAGTACCATCTAAAATTAGCACGTAAATAATTACAGTGTTACTTAGCCGTCAAATTATTCATCAATATCATTCTCATCCCAAACAAAGGGCGGGCCAGAACACGAATATTCATCAAAACTTTATTGAAGTTGAAACAATACATCAAGGCGCTAAAACATCGTAATAGCCCAAAGATTGATTGTTGAGGGTGCAAGCATTATCGGTGGAAGCATTGTAGGCCGCGACCACACCGGGCCTTTCTCACCGACACCTACGCTCTTAATGCGCCTATTTACTCATCCAGACTCTATTCTGCTTGCTTCCATCATATCATGGTCCAATTATTAGATATGCTAAACAGACGTTTTCCACGGTTATTCGTCTTGAAATTTCTTTCTCTTTTTCTTTTGCTTTATAATTTAGTGTAAAATTTACAAGTTTATGTTATAGGTCTCACTTGCTTCATCGAAAGTAAAAGTACCTAGGGTAAATGTGAAACATCATCTGTTTGCCTTGGCCTTTCGACATGGTGATATCAACGTGACAAGAACTACCGGCCGCCGGGGACTAAGGGCCATTTTTTAAGTGCGTGATTTATTTTGGGGGAATTTTGCCGTAATCGCCACGCTTGGCAGACGTATTGGCGATCGCAGTGGTGGAGTCTAGACGCCGCGCTGCTGCCCGTCTAGTATCTTTACATTTACTTCAGCCTTACTTTGGATGGTTTGATCGCCATCTTCCAGTTGACTGCAGTGGTGAGGTCGTCACATCCCGACGCCAAAACTGACTGCACTGGTGGATCCCAGTGGGCTCTTATTACTAATTAGTAGTTATATACAGTACTAAAAAGTAATCAATTGAATTGTTTCTTTTTGTTTTTTTGGCCGCAGTTACTATTTACTATCTATTTATTTACTACAGTATTTCTTACATTTCCATTGAAATGTCCAATATTCAATCCAATATTTGTTAACTCTTGAAAACTTGGAGGATTACATGATAGTCAGTTTCATATAAATATAAATTAGGATGGATGACGTTTTAGTGTAAGACTATTGTTTTCAAATAATCATACTATGTATCATACATGCAATCACTTTTGAGTCTTCGGTTTAGTATAGTTTAATCTATTCGGTTGTACCGTAGAATTGAAATGTTCTTCAGCTAAAGAAGACATTGGCAAATTTATATGTTATACGGCACTATTGTGAAATGCAGTACAATAGTAATTGGCAAGGCAGTAATGTAAAGTGCGTTAGTCACATATGAATCGCCCGATCCTATTAAGCGTACAGACAGCAACACAAGTCGATATGCATTTACCTGATTTTTTTTATGGTAATAGGCGGCAAACGAGCAGACGGATTGCCTGATGGTAAGCATTTACCGCCGCCCATGGACACAAGCAACACCACAGGAGTCACAAGTGCGTTGCCGCCCCTTGGGATTGGGAAAAGGAATAGGATGAGGAGTAGGATGAGGGAGAAGGAATAGGGGATAGATTTGATTTTTAATAGCTTAATAGTCCCGAATAACTTATTAATAATATATTGTAAGATTTGCAGACGAAGAAAACTACTATATCATAATGTATAAATTGACGTTCTCTGATAATATCAGAGTTTTAATTCATAAATAAACGCAGCAACATTTTTGATGTGTGCAGCGACTTTTGCTGCTGAATGTTCACAATACACAATTATATAATAGTAACTACATAGTGTAAAATGTACCGAATTCATTACAATATGTAAAGTGATCGTGTAAATTTATCGCTGGTATATTCGAAATATTATTATTTTGCATTTAACGATCTCAATATTACCAATCTAATATATATTAATTCATTTTTCACCGGCCTTATTACGTCAGTACGGATTTAAATTATGAATATAAATTATAGTCGACTGTGTCTACAATTTACTAGGTTTGCATCAATTCATTGATTTTCAATAAATTAATTAAATAGTCCAAGAAAATGTTATATTCGAATGAATCATCTGAGTATGGTTATATCTTATATAATTAATAAAGTATATATCAACTTTATACATAAATCTATATTATATAAAAGTTATTACAAATAATATATGTATGTTCTATATATTTCTAGCTTACATATTTATCACCAAGTATCTTATCTTCTAAATTATTTCAAAGCTAATTTTGACTGCTAAAATCGCCGTATAAATCTTTTATATAAATGTTTATTCTATCTGCTCTGGTACCTCAATAACTTCTGACTTCACGGCAGCTGCTTCAAAAATCAAAACCTCACAAACTTCTATGTTCCAGAAGGAAATCCATATCGTTTGGCTTTTTAAATTTAGACAAATTTTTATTCCACAATACACAATTAATTTTATGTTACACAGTTTTAACATGACGGAAAATTGACGAGAAACTCGTAAAACAACAATCAATCAATTAACATACAAAAATCAATACAGGCAAATTTTGTGCCAAATGATAAATTTAATTTGTAAAAACACCAACCAAAACTTTGTTGTTAAAATCCATTGTTAATATCACTAGGTTTCTCTTTGACTTTCATTTCTTTAATATTGATTATCCGACTGAGAATGATTCACATTTTTTACGAACTTAAATGTACAAGTTCGCGATCACAAAATAAAAAGCATTCAGACCACTCCCGTTGATTCTTTGAACGATAAATCTCTATTCTTGTACGTATAATTCCCCGCTTTATCATTGTGTTCACATCTAACTAAAAGCGAGCAATATTATGAACATTAATGTTTTTACGCCCTGTAAATGTTTTATAATACTTAACTCTGCAACTCCGTAGATGGCATGGACCCTATGAAATATTAATGTGATCGGAATTATTCGGACTGCTATTGAAATTTTAATACAAATCAGATAAGTTGCTTGTAACTTTAGCAATAACTTTGTAACGTAATACTCCACGTATTGCGTTATAATATCTCGCAGGCGCTTAACGCCAGCTTAGCCGCAGAGCGTTCGCAATATTACCAAATATGGTCATGTTCACTAGCCAAAGGCAGTTGTGAGTCATAGGCCTACATCTATATAAGATGGGTGTTTCTACAACGCGTAGAATGGTCACTTTCCCTAGACATCGGAACGCTGCCGCTACACCGCGTGATTATTCTACATTCTACTTCCTATCTACTGTCCCGCTGGGGGTAAGCATATTCTAGTCTTCTGTGTGCCTATATGTTCTGTCTGTAGTATCTGTGTCTCCAAAGCATAACAGCCGATCTAGGGACAGCCTGTTCCTGACCGGTTGTTGTGTATTCTCTATGATGTTTCCAGTTCTCTCTACGGGCTGACGTTCTCTCTACGGGCTGACGTTCACCCCACGAGCTGTCTTCTTCCTACGGGCCACGATTCACCCTACGTGCTACAAGCCACGAGCTGCTTGCACCGTGCCGCTACTAGCCGGCCGCCACCCAAGCCTCCGTTCCTGCCTACGAGCTCCTACAGCCAGGCCACGGACGCCTGAGCCTAACCGCTCGGCCCACATTGGCTGCACCGCCTGCGACCCCGCTCAGCCTGAACCTCGACCACCGAGCTGCCTGCGCAGCGCACCTTGGCCAGCTCATCGGCGACCCTACAAGCAGCTACCCTGCGAGCGTCGAAGAGCAGCAGGAGTCTACACCCCAGCCATCAGGCCAGTGCTTACCTAGTTCGGTCATACTGTATGTAAGCGGTAGTGAGACAAAATAAAGAACCTGTTCAGCCTAGCAGTGTTTCTCCTGAACCCCGACATCCTACCTGAGATCCCCCGTCTCAACTTTATATAGATACTTTACGTTGTATAATTGTTTTGTCTTAATCTATTATTGTTTGCGGGCACTTAATACTAAAATTTGCTTTGTCTGATATTTTATTTCAGACTGAAGGAAAAATTAAGCGTGAAGGTCATAACAAGTATACCACTTTGCTAGACTATTATGGTGAGTGACGTGTTTAGGTACAATTTGTACATAAGGTCATCAAAATAATAGTGTTCGGATTGCGAATGGTGCCGCGGCGAATTGATTAATACTAACAGAAATAGTATAGATATAATTAATATACAGGTTTTAGCTTAAAGAGGCCTACTCCTTGCCTCGCTAGATTTGTGACAGCATCGCAGGTTAAATTAGCATCTTATTCCAGTTATCTTTATTCAATTCAATTAGTGTATTATGAAATGTATATATTTTACTGATAAGCAAGCTGCGTTATATTATGTGATCTGATATAATTTAATTTGTCTTTCGTAAATAATTTGAGAAACTAACTTCACTTTTTCCCCTAATGCTTATTGTTACATTAATAAAAAAAAAATCTCTTGTTTTAAACAAAAATGAGTAACTTACAACCGCAACCAAACGCACCGTATCCGTAACCCAAATACATATCAATGAAGTTGAGCTTAAATCGAAACGGCTGAGTTTAGAAACAGCGAATCAGAGCAATCAAGCGTTTTGTTTTCCCGTAGAAGCTTGTGTGTGGAGCGATAGAGTAGCCGCGTGTATCTCGCGAGACCGGCGCGCGGCCTCAGTAAGCGACGCACGTCCCCGAACCCTAACGTAGGCTTCATACACTGCCCGGCGACATCTGCACATTTTCGACGTTATCGAGTCGAGCACACATATTTATAGGAACAAATTTAATCTAAGCAGAAGGAGGGATCAGTCTTGGGAGTGCCCTGTGCGCACGTGTCTTCGCGACGTGAGCACGGGCTAACGATTTTTCACAGAACGTTATTATGTGTCCGATAAAAGACTTTATCTAGAAACTGCCTTTGGCGTTAGTCCCTTTTTTGTTTGCATATGATATTTATTTAACTCATTTTTTGTACCTGCTCGCGTACACGTAGGGTTTGTGTAAATAACACTTAAGTACTATCTGTAAATATCGCTTATGATCGTTACTCACAGGCACTTATATTTTTTTTATTCTTTTTGAAGCGCTTTAAAGAATTTAAACAATGTTTGGCCTTAAGGCGAGGTTGCAGTACAGTGCGTAGCTAGACCTCACCCCCCGCAAAAACAAAAACACGGCGGTGGCGTCAGCGAGTGAGCGGGGGGAGGAGAGGGGGGGTTTCGTGTGTGCGTGTGCCACAGCGCAGCATAAAAAAACCGTAGATGAGTTATGCGAACTTCAAAAGTGGCACATTAAAAATTGACAAATTCATGACAAACTTTTTTTTTATAAATGTCTCATTTGGCTTTAGTCGCGTACGCGCTGCGGTCAGAAGCGCTCGCTCTTTTACTCGCGTGTGTGTACGTTACATTTGAAAATGCCGTCGTGTGTAATGAGATTTCGCTAAAGTAGTTAAACTATAGTAGGAAAATGACAAAAGTTATGGAATCACTTCTCATTCATGAGTATTACAATATTACAACGTTTTATTTTCAATTTATAATAAATTCAGTATCACAAATAATAGAGTGAATAAAAAATTGGCATTTAGCGAGTGTAAAAGAGAAGCGGTATTGTGCGTGTTCAAAGACTAAAAAACAAAGTATCCAGGTGGGACATTCGTAATAATAAAATACTGATGTGTGTTTTTGTCAAGTAATAAAAGTGATTTGAGGCTGAATCAACACAATATATTATTATTATAGAAATACAAAATCATACGTAAGTTGCAAACATTGACGGATGATCAAAGTCCATTCACTTGTTCTTGTTTTTCTCCTTTTAGTATTAAACAACTAAGTAGATTGTACTGCACAGTTTTCGCTGCCGAACCACCGTACCCCTGGCAGTACCCCTGGGGGTATGGTGGGTCTTTCAAAGCTTAACCGTACTCCCAGATAATATTGTTGTGTAATTCGTTTATTAATTTCAGTTCGTTAATTTCAAGTTCTACTATTTTGTGGGATCATTCCCAGTATAGTAGTAGTATTGAACAATTCTATGATAGAACTGTCCTAATTCTATTAGCACAACTTGATGAGGAAAACAGAACTAATGGGATAAGTAATAGGAAATGTCCCAGTCTAGTTCTATGTATGTTTTTACAAGGGTATTCAATAGAACTACTGGGAATGATCCGTAGTGTCACGACATCGCGCTCATATATCCGAATAAATATGTTTTGTAGACGTTCGTTTGTTTAATGTGTAAAACAAATGAACGTCTACAAAACAAATGAACGCCTACAAAACAAATGACTTACAGAAAGTGATCAGCTATCGATAGTGATTGCAGAAAACAGATGCATGCGATTTTCAACCTAATTGACATTAGTCAGAATATTTAATTTTATTACCCTAATATTGCCAGAAAGCGAGAAAAAACAAAAAAAAAGTTTGTCATGAATTGTCAATAAGGTCGAAAATCGCATGCACCTGTTTTTTGCAATCACTATCGATAGCTGATCACTTTCTGGTAGTCATTTGTTTTGTAGACGTTCATTTGTTTTGTAGGCGTTCAATTGTTTTTTAGACGTTCAATTGTTTTGTAGACGTTCATTCGTTTAACACATTTTTATAAATACATATTTATTCGGGTTTGTGAGCGCGATGTTGTGACTCTACCCTTGTAAAACATACATAGAACTAGTGGTAAATTTCCTATAACTGTTTCCCATTAGTTCTATTCTTCTCATCAAGTTGTGCTAATAGAACTAGTGGGAAAAAAAGTATCACTAGTTCTATCATAGAACTGTTCAATAGAACTAGTGGGAATGATTTGACAGCGCAAGGATAATGATGATGACGGGTCTTCAACAGTACCACAGATTATACCTATAATATACAAAGCATTATAACCATTAGCAGTAATACCAAAACGTTTTATTCTCTAATTTATCTCCTTGTTGCACTATATCATCGTACTAGCGCTTGTCTTCGCTTGTCAAAAATACAAAAACGTAAGTAGTAAGTCATTATCGTACGAGAGATAACACTGTTCAGTTTAATGTCCACGTAGCACGTTGGTATAACACTACCAGCATTTCAGCCAGGAGTACGGTTAAGCTTTAAAAGACCCACCATACCCCCAGGGGTATTGCCAGGGCTACGGTGGGTCCGCAGCGCACAGTTTTTATATTAACGTACTGTTTTAGGTTTCCATTGAATGAAATGTACTTTTTTAATAAATGTTATAAATAAATCACATCGACTTTTTATTTCCCTACCTTAAATGAATTAATCAAATTTACTTTGAGGCGAATTGAATTTACTCAAGACAGACAAAGTGATCATGTCGCATCTGAGTCAAATTATTGTTTGTGAAACGGTCAGCATGATGTCACAATGCGCTTCCGTCCAGAGAGTATATGTTTATCTCTATTTCGCGCTTGCGATTAGATGTGCTATCTCACATACACTTCTTATCTAATTCTTAGTGTGTCGTTTTGACATATTTATATTAGTGTGCGTACGCTTTTCGCGATGCGTGCCACTAGTAAGCTCCGTCATGTTACCTTGTCAGTAACCTGTCTACGGTTTCTTACTAGTATGTCTATGGTTTGAACGATTGAGTTTGGAATACGAATTACTTTGTACTTTTGCGAAAACGTACATGCGGGGGTGGAGGGGGATTTTGCGGAGCAACGACGTACGTCCGCCCTCAATCACGCCTAGACAGGCAATGATGAACGGCCGGCGAGCGATATAATGCCAACATTTTGACTATTTTTTTTCTTGGAGAAAAATGATAACGAAATTACGAAATCTGTTTTTACCATTTATTTTAAAATAAAGAGCTGTTTCTATTGATAATACTTTCATATAAATTCATAATGGAATCTCTAAGCAGTACACGTTTAAAATTGTGATTTAGTGCCATGTTTGACATTTTTTTTTATCGAACCAATCATTCCAAATCGTGTTTCTATCTTTACGATTTACTAGAAGATATGTTCAACTTTTATACTTTAATTTTTATTCATTAAAAATATCATAGTTCATGGGACTTTCAGACGTTCAAAAATCTTAAAAAGTACTGCAACCTCGCCTTAACGTGTTCTGTTTACAACTTTGTATGTTTATTGACGGACGACACCCTCAAGTAAAATTTCATTGTTCATTTTATAATAGTAATAAGTCCAGGGATAAAAGGCCTAAAAAAAAACTAAAGAGCCTATTGCCATTTACAAGGTACATTATTAAGTGAGCGATAATTAACATTTTTAACAGACACATGACTTCAAAAATTCTGAGGTGTGTGCCCGGGGTACTTTGGTATCGAACCCGAGAACTTTGTCTCGGCAGTCCGTTTCGTACATATGGGCGCAAATTGATATATAATGATTATATTGTTACGAAATTGTTAATAATATTTAAGATTGATATTTAAATAACTATTTAAGAACACAGAACTGAGAACTTCACTACTTTAGAATATTAGACACTGTATCGACTGCTTCACTGTTTTATAAAGATTTGGTATTTAATTTATCGCTTAATTATTAAGATAATTCCAGAAACTTTCAAATTAAAATCAATTAGTATTAAATAACATTATTCTGACACTTATTTTTATGTTTACGGTAATAAATAACATGCGCTTATATTTACATCCTGTTGATAGCGGCATCTGTTGATGAATGTTATAAAGCAGCGTTTGGTTATTAAAATAAATTTGTTATTCGTGTAAAATAAATCATTTGGTGTTGTGCAAAATTCATTACAATATTAATGTCGATTTTTGATTTATATTTTATAATGAATTGTACAGTAATTTCATTTATACGTTGAAAAGGAAGTGGCAGTTGTTAAACATTAAGCGTAATGACGGTTAGTTTATAAAAAGGACTGTAGCTCATATTTTAATTCAATTCTGTGCTAGAAATCGTCTGAAAATAAACCAAGTAATAGTACGTGAGTGTTTTTATTATAATGGAGTCTGGACACGATAACCCTGGCATATCGCCGACAGCAGCGGTGGGATAAATGCCCCCTAAGAGACTTCGGGATCTATGGTTGGCACGAGAGTGATGGGTCTTTTGGCTTGGCCGCCATTACCAATGATGACCTGAAGACTGATGCGACAAGCGCTTGGAAGCCCTGTTTGGCCCTAGTCAACCCTGATCGGAGACCACACGGTGTGTCAGAGCACGTCTACACTTCACGTGAGGCTACGTGCGAGCGAGAGCGACAGAGCGACTATAACGGGGTGCACGCACTGGGGTGTGCTATGGCGTGAACGCTGAGCCTCATCGTCAACCGGCATCTGCAACCTCTGGTAGCACTCAGAGCTTCTGCTCTGAGTGCTACCAGAGGCTGCAGATGCCGGTTGTTGATGCACTGACCAGAGGTATTTATCCAGAGTTGATTTGATTAGAGTTTTTGAGAAACATTCTTATTTTATAAATAATGGTGCTTATACGATTATCTACTGTCCCCGTAAGGATTATCAGATAAACATTATACAGTCAAAATTACGAACGTTACACCCCAAATAGAACTTTAGGTAACTGTTGTTTATCCACGTTTGGTACATAGCAGTGCTACTGTGCTTATAGTCATATTATGCCGTCGGCTGGGGCTCTTGTCTGTTTATTAATCGTTAGGCTATGTCGGAAACTTTCTGTAAAACTTATTTATCTATACAAGAAAGAGAAAATAACTTTGTTGTTATGTGATTCTACTAATGTAATTATTAGTAAAGAACGGTATAACTGCCCTTTTCAAGTTGAACCTCTGATATAGATGCATTGTATAAATTACCTGATTTGCTTTCAGATTAAAAAAGCTACTAAATATGAATTCAATTGGTAGTCAATAGGTTATCGCAATAGTAAATCATTAATAGAATCAAAACATTATTTATAGCCTTTGGTTACATATTACATAAGGCTAACTAACTGCATTACTTATGGCTAGTGCTCACGGCGCGATTATATGAAGCCTCTCTTAATAAATGACCATCCACCACAAAAATAATTATTTGCATAAAACCAGTACTTTCACAGATAATTGCATTCAACAAAACAAACTTAAGTTTTATTATATTAGTACAGATATATATCCAGAAGTTAGATATAAAAATAAATTTGTGATACACATTTTTAAAGCTAATATTTGTAAAGTTACGAAATAGGTTTTATTATATATTTGTGGACTCTCTAAGTGCCTACATGATTTCATTTTAACATAATGTTGAAATTGTTACTGTCAACTTGCAGCTCAAATTAAGGTTATAAGACAAGGGAACCCAACATATCTTAATATTTGTCGTTTATTTTTATGCCTGTATAGAATGATTTGTTCCGACCATGATACGACCTTGCTTAACCCAAACTATTGAAGCTAGAAACATGAGATCAGGACAGTAGATTTCTTTATGGACATATGCACTCACTTAGGTTTTATAAAAGTCCATCTCTAAGCATTTTAGGTTGAAATTCTTAAGGCAGGCGCCTGCTAATCTTTTATAAATAACAAGCCTTAATGTTATACTCGGTAAATACAATTTATTTTATTTGTGAGTTCATTTGCAAAGTTAGTTGCATGTATATTCAAGATGACAACCAGTGATAAACCAATAAAAATTTGTGCCAACCTTATTGCTTAGCTCTTGTGGGATACAAGACGGTTAGGAATATGATTATTAGGATAATGATAAGTGGGTTTAAAGAACATGATGTGAAAATCCATATTATCTTTTTTCCCATTTAGCAATATTTATTCTTAGCAAATAAAAGTAATAGGGTAGTTTCCAGGGTCAAAATAATTACATTTTATTTAGTCCGTATTTTAGATTATAAAAAAATATTGGACACGTATTTTTTCTTTTTTCGATTAAATAAAAAATAACAAAGATATAGCCCATTAAAGTTACGTGTGACGTCACCTAGTGCGAAAAAATGCAGCACGGCGTGACGTTATATGTAACTTTAATGAGCTATATCTTGGTCATTTTTGGTTTAATTTACAAATATAAAAATAACTATCGCTTATTTTTTAATAATCTAAAGGACGAACTTATAAATATTTTTTTGTCAACTAGCCTATTGCATGGTCTTCTCATGCTTTATTTCTAAGTCCTATTGGTCAGTTTAAGTTTATTTATTCAGATAAACAATTATTAATTGTGTATGAATTAATAAGAATTACATTAACACCACATGTTTACAGTTTAAAATAAATATTAACATTATTTAGAAAATTCCTTTAAATATAACGTCAAATAAAACTATTGGTATAAACCATATTTACTATACACATTAATAATAAAACAATACATAAAATTAAAGTTGAATTACATAATGAAAGACTAGACAAATTATAAATAAAAACATTCATTTCAGAAAGAAAGGCCTATTTATATAAATAAATAAAATGTTGAATTAATTATAAAACACCAATATCTGAATGTCTTTATTGGTTTATTGTAGTAAATTTCTTAACTGAGTGGATACATTTTAAGAAATAAGACGGCACTAATCTTGCTTTGTAATATTGGTAGCTTGTAAATTTCTCTTTTATGGCTCAGTTGGCAAACAGTTAAACAATTCCACAGCTTGCACTATGCTTAAAAATATTCAATATTGGATTAAACATGTTCTTACATGAATAATAATTATAGCACTAGTATTTTCTAAATCCTTGGATCTGCATGGTTTGAAATCATTTCATATTTATCACCAACAGTCCGACTGTTCACGGCTGAACATAGGCCTCTCTTTGTTCTTGCCATTTTGTTTTCCTGCTTGATGTGGATAAAACTTATTTTGAATATATTAAATTTTAACTGTTTTATCAAAACTAAAAAATATGGGGATCCTGATAATTTTATATTTGACTATCTAAAATGTTACTGTCAGACAGAACCTGAGAAAATTCAGAGTGTCTTTAGTATTTTACAATATGCGTAAAATATGGGCTCCAACACTGTTGTAGCAAAGATAACTATAGACCAATGCACAGTTTGAACAGTGATGTCTGATATATATATATATACCGCACCTCTTTGTAAGAGTAGAATTTTATTACATCTACAGTTACGAAGGTTCATGGAACTAATTGCCCATCACCTGCCTTTTGAGTATTGCAGGTTGACGATGACATCCTGACAGATGACCTGGACTTAATGTGAAGAGAGGATGGACGAGCGGTCCTTTACTGATTAATATGTATAGATGACGGTCTTTTGACGTCGGTGGTTTTGTCTGTGGGCTACGCGCACTCATGCGGCATGAGTGCTGTACTAAGCTGGAGTCAAGCATTGTTTGCTAACCTTTTTGCTGATCAGCAGCTTGACCGTATGGGCGAAAGATTCGTCAGATACCGATTTACGTGGGAGAGGCCGCTACCTCCTCTACTGTCGTTGTTGGACCTATGTAATTGCATCGTATTGACATAACTGATCATGACGAACGATGATGATTATTTTATGTGGCAAATTTTGCATTTATGTGTTTGAGACAAATTTCGTTTTTCCTATCCAACATCTTTCCCAAAACGCTGGCTGGCCACCATGTGTATCCTTAATCCTGGTCTTGTTGGCTAGATCCCGTGATGGGTAATGCCGTGTGTTGGCTAGATCCCGTGATGGGTGATGCCGTGTGTTGGCTACATCCCGTGATGGGTGATGCCGTGTGTTGGCTAGATCCCGTGATGGGTGATGGCCTTGTGTTGGCTAGATCCCATAATGGGTGATGTCGTTTGTGGGCTAGATCCCTATGTGGGTGATGCCTGTGTGCGCTAGATCCCTATGTGGGTGATGCCACGAGTTGGCTAAGATCCCGTCATGGGTGAAGCCTTGTTTGTTAGATCCCGTTATGGGTGACGCATGCCACAGGCTAAGATCCTATGACTAGGTGAAGCCTTGTAAATAACTTTTAGTTCATTCTGTATGATAAACGCTTATTAATGTAATTTTTATATTCATTCTTTTTGTTTGTTATGCTGTTTATTCTATAACCGTTAAATAATCAGCGTGAGGAGCGCGCTGGATCAGAATGGCCGTATGGGCGCAAATTAATATATAATGATTATATTGTTACGAAAATATTAATAATATTTAAGATTGATATTTATATAACTATTTGTGAACACAGAACTGAGAACTTCACTACTTTAGAATATTAGACACTGTATCGACTGCTTCACTGTTTTATAAAGATTGGGTATTTAATTTATCGCTTAAGATAACTCCAGAAACTTTCAAAGTAAAATCAATTAGTATTGGTAGCGCCATCTATCTTTTCCATTGCTAGTTTATTATGTTAACACCTAGCTAATAAATTCCTTTGCATACCGCAGTGTCAAACGAGCGATCTTTTATCCCTTTCTATCCCATTCCCTCCCGAAGGCACGCCTCGCTCTAATTGGTCGCAGAATTCAATGACGCTGCGACGAAGTCGACAATCAACAGTCCCGTTGACCGGCTGCGTCCTGGTGTAGCTCTGCGCCGCGACGAATACATGCAGCACCGCAATATTTTACCGCTATTTTATACTATAGACGAGAACTAAACCGCCCGCGGGTGTAGTGGAGTGATTTATTTTATTTTATAATTTTCGGAAAACTTACAGCTAATTAGTACTGTGAACAGATTTATAGTAAAATATGGCCAATTACAAGTTTTCACAGATAGGTAACATTATTAAGTAGTTTTGTAACATAACTAACTTTACTTCTAAGGAACTTACAAATAAAAAATAACAATAGTAACATGCACATTTAAACATAGTTAAGTAAACGGGAAACTTTTTTTGTATTTTTATATATAGGTATAAAGCTAACATTTAAAACTTTACACACAAACAAAACATTTAATTACAAGTGATGGTTGTTACCAAAAAACTGATCGCTAAGTTTTTTTTTCATTTTTAAGACACTGGTTGTGACAACCTCCCCCATTGAGACCGTTATCCTACCAACGGTTGCTGTTAGACACGGGGACCTCTGTTGTTGTCCGTGCTATATTGGACACAGGTTCACAAGGCTGCATTGTTTCCACTTATTTGGTAGGGCAGGTTAAATTAAATATGGGTTCTTTTCCAAATTGTTTACGGGGCATAGGTGACGTAGCCTCTAATGTTGAAGGGCAGGTTAAGGTTTTGTTTGGCCCTGTTGAATCTTCACACCCGAGGATTAAAACCTCGGCTATTGTGCTGAAGAATATTTTGGGTATGCATCCACAGAAGCAGCTACCTGCTGCTGTGGTGAATTTGACATCGGGTTTGGATCTGGCGGACCCCAAATTTGACACACCGGGACAAATCGACTTGTTGATTGGCTCTGATGTCCTCGGTGGAATTTTGATTGGTGGGAAACGGGTCTTGGTGCCAAATGGTTTGACTGCCATCCCGACCATATTTGGATTTGCTTTGATGGGACCTGTACCTAGGGACCCCCCTCCACCTGGCTCTGCTCTCTCTGATGCGGTTCAGAGGTTTTGGGAAGTAGAGGAGCCCCCTCGAGTTGCCCGTTTGAATCCAGAACATGAGGAGTGCGAGCTGTTCTTCCAGAACAACACTGGTCGACTCCGTTCTGGTCGTATCATTACGAGTCTACCCTTTCTGTCTGTTCGGCCTCCGCTTGGTGAGTCACGACCTTTAGCCGAAAAGAGATTGTTGGCTATGGAGCGTCGCATGAGTCGTGAACCGGAGCTCAGACAGAAGTACATTGAGTTCATGAGAGAATATGAACAATTGGGACACATGTCTGTGTCAAATTTGGATTGGCGTTCGGTGGAGCACTACTTTCTCCCGCATCATGCGGTATTGAAGCCATCGACTGGCAAGCTGCGCACAGTGTTTGATGGTTCTGCGCAGACTTCTACGGGCGTATCCTTATACCAGTGCTTGCATTCTGGTCCCAAGTTGGTCAAGGACCTTTGTGACGTCATCACCAGCTTCCGACGACATCAGGTTGTCTTTGTGGCCGACATAAAAATGATGTTCAGGCAGACTATTATCCACCCTGATGACCGTCGCTTCCAGCTGATCCCTTGGAGAGAGTCTCCTCGTGAACCCATGGTCGTCTACGAGCTCAATACTAATACGTACGGGTTAAGGTCAAGCCCCTACTTGGCAATACGTTCTCTTTGGGAGCTCTGCGAGCTCCCAAAGAGAACGTATAACGTACCGCGAAGGCTTACGTTTCCCACGAGCCTCTGCCATCTTGAAAGACGATATTTACGTTGATGACATTTGCTCGGGCGCCTCCACAGTGGACGAGGCGATCCTTCTGCGGGACGAATTGATAGGTATTTTGGCCTCCGCTGGTTATGAGTTGCGCAAATGGATTTCCAACTCACCAGCGCTTTTGGAAGGCTTGCCAGAGGATCATCAGCAGGATCCACATTTGTTTGAGATTGTTGACAACCCCGCCATGATGGCTGTTCTAGGCGTTCAGTACAGACCAGTCCAAGACATCTTTACGTACAACGTAGACGACTTGAAATTGCCTTGTTCTTGGACTAAACGTCTCGTGTTGTCTACTGTCGCCAGAACCTTTGATCCGAACAGTTTGCGAACAGGATTTGTCCTATCATATTTTGGACAAAATGCTTCTTGCTGAAGCTTTGGACAGCAGGACGTTTGACGGTGTTGGCACGGACTTCGCAGGTCCCTTTTTGGTGAAAACGTCGACACTTCGAAACAGCAAGACTGTTAAGGCCTACTTGTGCGTTTTTGTTTGTCTTTCCAGAAAGGCTGTTCATTTAGAACTGGTCTCTTCGCTTACAACCGAGGCGTTTGTAGCCACATTTGACAGATTTGTATCCCGCAGAGGGCTGCCTTCCTTGATCCGTTCTGATTGCGTCACTAACTTTAAGGTCACCTATAATTATTTGAATGATGTTGTTAATTTCCTTGAAACCAACAAAGCTGATATAGGTGATAGGCTTGTCCGACGTGGGATAAATTGGTTGTTTTCCCCACCAAATTGTCCACACTGGGGTGGTATATTTGAGGCCACCGTAAAATCGGCCAAAACACACTTGCGCAGGACAATCGGTAAATCTGTCCTTACATTTGAGGAACTCGCAACTATGTTTTGTAAGATTGAGGCCGTTTTGAACTCTCGGCCATTGTGCCCGATCTCCTCAGATCCGAATGATTTGGAGGCCCTTACGCCGGGCCATTTTTTGATTGGTCACCCACTTGTCGCCTTGCCTGAGTACTCCTAAATTGATACGAGACCTGGTCGTCTCTCGCGTTTTGAATTGGTACGCCAGATTACTCAGAGCTTTTGGAAACGCTGGAACTTGGAATATTTGCACATACTCCAGCAACGCGTTAAGTGGACCGACAAGACCGATCCACTCAAGATTGGTGACCTCGTTTTGATCAAGGTGGCTAACCTTCCGCCAATCAGATGGCGCAGGGGGCGCATCCTTCGTTTGGTAACTGGGGCTGATGGAGTTCCCCGATTTGCTGAGGTTTTGGTGGACGGTTCGATTCTGAGGAGAGCGGTTGCAACATTGTTACGTACTACGTATTGTTAATACGTTTCCTGAGCAATGGCGTTGTGCAAAAGTCTTGCCATTACCTAAAAATAATACCCCTCGGACTTACAAAGACCTGCGTCCGATAAGCATATTGCCTTGCTTGTCCAAGGTTCTGGAGAGGGTTGTATATTTACAAATGACGGCATATCTGGAATCAAACAACATTCTACCAGAATTACAATCTGGTTTCAGACGGGGACGTGGTACGGCAACGGCTCTAGCGGATGTGGTGGGTAATATTATAGAAGCGCGAGACAGAGGGGAAGGTACTATACTGGCATTATTAGATTACTCCCGTGCTTTTGACGCCATAAATGTTCCCCTGTTACTTTCAAAGTTAAAATATTATGGTTTTAGTGAAAGTGCAGTCAAATGGTTCAATGGCTATTTGACAAACAGATCGCAGTACGTCGAGATACAGAAGGAAGATGGTACTTCAATATCATCCTTTCCCCAATCTGTATCCCGAGGAATCCCACAGGGATCCATCCTTGGACCTTTGCTGTTCATCATATACACTGCTGATATTACAAAATGTTTGACAGATTGCCAATATCACATGTATGCGGATGACCTACAATTATATGTCTCATTTAAAGCGGAAGATACGACTGCTATGGCATTAAAAATCAATAAAGTTCTGAAGGAGGTGGTCAGATGGTCTGAGAAAAATTGCCTGGTTTTAAATCCACTGAAATCAAACTACATGATATTGGGCAGTAAAGAACAGATAAATGATATTTTATTAGCAAAGCCCGTAATAAAAGTTAAAGGGGTTGAAATATCAAGAGTAGAATCGGCGTGTAACTTAGGCTTGATAATTGACCCGGAACTTCATTTCGAAACGTATATTAGCAATGTTGCAAAAAATTGTTTTTATAGATTAAAATTACTTTATAGGTTTAGAAATTATTTATGTGTTGCATTGCGAAAGAGGTTAGTCGACAGCCTGGTGTTGGCAAAATTTAATTATATGGATGTTGTGTATGGTCCATGTTTGCTGTCTAGAACCACCCGACTGATACAACGGGTTCAAAATGCTTGTGCCAGGTACTGCTTCGATATCCCACGTCGTAGCCATGTCACACCGTACATAAATCAAGCCAATATTTTAAAAATGGCAGCGCGACGGCAGCTTCACTTGGCTACGCTATTATTTGGAGTCGTAAACACACAAAAGCCGTTGTACCTGTTTAATAAGTTAAGTTGGAGACAGGTTGGGACAGGACAGGACTATTCGTACTCCACTCGTTCCACTTCCAACCCGCTCACAATGCCAAAGTATAAGACAACAGCATTTCGGGGCTGTTTCAAATATTCCGCCACGCGTTGCTGGAACGATTTGCCTCCCCCATTGAGATCACTAAAAACAAAAGCAAGTTTTAAATTTCACTTAAAAAATAGTCTTTTATCAAAACAAAAATCATAACAAGCATAATAAACATGTGAAACATGTATTACTTACGTAATGGTTGTGATCTGCGGACGAGGTACGAAGGTATCTCGACGGTCAGGCAGCGCGAGGCTGCTAGTTTATAAATTATTATTATTTTTACTATTGTGTCACTCAGGCCTGATGGTTGAAAGTGTGACGAATTTTACTGATACAACATTCTGTAATTGTTTAATATAACACTGTGAACACTGGCAAACTTATTTTATATATATTAAACTGTCCATTTTTTATGTGTGTATTATGTAAACAATGATTACATCGCGCGCGCCGCGCGGTCTAGTGCGCTGGTAGTATGCGACGCGCGATGCGCCGCGTCCTGCGGACCGCTCGCCCGCGCCCGCGCCCGCACCGTTGCATAATAATTTTATTAGGTATGCATTGAATATTGGATGTGATACATACGCCGACTTAATTACGGAGTGGTTAAGTCGGCGTATCTATTATGTATTTTTTATGTAGCTTTATTTTTATTATTTTGTTTTATAACCACTGCTTTTTAATCCTGTTTTTGTGTACGTATTTATTGTTTTGTCGTTTAGATAAAAATGTGTAAATTGTTTACACATTTTTATCTAAACTCACTTGCTAGATTACATACTTTTGTCTATTTTTATTTTTCTTAGTATTATTGTGCTGATTAACGTCCGTGCGACATTTAAGGTGCACACAGAATACCAGCGTTGTATTGTGGATACTACCACAATGCAACATTAAAGCTGAGTGTGCACCTATATGTCACAGATTAATCTTAAGGCTTGCGATGTTTTATTTTATATGTTACATTTTTTTTTTTTTATTGTCACGTCTACCAACCGATTAGCGGACCGGTAGGCCGGTCCGGGGCGGGTGGATGTTTGAAATAGAATTAGTTTTTATTATAAGTCAAATCGATTAGATCGATTAAGTAACATTTTGTTTAGTCTTTTGAAAATTTCTGGCAATGGTCACACTGAACTGTCATTTCCGTTGCCGCCTTGAAAAATTAACACGCCGTTTGCACTCTCGCGTGCCTTGTACCTAATTAATAAATTGATCGCCCTTTGAATTAACGCGAATTGAATTAAATTGCAAATACGTAATTGCCGCTTTTGACTTCCGGCAAAGTTTGTTGTAAATTGATGACATATTGAACATTTGTGAAAAGTTTTGTGAACCGCAAACGTGCATCGTGGTCTGGAGAAGGACTTCGCCGAATTGTACACTGGTATCTATTCGATTCTCTTGTTATTTTGGCCAAAATTATGAGTTAATTCTATAGGTCCACTTCAAGAACATCACCAGGAGATATAAGGTAAAATTTTCATGTACCTACTCAATACTTTACTCACTGTGCAACGCAGTGCTTTGTGTCTGGATATATTGTCTATCGTGGTCAGGTAGATGTATTACACCTTCCACTGCAACTCTATCCTGAAAATTCCTGCCTGGCTACGGTAATTCTAGACAGGTCGATATCTACATCCTGACATGCCGTGTTATACATGCGGCTCGCTCTGATTAAAGACGCGTTTTGACGATTATTAGTGCTAACCGCGGCAATATGCAGAAGGTGTGAACTGCGTAGATACGCAGATGGTATACGCAGTCCAATTTTGCTTAGAAACTCAGTTATGTTAATTCGCTCGATCCGTGCAGCTTCGGGCTGGATCCAGGTGGAGTGATCAGGTTGTGGCCCGACTCTCGGAAGACGCCGACAAGCCGCCATTTTATCAAGGTAAGGCGTGCTCTGCTCCCATACCTCCGCCTCCTATTCCTCCCTATAACCCACTCCTATAGGCGATTTATCAGTCATCCTTTATACAGTACACAATAATTAATATTTTTCCATATCACCAAATCGCCTAGTACATACGGTTCGGTGCAACGCCGAACCAAGTATTAAATAACATTATTCTGACACTTATTTTTATGTTTACGGTAATAAATAACATGCGCTTATATTTACATCCTGTTGATAGCGCCATCTGTTGATGAATGTTGTAAAGCAGCGTTTGGTTATTAAAATAAATTTGTTATTCGTGTAAAATAAATCATTTGGTGTTGTGCAAAATTCATTACAATATTAATGTCAATTTTTTATTTATATTTTATAATTAATTGTACAGTAATTTCAATTATATGTTGAAAAGGAAGTGGCAGTTGTTAAACATTAAGTGTAATGATGGTTGGTTTATAAAAAGGACTGTAGCTCACATTTTAATTCAATTCTGTGCTAGAAATCGTCTGAAAATAAACCAAGTAATATTACGTGAGTGTTTTTATTATAAGGGAGTCTGGCCACGATAACCCTGGCGTATCGCCGACATACACTACTGGGCTATCGCCGCTTTTTATAATAATAGTTACACAGGTTTAAATAAAGGCTTGTTAAAGAATATTTAACTTTGACACTAAATCGGTTTAAAGAATATTTATTCTCAAAAAAGACATAAAGTCACTTACATGAGAACTCAAATATTACATTGTGGGGTGATATCACCATCGTTCACATTCTTCACAGGTTTTACACATACACTCACTTTTAATACCTTCAAATGCACTTGACAGATAGTATTGGACAATAATTTAAGTATAATATTAATATTTTTCAATTACATACTGCGCAAGTTTTGATTTGAATATATTAAAAGAGCTGACATTTTTAATAATTGAAGGTAGTTTATTATAAAGTTCAGCGCCGGCATAGGTAAACATTGATTTACCGACATTTGTTTTTATCTTGGGTCGAACTAAGAAACCCGCTCGACGCGTGCTTCGCTGTGTTGTTTGCCTCATTCGTATAAAGGATAAGTTAGTATGGAGAGAGTCGCTTAGTATTTTTCTGACTAGGATACATGTATTGTAAATATATAGTTGTTTTATGTTCATTAATTTGGTATCTTCGTAAATTTTTGTGGTTGGTGTTAGATAGTGATAGTTGAATAAAGTTTTTATGATTTTATTTTGCATTATTTGGAGTTCAGATAAATAGGTTTTGGGGGCGTTGCCCCAAATTTCTATTAGATATAATAGGTGCGGTTTGACAAAAGAATTGTAAATAGAGTAGCGAACTTTACGTGGGATACAACGGACTATGCGCCGTAATGACCCGATGAGAGTTGATAGTTTGGATTTTATGTGTTGGATGTGAGCTTTCCACGACAGTGCATCGTCCATTCTTAAACCCAAATACTTTTCGCATTTTTTTGCTTGAATGATAGTGTCATTAATTTCTAATGGATTATAAGGGGGTTTTGATTTACTTTTGGACTTAAAAATGACATAGCAGGTTAGCTAGTGCCGCTCCCTTGAAATTTATACGTTCTAATTTGTTTAAAAGCAATTTATGACTGACCGTATCGAATGCTTTTTTCAGATCGATGTATATGCCAAGTACAATGTTTTTTTTATCAAGATTAGATTTGATTTTGGTGACTAAGTCAACTGTAGCTGCTACAGTGTTGCTTTTAGGTCGAAAACCGTACTGACGCTCGTAAAAGAAGTGAATGTTATTTAAATATTTTTCTATGCGTTTATGCAAGATCTTTTCTAGAATTTTGGAAAGTACAGGGAGTACCGAGATGGGTCTGTAGTTTCCAGGGTCGGTTTTGGGCCCTGATTTATAGATTGGGGATACCTTTGCTATTTTCAGGCTGTCAGGGAATTCACCCTTTAGTAAGAGTTGATTGAAACATTTGGCTAAATTGTTGGAAATTAGATGTTGTATACATTTGATACTTTTGGTGTTGATCCCATCTATACCGGCACTGGAGTTTGAGTCTAGGTTATTAATAATGTCTAAAATTTCTTTACTACTACATGGTTCAAAGGTTGCAAATTCGGAGGATATAACATAACGAGGGAGAGCGTCGATAAAATTATCTTGGAACTGTTTGGGAATGTCATCGGCTAGGGACGGTCCTATGGTGGAAAAGTATCTGTTGAATTCTTCACAGATCGCAGCTGTGCTAGTTATTTGGTTTGAGTCGATTATGATTCGCGATGGGATACTACTATGTTTGATCTTGTTATTAGCTAAGCTGTTGACCAGGTTCCACATCTGTTTAGGCTTTTTGTTACATTTGGTGAATTCGCTATAATAGTAAGTGTCTTTGGTATCTTGAATTAGTTTCGATACATAGTTCTTGGTTGATATGTATTCTTTCAGCAGGGTTTCATTAGCCGGTTATTTTTTTAATTCTCTCCAGATGTAGTTTCTTCGATTTATGCCATAAATGATGTCCTTGTTGATCCAATCCTTGAGGGGAAGGTTGAGTAGTTTTGTCTAATGTCTAAATACACGCGAACGTGTATCGTATTGAAAATAAATGTAAACTTATTAGAAGAAAGTGAAAATGTCTGATCTTTACTTTATACAAATACGATTACCAATCATCCTTTCTCTGATAAGAGATCCTAATACATATTATATATGAATGGACATGTGAATAAAACAATATGACACCTTTTAGCAGCGTGATTCTACATAGAACCATACAGTCCGTTCTTATTCGGCTGTTAATACACACAAAAAATATAAAAATTAGAAAAATAAAGATTAAAAACATAATAAAGAATTAGTCTGCCACGACCAAAAAAAATAAGTATTTTTCTTTTTAAAATAAGAAAAATAGTTAAATGCTTTATCTGGATTTTAGGTTACGACCCTGCTATGCTCTAGGAGCTGGAAACAGACAGACAGAAATAACTAGCCTGGTAAAATAAAGTAACAAAAGGGAACATATTTTTGTCAAGTAAATTAAAAACAAAGAGGCTCTACTCTAACCTTTTATTATTTTTGTAGTCGTTTGCAAAGGAACTGCGTATTCTTTAGGGCAAAAGGCCGCGGTTAAACGTTTACTAACATTTATAAACGGTGCTTTAAAAATTCTTATGTTTTCTATCATGGATAACTTATTTTTCATGCAGTAATTTGGAATTCAAAATATTATTTCATATGTTTGTCATGATTTGTTTATTTTGATATGTAATAAAAAAATCTGTCTGTTATAATTTGTTTGTTTGTTTTATCATCTAACGTATTTGACCTCAATATATTTATAAGTTTTATAGCCAGATTTGTACCTGCTGAACTTTTATTTACCTACAAAATATTTAATATATAATAATTTTTGAATAATCTAAAGGACGAACTTATAAATATTTTTTTGTCAACTAGCCTATTGTATGATCTTCTCATGCTTTATTTCTAAGTCAGTTGTGATTGGTCAGTTTAAGTTTATTTATTCAGATAAACAATTATTAATTGTGTATGAATTAATAAGAATTACATTAACACCACATGTGAACAGTTTAAAATAAATATTAACATTATTTAGAAAATTCCCTTAAATATAACGTCAAATAAACCTGACCTCCGCAACCCGAAGGGATAGCGATATTCCATGGTTTAGACTAGTGTCAGTTTATTTAGAAGGTGCTGACGCCCTGTAACGACTGTTAAAGATCTTCATGACAACCGGAACCGACGGCTTAACGTGCTCTCCGAGGCACGGGACAAGCGATAATTAACAATTCAATACGCACATAGCTCCGAAAAGTCATTGGTGCGCGCTGTGGATTCGAACCCGATACCCCCTGCATGGCAGTCTGTTGGTATATCCACTCAGCTATCGCTGCCTTCGTTCGTTTGCCTTTATTCTAATTAAGAATATAATAAAGAATATAATATTTAATTAATTAAGAATAACAATTTTCACGAAGCGAAACTCAAAGGAAAACACCACCTAGTATAGTACCTATTATATTATCTGTGGCATGCACCACAGACCCTGGGGCCACAGACCATCAGACCAAGGCAACCTCACAAGGTCATAGGTTTTGTCAAGTCTATTCAAACGAGCCCAAACACCACTAGTTTCTCATGTGTAGTTTAGGAGTTCCAGTGACCACCTGCCGGCTTCATCATCAGACCAAGGCAACCTCACAAGGACATAGGTTTTGTCAAGTCTTTTTAAACGAGCCCAAACACTACTATTTTCTCATTTGTAGTTTAGGAGTTCCAGTGACCACCTGCCGGCTTCATCATCAGACCAAGACAACCTTACAAGGTCATAGGTTTTGTCAAGTCTATTCAAACGAGCCCAAACACTACTGGTTTATCATGTGTAGTTTAGGAGTTCCTGTGACCACCTGCCGGCTTCATCATCAGACCAAGGCAACCTCACAAGGTCATAGGTTTTGTCAAATCTATTCAAACGAGCCGAAACACTACTAGTTTATCATGTGTAGTTTAGGAGTTCCTGTGACCACCGGCTACATCATCAGACCAAGGCATTTTTACAAGGTCATATATTTTGTCAAGTCTATTTAAACGAGCCCAAAACAAAAGTACTCGTGGTACTTTATCATATGTAGTTTAGAAGTTCCTGTAACCACCTTTCCGGCTTCATCATCAGACCAAGGTACACTCACAAGGTCATTCATCACTGCACCATTTCAATGGTACCGTAACATAGCCACCAAACTTACGTAAGTATGTCAAAAATCAGCTTATTCGAACAGTGGACAAAGTGCATACCAAATTTTGAACGGAAAGACACGAAGTCATAAAAATATCGCTAGATGAATAAACGCCACCGGTACATACGTAAAATAGGTACTAGATCGGTAGATCGTGTTATAAACTTGAAATGAGGCACACATGGGCGACAAGTTCAAATAACATTATTAACATTTTAGACAGAATGCTATTTTATTATAGCGCCATCTCTTCTTTTTAATTTTAAATAACATTGCTTACAAAATGAGACGTAAGATGTCGCTACCATCGACTCCCATTTTTCAACGCTAGCGCCATCTGTTGTATTATTTACAGTTTTAACAAGTACTTATAAAAATAAGTATTATATTTATCTATGCCTGCAGCCAGTTTGATATTACGAAGGTGCTTTAAAAAGTCTGTTTCTACATAAGGGTCTACCTTTCCATTGATCTCCCTGTTTGAGCTCTCCCTTCAGTAAAGGGGAAGAGTTACGGGATGGGTCGCTTGGTGACTCGATATTATTCGAGTTACGGATGACGGAAGATGTCAGAGACTCGGCCACTTCCGAGCGAGTTCCACTCCTTAAAGCCACCTCGGTGTCCGTGATGTCTCACAGCGTGGGGTCGCGGTTAGCATACTTTCTCAAGACTGGCTATCTGAACGAACTTGTCATCAACAGTCCTCAAGAATTTACACACTAAAATATACACTTTACTTATACCTCATTCTAATATAATTTCCATTGTATTTCACGTGACGTCAACTCATTTAGTACACATACACAGTCCACTTAAGCACTGGTCTCATCATCAGATGAGACTTAATGGGGGCCGTCATGTTGCATGAACGGGGCCAATAGGGAATATGCATAAAATTTTTATTCGTCTCCTATATTTTTTTTTCGAATCTTTATTACCGTCAGATTATAATCAAAACGTATTTTTTTCATTTAATTATTATCTAAACCCATAAAATATTGTTTTAAAAGTGGAAAATAAGGGCGGGCAATTCAAACTTACAAAACGCGTCACCATTGGTCGAAACGAAAAGTGACGTCAGCTGGCAGAGCATGCTGTTTATCGGCGTTGATATTCATACACTTTTAGTGGTGTTTGCGAGAAAAATACCTTTAAACCTGTGTTCCTGTGGTGATTTCTACTGAATCTGAGTTTGTAGTAAATCTAGGACTTTGACTGAATCTGACTAAGTCAAAGTTCAATCCGAAAATCTACCCAAAATGGATACATTTATGATGGCAGCATATTTTGTATCAAATCTTAATTTAACATGCAAGGTACCTATTATTATGTTATTTTTGATATATTTTTGTCCGTAACATTGATTTTTATACATAAAATGAACACAGCGCGTTAGAAAACATTAAAACATAACCAATACATAACATTCGTCATTAAAATCACTACAAAACTCCTATTTAACGGATATACATATATCATAATAACTGGTACGTAATATTATTAAAGTTCACACACAAGTACCATAAGTTTTCTTACTTTTAGCACATATTAAGTAGATAAATACTTAATGGCTTTATCTTATATAAGCTGAAGAGTTTGTTTGTTTGGTTGAACGTGCTAATCTCGGGAACTACGAGTACCGGTCCGATTTGAAAATTTATTTCAGTGTTAGACAGCTCATTTATCTAGGAAGGCCATATAACATCAGGCTATGAGCCACGAGAGCGGAGCAGTAGCCTTAAATAACGCGGGTGTAACCGCGGCGGGCATCATGTAGTGTAATAATAATATTGTCTTCTGAACGATTCCGACCACGGCAGTTTATCTTTTTATGAGATTAGTCAGCTGCACAGAAAATGATATGATATGTGATATTAGGAATAAGTTTAGGAAGGTTTTTATAAAAAGTTTAGTTCAACTTTTTGGAACCAGGCTTGGTTGGTTTTAAACTGAATTTTGTGCTGAATAAAAACTTACACCTACTTCTAATTCACGCTTCGTTGTTTATAAACATAGCATAATAAGAATGCTAAAGTTACCTTCACATAAATATATAAACACTTTAATTGAGATACATTATCCCTTCTCAACACTACCTAAAGGTTTCGAATATTCACATCGCTTGGAATACGAAAAACCACTTTATCGGGTGTACTTTTACTAGTGTTTTATCACTTCGGTACCATACAATACTAGCAAGAAGATTTTTTACCTTTTTCCATGATTTGTAAAGCAATTAGAACTTAAAATGCGTCTAAAGCAACTGAAACGCTTAGAGTTCACACCACGTGACCTGCCATGTGACGTAATCGAAAGCGCGCGTTAAATGGCGGCGTTTGAGCGGCTCGATTTTATTCAATGTTTTCAATTTCACTTTGCCAAATAATTTGAATACTTTCAAACCTATTTATATTTTTTTCTGTGTTATAGTGATGAAAATGATTAAATTAAGTCATAAAAAAAAATCATGCATATTCCCTATTAATAAAACGTAAAAATGTTATATAACAGAATAAAACATAAACGGCAAATCAGGACGTTTCACAATACAACACATAAAAGCGCTTTCTTGTGGTCAAGCTTGAGTAAATAAGTCAACGTAATTGTGTGGCAGTATGCAAGCGCAAATTTGTTAATTATGGCAGTAACACAACGTTACGGAGGCACGTGACTGTAATACGAGGAGGTTCGAACAAAAGTGCCCACTTCACTCCATTATAATTTACGGCGAAACCCGGTGTTGTTCCACACAGCTGATATTGGCTAATTGTTGTAAAAGCTTGTACCAAAGGAAATTTTAATAATTTTAAGTGTTCTCAAGTGCAAATAAAGTTTTAAGTGTATGCCGAAAGTGTTGTAGCTTTTTTTAACCCGTTAGTGGGTGGTGAAACCTCTTTATTGGTGATATTTTAAGGCTACATTAGAAGTAATATTTTGGTTATTTTGGGAATCTAAGAACTTCTTTAAATATACTGTATCACCCGCATCACCGCCAACCCACATCGCGTGCGATTACCCGACCACGCTAGTATGGCTTACTACATGATTTATTTATTTTTGTACTTTGTAACCGTACAAAGTAAATATTTTACTTGTGAATGCTAACGAGTACTTCTCTGTTAGGAAAAGTGAAAAAGTCTAAAGGAACAGCTCGATACAGTCACCCGGTACCCCCATCATCGCACCGGAACTAAAAATATTACTCTTTATAAGATCAAATTTTCTTATTCGAAACAGTAATTGAAATAAATGTGCTTAGATGTTTAATGTAAAGGAATAAAAACAGTTTTTCTGGGAAGAAAGTAACAATGCCGACCTGGCATTCAGCCAAAGCTAAATTAGATAATGGAGTTTGCGTGCAAAAATATAGGAAACCGAGAACAAAGACAAATGGGGTCGACTGTAACTCTGCAATGGTGAAATAAAATAACACCGGGAAGATTGAGGTTGGCCCCGTACGTCGCACGGGTGGGCCTTGTGTCGTCACGTGCTTCAAATGTGGTTACACCGAACGAAACCGGTATTACACCTAAATGGATTAAGTTCCTTTTTAACAAGCTTTTGTGACGCTTCTGCGAAACTTGTGAAAAATGCACCATTTTGTGGAAGGTAGCAAACTTTGTCGAGAATTTGTTTTGGAGACTTCCTCGTGCCACACTTGAGAGGCGTATAAATGTAGAAATATTGCATTTTATAAAATATAGTGCTGTGATCCAGCGGCGAATTTCAAATTCCGAATACGAAAATATACGTGGACTTTTAAAGAATTCATTTGCAATGCATTTAAATCTTAAAGATGTTACTCCGTTGACTTCATAACAACTTTGTGAGATTTAAAGTGGAAGAAATAAAGATAAATAATTACTCGAGAAACATGCTCATAATTTCAGCACAGCGGCTAAAGAGGTTTGTTAGATTGCACATTGCAACGCCATGCACTCGTAAGAAAATAGAAATGACAAAATTGTGTTACGTTCGTATTCGTTTCAACCTCGGTTTAGGTGAGTCATTATTTCTGAGATTCATACCGACTGGGTTATAAGACTTTATATAATACATGCACGGGATAAAACCGACCGGACTAAATAATAACGTCGTGATGCTGGCAACGATGATTTATTATATCGCTTTCCTCGACCGCCCGAATGAACCACATGAAAAATGATCGCGGTTATTGCTAGCAGCAACTCTGCAGTTGACGCTTTGTTTAAGCACAAATGACTCCCACTATGAACTTGTTATTTCGTCCGCCTTATGTTTTTACCAGATTGTGAGCGCGACCTGCCCGTTGCGATGTCGTCCTCTAGCTTTCGCCACACTATGATAAATTATCCCACCACGCTAAATCTCGCTTTTTTATTCGCTTGCCAGCTTGCATGGTTAAATACCAAACAATACTTTGTTTATGCGAGTTTATTCATGTTGAAGCTACTTAGTTTTATTCAAAACAAAAAACGGTGAACTTTCTGTTGCATGAATGAACTAATTGCATGTCGTCTAATTCTAAATACACTTTTAAATAAAGAAATACGTAAATAAAGATGTAAAGTAGGGATCGCATTTTTATTTTTCATCCCTCAGTGAATTTTACCCTTTTTGTAGATATTTGTTTGTTAAAGTCTATTGAATTATAGAAATGGTATGAAACTAACTTGTAGAATACTTTCACCTTCATAGCCACGGGATATTATAACCACTTAGAGTATTACCTCAATTCAGACATCGTAAATTTTTATTTAATGGATTTTAAATTCAAGACAAAGACAAAATATAATATAAGCATTAAATATTGTACTGGTAAAATAACACATGCACACACATACCATACATGGTTTATGTGTAAAACTAAGCTATGAATATAAAAGAACTAAATGGCTAAAGGATGACAAAGAAAAATCGAAACATCGTAATGTTTTCAAAAAATATTAGAAATATAATTAATACGAGTGATTGGCGTATTTAACAGCGAGCTTCAAGATAAGCAGCTACAATCCTGTTACTAACTACAGTACTTTAATTAACACATCAATGCCATTAAGGTAAGACTATCATGATGAGATTGGTTAAATAAGATGTTAAGGAAGTAATGAATCGGTATAGAATCCAAGTCACATGAACATAGTGAATATTTATAGTTAATCAGCAGTGGGGTCAGGGCGGTGCTTTTTTGCGGCAAGACCTTTTTATTGTCACTTTACTTTAAACGGGGAGAGCGAAACGGTTGTGATAAGGGTTTCTTTTGTCCTTGGTGCCGGAAATTAATTGTCACCGAACGAAAAATAGGGCGAAAGTCCAATTAATTATTAGTCACTTCATTTATCTAACCCGCCTGTGCGAAGCTCCTTTCTGATATTAATGTCCAAGTGCCCGACTAATCTTAAGTCGCCTTTTTAAAAATAAGGGTGCCGAATTTTTTCCACCCTTAATTTTGCGACGAATATTCCACCCCGGAACGCTTCCGCTAAAAAAGATTCCGACGAATTGAGAACCTCCTCCTTTTTTTGAATGTCAATTGAGAACCTCCTCCTTTTTTTGAACATGTCGCACACCGGGTGCAATAACGTCATAAGTAACAAATTACGTTTTTTTTCAGTAGACCGATTTAAATGTTGTCGCTTTATCCAAATGAAATATACTAATTATATTAATATAAATCAATGATCAAAATAACCCTTATATTCTATATTTTACAAATAAGGTTGTTTCGGAAAAAAAAGGTAAAATAAGTGTCATATTTTTATTGTTTTTAATTACAATACCTACATTTATGACGATATAACTTTCTGTACAATACAAAAAGTTAAATTAAAAGCAAAACTTTACGGTGCAATAACGTCATAACGGCAGAACTAAATACAAAATCAACACTATTATTTTATAATAAGATAAGTTTTTCAGTGGTAATAATATTCAAAATTATTAAAAAAATAAATGTCATATAAAATCTAACAAAATTGTGAATAACTTCTTATATTTAAGTACCCGTAATCAGACGTTTATAAGGAACTAACAGGCTAGAAACAATATTTCTAAAAAATAATCAAATGTTTTTTTAACATAACATACAATAGATGCCAAACTGTTTAAATTTATAACAATTCTAGCAGTCTTAAAGTTTTTTGTCTTCTGTTCACTTATGACATTATTGCACCAATTCTATGAAATATGTTGTCATAATTACCTTTATGACGTTGTTGCTTCTGCACACAATCACTTCCTGCGGGGGGCCGCGAGCAACCGACCAATTAGCACGTTCTCGCACTAGCATGAACAAAATCCCGCCAAAACCACACCGACTTTTACGCCCTTAGTGGGTCATTTTTAGAGGTAGTTTCATGACATTGTTGCACCGCATTTAGACGCATGTTTGACACCATTTGCAATCAGAAACACATTTTACAAATTTTATTATTTATGACGTTATTGCACCCGGTGTGCGATGTATTTATAAATGTCACAACTGCATAAGGAAAGCCTTTTTACAAGGTGAGTTTGTTATTTTTACGTTCATTACGGTGCGTTGAACGAAACTATTTAATTAATATATTTTTGTTAGTTTGTTGTTAATTAATACTCGGTGAGACGGTAATAGGTATAACGCAACAGGTTTTGCAATTTCACAGTTTTTTTAATTATAAATTAATATTAAATTTATTATGTTCAATATTAACACTGTGGTGTATATTGGTATTAATATCTTAGTGTTTTTCTGAATTCTAAGAAATATTTAAGTTGCAATTTGGTGAAGTGAGTAGCAATTATTACCTACATTTTAGAGTGCAATAAAGTCTGTACTCATGGTACTTTTGACTCAGCAATAAATCTAAATCATGTGTGTTTATGATCTGAGACTATATAACGAAGGTTATAAACCCATAAGGTTAAAACTTATAAATGTGATTCATCAAGTTATACTACTGAATGCATAGCATAAATGAGAACCACTATGGGTACACTTGCTGCCGCTATGTTGTAGGTCATAAAGATATCTGACGTATTGCTATTTGCCGGTTGCATTTCTCGAGATTTTCAAGACAGAAAAATCCAATATCACTTAGTGCTATAAAATAGTTGAACCCGAAGAGTAAACAAAGCTATCTGATGGATGGGTCAAAATAAAAGTTATTGAAACGCTTTTTAATGATTTTGACTAAAGTTTTTGTTGCAATAGGCCAATACAATGTTGTACTAGTCACAATTACATCAAATCTCGACAAACAAAAGTTTCGTCTAAAATTGGCAAAAGTTTGAATGAAGTGACTTAGGTAAGTCGCGGCGCGGCGCTTCACTCCGACAGCTGCGGTGATCCCATCGCCTCCCTAATGTAACGAAATAAAAAATTATATTTATTTATACGTACATACCCGAAGAATAACCTGACATGAAAAAGTTCGCTTGAAATCAATGCTGCACGAGTTCTGAAATAAGTTTTTGCGAAGTTAATATCGATATTGTAATCGCATGATGTTTTTAGCGTTCTGTGTAATCACACTGACTCGGCAAGAATGAACGTTGTGGGGCTCCAACATCTACGTAGCTTAGTTTACTTTTTCTACTTAATATCATAAGCATAACATTAGTTTATTTTCTTTTACGTGTGTTATTTTATTTTTAGGAGTGCAAAATATAGTTCTGTTTGCAATTAACCGTGTCTCACCTACCGACGTTTGTGAATCCTACAGACGTTTGTGGTAAAATAAATATGTATTGTATAATATGGTGATTAGAATTCAGAGCGCGACTTTTTAATCTCAGCAGAGAGTGAATGAGGTTGCAGTGAGAGCCAATGGTTTTCTGTTGGGATCAGAAATTATGTAAGTAAAACCTTTTTATCGTTATAAGCACTATAAGGTTGCGTTAGATAAAGCGTCACATATATTAATTAATCCGTAGCTTGTGCTAATGTTTTAACAATTTGAATATTTAAAAAAACAACTACTGTGTGTGTGTTTGTGTGTGTGTGTGTGTTTAGGCGCACCATGTGTTACTCCACATCGCTGTGATTGTGGAGAGGCTGTCGACAGCCTTGGTCACCATGGCCTACCATGCAGCAGGAGCGCAGGTCGTATTTCACGACACATCAACCTTAATGACATTCTCCGTCGGGCTGTTGTCTCCGCTGGCGTTCCAGCCCACCTTGAACCTAAGGCCCTGGTACGCGACGACGGCAAAAGACCAGACGGTATGTCATTACTGCCTTGGAAGTTGGGTAGGCCTTTGGTATGGGACGCAACGTGTGTCGATACCCTCGCGCCATCACATCTTCCTAGCACAGCCGCTTGTGCGGGCGCTGCTGCTGCTACAGCGGCGACCCCCAAACGGCGCAAATACGTAAACCGAGTAGGGGATTACGTATTTGAACCGTTTGGGTTCGAAACGTTGCCATGGGGTCCAAGTGCGAGATCTCTTTTTAAAGACCTCGCAAAGAGACTTGTCGACGCCTCGCGTGATCAGAGGGCTGGGTTGTATTTGGCCCAGAAGGTAAGTATCACCATACAACGTGGCAATGCTGCCAGCGTTCTGGGCACGCTTCCAGTTGACGGCGATGTGGGTGAATTTCATAAAGCCCTCAATTTTTTTTTCTTTTCGTTCTGTATATATTTATTTGTATGTTCTGTATATATTTCTTTGTATAGTATTTTAAGACTTAGTTACGTTTCAATCTGATATATACATATAAAGTTGTAAAATGATTCAATAAAATAAAACTACTGTGTATATCAAAATTCTACGATTCAAAACTTATTTGAGGATAACATGCGTAGTGGCGGTTATGTTTGCAGCAGATTTTGAATCATGACTTCGTTTATTGGGTTAGCAATGATTTAGACGAAACAAAAATTGGTATAGCATCATCTGTATTTTATACATATTTGTTAACTTTCCGTATAGTAAACCGAGTAACCAAATAAAGTTCTGTTACAATAAATATACTTAAATACAGTTTGGTATACACTACAGCGAAACCAGATATTGTTTCTAAAAGATACCTCAATATTAAATATCCAATGAATGTGTAATAATTAAATATGCGCGGTATTTGTAGAAGCTCGCTATCGGATCGCTAAAGCCCAGAAGATCAACAAGACAGAAACAATACGTTTAAAATATCGCAGCGTCGTTGTTGAAAGCGAAATGATAATGCATATGGGAATGGACGTCGACAGATAAGACACTTTATTTGTTTCCATTTGCTTTCTAATATTTACACGGGTGCACGTTTTCGAGCGCAACTCCGAGTCTGCGAAGTTAGCAAACAAATGACATTAGCATTGCCTTAATCGACACCGCGGGAGTAGTACCAACACTCCACTACCAGTGTGTCGGGCTCATTCCGCCAACAATTTTCTTGTTTTGACAATTCCACACAATTTGAATACTGTCATCAGTATTCAGTACCAGCGCCAGTGATTATTTAAATTTTGTACCTCAACGCAAACAGAAAGCTAATCTCTTTTGTTTGACAATTAATTTGGCAACTCGTTTTGTTGCGTAATACAGAATCGTATTATAATCCCGAAATGACAAGCACCTTCTTGAGCGTTCTACAGAACGGCAAATACTTTCATAAAACAGTTCAGATACAATTTGAATCAAAAGAACGTTTTTCTTAATTTATACGGTAAGAAATTAAATCTATTATTATTTTCATAATTTAACATGGCAGTACACAAGCGTATGGCAATAAGAAAAAGTAGGAAAATATACTATTCTTGATAAAGCGGTATATTACAATTTCGCAATGTAGATTGTTTTAAATGAAGGCAATGAGACCACCGTTAGTACAGCGCAGTCTACACGCGCGTCTCACTTTATTAGAGTAAAGGAAACATTTATTACATGTTAAGAGCCCCTTTATGTCTATACCGTTGCCAAGGACCTAATAGAGTATAAATGTACGCGAAATGAGTGCACGAACTACATCCATGTTAAAGATAAACTTTAAAACTATTGGGTATTATAGATTGAACTGGACATTTCAATGAATAAAAACATGGGTTAGGGTAACAAAACCCTTAAGCTCAATGTTCAAAAACAGCAATATCGATGAATTTTATATTTCGTGACTTTAGTGTCGATTTCTAATATTTTGGGGAAATTCGTCCCCTTCAGAGGTGATCCTCAGCCGTTGGGGTACCATTATTGGATTCTGGCATCTGTGCACTTAAACTTTGTTTACGAATGAAAAGTTAGAACTGATTTAAATCCTCCCCTTTCTTTTTTCGATTTCAAAGTCTGTGGAGTTTTCATTTTATGTGTTCTTCTTGTTGTAGGTACTCTGAGAATTCAAAGGATCGTAGCAGACGTGAGTAATTTGTTATGAATGCAACCTGTGCAACTCAAAGCAGAATAGTTTTGATTACTTTGTTAGCAAGATACATCATGAGAATAGTTTTACTTATACCAAAATTATATTCAAAGTTAATAAATTACAGGAATTCCAAACAAAATTATGAAGTGTGATGTTGAACTATTTCGACAGATGTCAAGATATTAATCAGAAGGCAAACAAAGCGGGCGGGTTGACGATATAATGCTTATGTAGATTTAACACGAATTATTATGTATCGGCTAGTACCTCAGTAAAGAACTTAGTGTGGCCCATCTGGGCTTAACAACTGACTATAAATAAGACCACTGTCCAAATAGCCACCGACCAACTAATTGCTACAACTTAATCCACTAAAATAAAATGGGGTCGGCATTAAACTAGTGTCGGCTACCTGCAAGTGATTTAAATATACGGTTTTGTTTCTACATTGAAATCTCAGGACTAAACCACGATTTATATGTAATGAATATAAATGTTATTTAACGATTAGGGAGCATTATTAGGAGGATAAAAACGTCCCGTGGGGTGGCTATAAGATTGTAATTATGTAGTTCTGAATACGTAGTAAATGTTGGTTCGTTTGTCGTTCCTTGATGATTATACTAGGTGATTAATATTTTTATTGAAGTATATAAAGAGTGATAATTCGAACTTAGAGTGGCAAAGGTAACGCTTTTTACTTGATAAATTGTTAAGTTAACTCTTCTGCTTAATATTATAAATTTAGAGCCTTAACTAAAAAGATATACATTATAATATGATTTTATGGTAGGCAATGGGCCACAATTTCTAGTTTAAGTAATGTTTTACACTGAGAATATCTAATCTAATACATTCGACGCAACATAGGTAAAGAAGACCAGACTTTGATCATCCAACCATCATGCACGTGGCAACTAAAATTCTACTGGTGGTGCCGAATTCACAAGGCACTGAGAATTAAACGCTATAACAAATCAATAATATATCGGCTAAAACTTACTGAAACAAAATAATAATAAATCGCCCGATTAATAATATAGATAAGAAAAATAACGACATCGAGGTTAATAATTTGTTACGATTTGCATTTTGTATTTTATATTGTGGTTTGAGTAAATCAAAATATTAATACGAATCTATATTTCTTACTGAACTTATATAATTGTAGTGAGCGTATCAACCACCAATAAACGCCGCCTAAACCACTCAAAAATAAACGTATCCCAGTGGTCATTACAATTGACATAGCATTCACACTAAAACGGCGCGTATTTTAGAGTCGGAGCAGGAAAATTGGTGCCTCCTGTGGTTCGCTAGACGTGTGCCGCGGGCACTGGCCGCTTCCGACAAGCTACAAATACGGCGCGCCTGCCCTCTCCGATTAATCACGGATACCACCTGCGACTGGACGCTCCATCTGAGAGGTGGCCAAGCAAAAACATTACGCCAAATTAGTGACGTCACAATACTAATATCCCTGGGTTCTTCCTGTGTGTTCATGCGAAATAAAAAGCTCCCTTGAGTTTTGTTTCTGCTGCTGTTCGACTACGTTTTGGTTGAAGGCTTGGCTTTTGTTTTATTTGGTTTGTATATTAAAGCATAATGTTGTATCACACTTATTATACTCTAGAAGTCCAAATTATTAGAAAAGCTATCACATTAATTACGAATAATTTTCTTCATTCAAAAGTTCTTAGTAAGTAAGTAAGTAAGTAAGTTAGTCGTAAAAATGATTACTATTCTTGTTGAACTTTAGAGTCTTACTTCATGCTTAACTTCATTTAAGTACTTACTCGGTGTTTAAATTATTGTCAATGTGTTAGTTATGATCTTGCTATAAAAAGAGTGCACATAATGTGACCTTGTATCTCAGTGTCGACAGATGCCACGCATATTTAGTTTACATCGCTTCAAATTCAATAAGTTACAAACGCATCAATGGCGTTGTAGAACATGTAACAAGAATCCATATAATTATTCACTAGTATTAATACCTTGGTCAATTCTAGATAAAAAATCCAATATCTTCTGTTTGGCCCCAAATGTTAATTAATTCTATTCCAATGGACCTCCAGTACAATGGAACCGATCAGTTAAAATGAATAAGTTATTAATCTATATTTAGTGAATCGATAAAATACATAATACACATTGTTTGGCTGTTATACCGTTGAGATGGTCTATTCTCATATCAACCTATGCCTATTTGTAACTAATACGTGCTATTTATAGATAGTACGTATTTGTTATTGAAGATATTTATAAATAATAATACAGAATCAGTTGGATGTCACCAATCAAAAAAATTAATACGCAACGTAAAGCACTTTGATGTTGTCAAGCCTGGTAGACAGACTCGTCCCACATAGAGTTTGTAAATTAAAATATCAAATTGTTGACAGCACCTACTGTCAGTAGGCAATATAAAGGTTTACGGTAACCTTCACCTTCAAGACTTAAAGCTATCGGAGGAAGAAAATCACGAAATCCCACACAACGCAGTTTTGTATAAAAAGTAACAAGCACACACACATTTTCGAAGAGTAACCTGGTTCTCAAATAAACAATTCAACCTTTCTTTCTCCCTGTGGGAGTGTGTGGCAAAACTTGGTGTCGGCGTTTAATGTAAGGCCTTTTGGCGGCTTCCAACGTATCTGGTCTCATGTCTGAGACGCGATCGGGACTGACGAGTTAACGTGCTCTCTGATGGTCGGTAGCTACATCACATATATAAAAATAATTTATTAATTAATCTTTCTACAATAATAGTATACGTACTTCTAAAGTAAGTATGTTCTAGATTACAATGGGTGCCTGTACTAGGGTAAACCTATGCCACAGGCGGTAAGAGCACTATCACAGGTGTATTATGTTGATAACAAATTAAAATTATATACCAATACTTATTACTGCTTATACTATTTATAAAGTTACATACCAAAGTTAAATACCTTCAAGAAAATGCATAGCTCGATGTTATTTATATAATATATAGTAACAATGTCAAGACAGGTCCAATTTATTTTAGCACTGCTAGCAAATCTTCGGTCTGTTTATAATTCAACAATTGCAAATACTTATAAACTAATTGCTTGCATTTGAAATAATTAACGTCGTATATACAGAGTATTTTGTTTAGTTTCTTATAAATAAAAGATCCTAAGAAAGCATAAAATCTGTTCGTAAAGACGAATTTAGGTTCGGAAAGTGCAGTGTATACAATATCTTTACGCCTTTTAGTGACAGTCAGATTGGTGTTATAAGTAAGCGTTGTGTGCTGTTTTAGGACAATATAAAGTTAGAAAAGCTGTCGTACAGTAAATACATTGCATAGTTCATACAGTTGGTGCGTGGGGAAGCGATAGGGCCTACGCGTCGCATCTTTTAGAAGTGCTCTTTGAGTCCGTTCAATCAGCAGCATTATGGATTTAGGAGCCCTGCCCCATGAAATGATACAATACTGTATTATAGACTGACACAGGGCTTGATATACACGTATTAGCTTATTATCTGCTATGAAACGGAGTTTCTTGAACACAAAGAAAAGTCTACGTATCCTAGCTGTTAGGGCCGCTATATGTTGCTTAAAGGAGTGTCCATCGTCAAATATAATTCCTAAGTATTTAATTTTAGTGGTGTAATTGATAGCAGTGCAGGAGCAAAGGTTAAGTGATGGGTCATTACAGATATGGGCATATAATGTGTTATTACATATTTGAGTTTGTGCCTTGCGCATCGAGAATTTGAGGAATTTTGATTTCTCTGCGTTTAGCGTTAAACGATTATATTTCAGCCAATTGTTTACGATGTCAAATCCCCGTTGAGCAAGATCCTGTACCTTCTCGGCGGTGTCAGCGGCAAATAGGAGCGCAGTATCGTCTGCATATGTAATGATTTTGCCATGGTCTAATTTTTTATCACAACGATCGTTAATATACACTAGAAAAGCGTTGATGCGAGGATGCTTCCCTGAAGGATGCCATATTGAGGTATTTTTGTTTCTGTGCTAGAATTATCACCGATTCGAACACTTTGGTACCTGTCTTTTAAATAATCAGCAAAGAAATTTAATTGAGTGTCTCTAATGCTTATGGCTTCGAGCTTTTTCAAAAGTTTAGGTATAGACACCGTATCATAGGCCTTAGCTAAATCAAGAAAAAATCCAATGACTTTTTTTTGTCAAGCTCTTCCGAAACGTAATTTGTTAGCTGATGTACTGCGTCTGCTGTAGACAACTTAGGTCTAAAGCCGAACTGGGACGTGGATAACAGAGCGTTATTTTCCTAATAAGTCGTTAATCTATGGTTGACAATTTTCTCTAAGACTTTAGCAATTGATGGCAATAGAGAAATTGGCCTGTAGTTTGACAAAACAAACAAACAAACTCTCCAGCTATATAATATAAAAAAGTATAGATGATTACAAAATTGAGAGGAAAAAATATATATAAGACTGGCGGTCTTTTTGACCAAGTTGTACAACCGAGAACATAAGTGGTCGCTCGCCGTTGAATGCCACTTGTGACCGTGTATGCTGCATGCCACTCTATGACAATGTCATACAGTTTGTTTATAGAACTTGATGTCGATATAGCACTTACGAAATCTCCTAGTTCAATGTTTTAAGTAATATTCTTTATGCTATTTCAATCGTTTACGAATGGAAATTATCTTTGTTTGTTGTCTTTGAGTCAAGTCGTATGATTTAACTTCAAATAAACTACCAAATGATTTGTACGGTTTTCACTAATAGATTGTGTCATTCTTGAGGAAAGTTTACGTGTATAATTCACGCAGACAGAGCCGTAGAGGAAGTTTTGTACAATGGAATTATTGCAATAGACTCATTTTATTTTATTTTTATACTTAATAGAGTTCATGGTCCAAAAAACTCCCTGTTTTACATTATTCGTAAATCTATAATTGCTGCACTTAGATTTTACCACAGACATTAAAGTTTCAAACAAAACCTCACCATAAATCTCATATAATACAAGTATTCAAAGCAAATGATCAAGTAAAGGCTAAATGTCAATTTATTCATTCAGCGTCCGTCGACGGAAGATAAACACAAATGGAAATGGTCGCAACTAAATCGGATCCAGGTATACACGGGCACAAACAATTGGAACTTATGGAAATCAGGGTCCGTAGTATTTTACCGGATTAAATATACTAGCAATTAGTGCCGCCCCGGCAAACCCCCGCAGGCTATTTATTTATCGCGAGGTCTAAGACTTCATTAAAACATCTTACTTTGAGCTGCACGGAACTATACGTATCCCTTTGATAGTGAATTAAATTAGGTCAACTTGAATCACACCACCCACTATGCTTGTAATTATTAAGTACAGTTGTACTTATTAATTATTTCGAGCATTCACTGTTGTGTATTATGCACCATTTCTGCCGCTCTAGTTGTGAATATTGCGATGAAAATTTAATCAATTACGCATAAATGGACAAATTAATTAAACACTTGGTGTGTGGATTTATTTGTGCACTGTATTAAGCATCTGCAATGAAGCTACTGATTCGGTCACGTGATGAAAGACATGTATTTGTCAAATAACTGTTATCGTTTCAAAATGAAGTGCCAGTTTAATGTTGAATGAAAAATAAGTAGGTACTACGAATCGTAATATTTCTGTCTGCCAAGTAAAGGTTAAGGTGTAGCCATGTGTTAGTGTTAATCGTTTGACTTCACGATAAGGCTTATTAGTTTCATCTCCGTGGTCCAATGATAGCGTATGCGTCAGCGCATCAGGAGGTCTCAGGTTTGGATCCCGGGCCGGGCAAAGGTGTTACTGGGCTTTTCCAAATTCTCAGTAGCAGCACGGAGTATGGCTAAGTGACCGGTAACGACAATTAGGATAGCTATAAAATTGCGTAATGTGGGTAAAGTATAACACCTCTGTCTACCTCTTCGGGGATACAGGCATAGTTTCACCTTATATTTACCTTGAATAGTAAGTTAAGTTAAGAGCTAAATTGGAATTTGATTTTGTGGTCAGGTTCGTCAAGCTTTTTATTATTCTAAATTGCGCAGACTTACTATTTTACTCGTAACTGCCCAGTATAACTAAATGTCTCCTCTACAATGCTTTGGGTGATTCACAAACTGTTGTTTCGGTAAATTTTATGCGATAGGATTTATTCTAAGTGCATGCGATCTTGTATAAGAAACAAGCTCTAGTTCTTTGAATTGTTTATACTAACAATTTGATCCGGGCGATAGTGTTGCCTAGATTCAGAAAATAGTGTGGGTAAAATCTCGGCCAAAAATGGCTAGTAGATATAACGTAAAAAAGTAGACTATGTTAACTATTTCAGGTATAGAAACTTATCAATTAAACTACTAACGACATAAAAAAATTAAAACTCAGGCCAACTTTCCAAGCCTTAAAATATAAAAAGAATACGTGGAACTGGTCGAATTAAAATTAAAAGTCTAGAGAAACAGACATTAGCATTACTTTAATCACTATCAAAGGACGCTGGATCTTCGCGGTTTTTGAATGAGCAGTCCAACTGTACGTGGGGAACGAAGATTTAAATTAAAACTCCTTTTATAAAGACCCTTCTCAGGATTAGAGTAAGTTTTCATTGAGCCACGCGCCACTCATTCCGTATTAATTAAAGGAATTTTACGTTTGATGAAATACTAATTGTCGGTGTTTTTATAAGTCACAGACTGGTATAGTTGGAGAGCTTTGTGTAAAAAGGATGTAGTGTTAATTCTGATACTCGGATTAATAATAATTAGAAGGTTGAGAATGATTGCCATGATTGAGGATTGTCATAAAAAATGCCAATGTATTTTTTTTGTGGGACGTTCTTAAACATAGTATTAAATCTATAGTATTATTATTAATCTAGGGATTTAATTTATTTGTTTGTTTGGTTGAACTAACCCCAGGAACTTTGGGTTGCCACGGATGTGGAGTGCAATAGCCCTGAATAACGTCGGTGCTACCACAGGCTCAGCTTGCATTTTATAAAAGCACTAGAGAACGCCAGCAGCTACGCCTGCATTTTTTTTAATTTACCCGTTTTGACCGATCCCGTGGGAATTTCGGGAAATCCCTTCTTAGTGCACCCCTACGGTCTCCAAGGAACATACATGCCAAATTTCAGCTTCCTGCGCCCAATAGTTTCGGCTGTAGCGTGTCTGTCAGTCAGTCAGTAACGCAAAGATTGTATATATTAAGATAAACCACTACATATTGAAACGACGGAACGAAATTTATATCAAAGAATGAAATCTTTATATGAATTTCGTAGCGTTTAATTTGTTTTATAATCTCATTTACTCTTATTCCAATATAGCGCAAGATTTTCGAAGTATAAATAAGTTATTGAAACAAAATAAAGACGATAAAATGTATAAAAGCCGTTTTGCCTCAATTTTTATCAAATTGACGATCATAAACGTAAGTTAATAGCTCAATTTTTTGTAGAAGTTTTTATTATTGAGATCAGATTTGTTCAGGTGAACAAAAAATCGTATAATAAAGTAACACTAAATACATTTGACTGTGTAGAGATGGCACGAAGAATGTTTTGGAACCGAGATCAATTACATACGGGACAACACTTTATATGAACCACAAATGATTGCATCGTGTCCTGGGTGTCAATTTTTTTCATTTTTTTTCATGTAACTAAATTTCTTTATACCCGCAGCAATTAGGGATATATTCCAAGACCAGGAGTAGTATTAAAAATATATATATCGCAAAAAACGTTTTAAAACGAGTTCGTGACAGCAATATGCAAATTTAAAACAAGCCTATTGACATCAACCATGGCACTGGTCATATTGAATCTTTATGCAGGCTGGAATTTATGCTTTCGGCTATACCGCATGCAAAATACGCGTCATAATCTTGCCTCCCTAACAAACAATTGCGCAAATAAGCCCTATTATATTTTAGATTGATTAAGAGATACGAATACACAATCTCGTCGAATAACTGCATGTGTCTGTTATGCCAACTGAGGTTTATCTAGCAAGGTACGGTGCCGAACATCAGGGAACAGCTAAACAGCTTATATTATAAATACCTTAAGGCAACTGTTTATAATATAATTCGAATATATCTTTTGCTTAACCCGACTACTTCGTAGTTGTTTCTGTTTAAACTAATTTATTAAACAACATTCACCATAATGACGTTATAATTATAACCGCTAACCGCTAAATTAATTATAGGGCCTTTTTTTTTCTTACCCCGCTGTTGTACGGAGTGTATTGGGAGATGAATTAAAACAACGAAATCATGATTAAGACTGAACATTTATTCATATTAAACATTGCTTAAGTATTGTCGAATAATGGGGTTACACGTGTACATAATAAATGATGGAATAATTAGGATAGATTACATAGGATATGTACTTACACACTACACCTCCCTTCTGATAGAAAAAAAAAAACATAAGTACATTTGTTTTTTTTTTTATAACATATCAAAAGATTACAATTGCGTTTATAGTAATTCTATGTTATGCTAATTCGAATAACTATTATAATGTTTATTAAGAAATATATAGCTTAGTCCTATTTTTATGAATTATGTCTAACTTATTATTCTTCATAATTTCTACGTTTGGTGGTATGTCCCTAATAACTTTATAAGGACCTGAATATAAATCGTCTAGTTTGTTACCTACTTCATTTTTCACTAATATTAAATCATTTTCCTTATATGTAACAGGTTTGGTATATTTATCATAATCTATTTTTCTGTTCAATTTACTTTTAAGTAGATTATCTCTCGCTTCTTTCTGTGAAAGCTGTATACGATATTTTAATTCACTTGGATAACTTTCATAATTATATATAGGTTCCACTAAGTCTTTACACAAGTTACTTGGTAGTATACATCTCTTACCAAATACTAATTCATAAGGCGTAAACTTCGTTTCGGAATGTACCGAAGTGTTGTATGCAAAGTACCAAAAGGGAAGCCAGTGGCTCCAAGTCTCTGGGTGCTTATCTGTATGAATTCTAAGAAAAGAGTTTAAATGTTTATGGGATACTTCTAATGCTCCTATGCTTTGATGATGATAGGCAGTAGAATTTAATTGTTTAATTTGCAATAATTTACAAACTTCTTGGAATGTAGATGATATGAATTCCTTACCTCTGTCAGAAGCTATCTCCTTGGGAACTCCATATCTAAGGATAAAATTATTGACAAATGATCTTGCAACATCTTCAGTCCTTTTGGAAACTAAAGGGTGAGCTTCAACATATATACTGAGTTCACACTGTAAAGTCAGTATATAAGAAAAGTTATCATTATCAGTTTCTAAGGGCCCAACTAGATCTAAAAATACTTTTTCAAATGCTGAATTGGCTGTTGTTGTTATACTCATAGGCTCTTTATGTGGAATTGAATGTTTTTGTCGTTGGCACTTATCACAACGTTTTACAAAATCCTTTACATCTTTATCAATCCGAGGCCAATAATAATACTTTTTTATATTATTTGACATTCTTCTCATACCAGCATGGCCACTACTAGGTAGGAGATGAAAGTCGTTCAAAATTACGCGTCTATCATCTTTATCATTTATTCGCTCTATATCTTTTATAATACATAATCGTGGTCCGGACCTATCTTTCATTTTCTTTATTTCTTCTAACAATTTACGAATAAATTCTGTATTATCCTTATTTTTCACTATACAAACTTCCTCAACGTTTATATCTTTACATAATTTATCTAGTTCTCTCACGAATTCACCTCGTGTACTTCGCGATTGAGATTCTAAATATTTAATAAAAATTGTTCGCTTACTATTAACGTAACAAAATAATTCAGTTTCATGATTTATAATATCTTCTTTCTTAATTCTTTCATAATTTCTTAAATCGATGAATACTAATTCAACTGATTCTTTCGGTTTAATATGAGTCCCTACGACATTTGGTTGATCAGGCCAATTATCTGAGGGTGCTATATCAACCGAAGAATCTTGACCTTTTTTGGCTTGTCTACGCGTTAAAACATTAACGTTATGCTCATGCATTTCTTTTAGTTCGTCTAAGGAAATTCGAGATAAAGCGTCTGCTACACTATTATTACAACCTTTTACATATTCTACAGTAAAATTATATTCTTCTAGAGCAAGTCTGAATTTCATTAGTCGACTTGATGGATCTTTCATATTAAAAAGGTAAATTAAGGGTCTATGATCTGTACGAATTTTAAAATGTCTACCATATAAATATGGACGAAAATATTCGACCGCCCACACTATTGCCAATAATTCCTTCTCAATTACAGGGTAGTTCTTTTCAGCTTTGTTTAGCGTTCTACTTGCAAAAGCAACAGGACGCCCATCTTTATTCGCTAAAACGGATCCTATGGCATAATTAGACGCATCAGTCCCGAGAATAAACTCATTTTGTTCCGAAAAATCGGGATATTGTAAAATGGGAGGAGAAATAATTTTCTCTCTAAGTGTTTCAAATGCATGCTGACACTTTTGATCCCAATGAAATGATACATTTTTTCTACAAAGTGCATTTAAAGGCTGTGCGATTTCTGCAAAATTTTGTATAAACTTTCGGTAATAATTCACAAAAGCTACAAATCTCTTAACTTCGTCATAATTTTTTGGACACGGGTAATTTTTAACTGTATTAATTTTTGCCGGATCAGGTTGTATGCCATTATTAGATATTACATGTCCCAAGTACAAAATTTCTTTCTTTAGGAAATCACATTTTGAAGGGTTTAATTTCAAATTAACTTTACGCAACCTTTCAAAAATGCCCTGCAGGTTTTTATTATGAATATTTAAAGAGCGTCCAAAACAGACTAAATCATCTAAATAAATTAAGCATTTTTCGTAATTAAGACCCGCTAAGGCAATATTCATCATGCGAGAGAAGGAACTAGGACTTGTTTTTAAACCCATTGGCATTCTGGTCATTTGATATTGACCAGAGCCAAATGCAGTTAACTTTCGGCTATTTTCATCTAAATTTACATTATAGTACCCTTGGTGTAAATCTAAATGACTGAAATAAACACTCCCAGACAAAGACTCTAATATCTCAGTGATATCCGGTAAAGGGTACTTGTCATCTACTATACAATTATTCAACTTCCGATAGTCAATAACCAATCGCCATTTTTTAGCACCCGTTGAGTCTATTTTTTTCGGTACTAATAAGACAGGACTAGACCAATCGCTTTGACTTGGTTCTGCTATGCCTTCTTCAACCATTTTATCTATCTGTTGTTTAATTTCATGTTTCTGGGCTTGAGGTAACCTATACTGCTTAGAAAATATTGGAGTGGTCTCTGGTTTCAAAGTTATGGTGTGTGTATAAATATTAGTTGTTTTTAATGTATCACCCGGTAAATAAAAAATATCAGCATACTTAGCGCATAAATTTTCGATAGAAGTCTTTTCCTCAGTATTCATATGCGAAAAATTCATATAAGAAAATAGCTGTTTTACCCTATCTGCTTTATTTTCTACTTTATTAAAAGAACATATAGTATAATCACTTAATTTTTGTATATTAAATTTTAATTTTGGTAAAATTACACTATTTTCCGTTGTATTTAGTATTTTAATAGGTACAACGCCATTTATAGGAGTAGCAATTGAACTAGCTAAATAAATACCATCTTGTATCTCAGTTGAAAAAATTACACAATCTTCCTGGCAGTCTGTTTGAATATAGTGAATAGACTCGCATCTAGCCGATATTTCCAAATGACTATTAAATGTATTTCTAATCGGTAAATTAATTGGTATATTAGAACTATCACGCATTGTCAAAATATTTTTATCGAAATCTAAAACAGAATTGAACCTTTTTAAAAAGTCTCGACCAATTATACCACTACACCTAATTGGTAATGTATCAAATACATAAAACTTGTGACTAATAATTAAATCATCGCAACTCAATTGTATAAACACATATCCTATTGCTTGGACTTTGCCCCCGAGACCATTGATAATTATATCTTCATTGTATACCGTAAGGTTCAAATCCAAGACATGTTTATATTTAATTGCACACAAAGATGCGCCTGTATCTAATAAAAAGGGAAATGTTGTGCCATTTACTGAAAAATTTATATAAAAGTCACTATGGCAAGATAAAATTGTATGGTCAATTTTATTAGTCACGAAAAAATGTTTCTGTATTTACTGAATTTACAGGCTGATTTTCGGACATAATGTGAACATTTTGTTGTTGGCTTATCCTTCGGTTTCCTCTAGACATACCTGCATTCTGCTGACCTCGAAACTGGTGACCAGGCATTGAAGTACCTCTGATAGCGAACTGATGATTCTGTCCTCGCTGGTTGCCTCGAAAACCTCGACCTTGACCCCTATAGAACGGAGACTGGTTGTTGTATCTTCCACGCTGACCTCTAAAATGATGCCTCGTACCTCTATAATTAGAATTAAAATAATTAGTTTTATTCATACCTAAAATTTCGCCGGACCCGCATGTACTGGTACCTTCCTCGTCGAGAGCCCCTTGGATTGCGTCCTTTAGAGTGGTAAAATTCCTAGCTATGATCGTACTGAGCCTACGATTTCGCAAACCGTCAGCGAATTTTTTAATGGCTATATTTTCATTTAATGGTTTTAATATTTTATAATTTTCAGAATTTCCATTCGCTTGCGATATCGTAAGGTCCACAAACAATTCAGATATTTGCTGGCCATAATCTGAAATAGACAAATTATTTTGTTTGATGTTCTCTAATTTACTCGAAATTGCGGTTGCCGCCTTATGGGGTAAAAGTTCTCTTTTCATATCCAAAATCAAATCATTCACATTTGAATAACTAGTATTCAATCGTAACTTTGCAGCTTGAGACAACCTACTTTTTAAAATAAAATTAATTAAATTTTGTTTACATGTTTCTTTCTCCAATAACGAGTTATAATATTCAATATTATCTATTAATTGCTTGGTGTTAGCCACTGTATCTGTCATACAGGGCAATAAATGTAATGCAGTTTTCAAATCAAAAGTATTCATTGTTAAAATAGTTTCAGAGCTGGATGTATCACTTTGACATAAATCAGTTATCTCGTTATATAACGCTAAAAACTGTTTGCAAAAATTATGCACTAGAGGATCATCATCACACTTGCTTAATTTTAAATTGTACTCATTAAGCCAGTCTTTATATCGCACATATATTTTATTAGCTTCAATTAACTTATTTACTAAAACATTACCTTGTCTTCTTTTAGGGCCTATCTTTATTAAATACGATCTAACTTCTTTTAATTCGTTATATAAAGACTGTAAATAAATTGCCATAACTTACCACCAAAACGTTGATTATACATTATTCGTGTACTTACATATGTAGGCATGTACTATATACCTACGACACATTATTATACTATAGTGCATCATATTAATAACAACTACAGTCCACTAAATATTCCATTAAATATACCCTTTAATTTCGTTATATACCGTTTTACGAAAGCCGTACCGTAACGCACAATCTGCACGCATATGATAGATTTAACCGAACACTTGTCGACACACGCACTTTTATTATTTCCGAGCACTTATCGATATCGAGCCACGCACTTCAAACCGATTTTACACAACACCTGGATAGAGTTTATTCGGAGCCTGTGCCTGAGTTTCGCCCTCAAGACACCCGGAGATTGCTGGTGGTCGCCGAAAAATAGAAGCTCTCAATGCAGCTCTATTGATTTGCCGCGATATCCATTGCATATGGCATTTCTTGTATAGCTTATATGCAAAATACAGCACACCCATAAGCATGCCTATAGATATGACCATGAGCAGTAAATTTGTGGTTGACATATGCTGCTGTATTTCGTCTGCCCTGGCCTGGTTTTTTCCATCCGCTGCGTTCTGGGCGATAACGACCTCCTGTGATTTTTGGTTACCCATCACGCTTATTTGAAGATTTACGGAATACACGAATCACAACGTCCAACTTGTCAGATCGATATCTTTGTTCTAATTGCGCCATAATCATAACGTAGATTATTTTTCCACTACGTTATGCACAAAGTCTAATAAAAGTTCCACTCTCTTTAAGGTAAAGTCGTATCAAATAACCGAGTCGCGCGGGTGGTCGACTGTTGGCAGGGTCGCCATGTACGGAGTGTATTGGGAGATGAATTAAAACAACGAAATCATGATTAAGACTGAACATTTATTCATATTAAACATTGCTTAAGTATTGTCGAATAATGGGGTTACACGTGTACATAATAAATGATGGAATAATTAGGATAGATTACATAGGATATGTACTTACACACTACATTAAATGCAGATACATCTAATATCTGTAAGGCCTAGATCAGGTCACTTATAAGTTATAAGTGATATGGACATACAGAAGTATTATTTTTTAACATTTACATAATATCCATAAGAGATACTCTAAACGACAGTTTTGTGTACAGAGAGCATATTTTTACACTTTTCATTCACTGTTTTACTTAAATTGCCATCGAGATAATGCTAATAAATACTTGGCATTTGATTTTTAGTATTGTATGATAGAGTCACGATATCAAAAAGTAGTGCAAACGTATAATAATGTGAATTGACTAGCATTCATTTAGATACAACCAAAATATTTCATAAAAAGTGTTATATTATCGCTTAAATTTGTGACTTGCTCGAATGTTATCTTTCCAGACTTACAAGGCAGTCAGGCTGAGATTTGGTCCGGCGCCACTATGGATCCTCAATTTTAGACGGTCGATTAGAATCTATAGAATAAAAGCAATTTTATTGACCCAAAAATAAATGTTTCAAAATCTTTGACGTTACCTAAGTTGTGTGAGCGGTGGTTTTGTCCTGTACGACCAAGCATTACCTACTCGAAACCATGAAATCACATTTCGCTACAATTGCCACTCCAAACAGCAATATTTAAGGAAAGCAATGCTCCTTCATGCAGTGCGTGTGGGTATTCTATGCTCCAGAAAGGCAAATTGTGTGTATTGACTACCATTACTGGTAATTGTGCACCACCGTTCATTATGTTTTTGTACGAAATCATCTTTTGTATTTAGTTAAATAGAGTCTGGCAGTAAATTACCTTGTTTAATAGGCAGGCACCATCGTGATGGAAGAGTTTAGAGAACTGGCTGGAGAGGAAACTAGCTAGTGCGGAAGATCAGGCCGTAAAGGGTTTTCGAACAATATAAAATAGTCATTCCTATACACTTATACAGTTGACACTGTATACGGGCAACATTTTGGAACTCTGATGCCTTAAAGTGTGCATTTTCACAGATTTTTGTGGATTCACCCTGATATTCTCGATCACAGCAGCAATATGCCCGGTTGAATGCGCAATACGAGGTTGGCCATTTCTTGCCACATCTGTAGTGCATCCAGTTTTGCACGAGGTAGTCAGCCAGTCGTTTAATTGTTTGCGCACATGGAACACGACGATAAAATTCACACTGTGTTGTTACAGCAGACCCAAAATTCGTCACGTAAGCAATAATTTCATGTTCTTTATGCGTGTATTGTCCACTCATTTGGTGTTAACTAATTCTCTAGGTGTCTATTACGTAAGTCAGAGCGCAATGATATAATACATAATTTAGGAAATATAAAGCCTCATGATACTTTGTATTTACCACATTACCACCACGCCACATTACCATAGATTACCACAAATTGTAAAATTAAGATTCTGTATTTAAGAGTGGCATGAGTTTCTTCCAGGCTCTTCTCATAGCCCTACCATCCCGAACCTGGTTTAAAAAAAAAAATTGAAATTTATAAGCGTTGCTTTTGTAACCTAAATGAATAAATGAGTTTGAATTAGAATTTATTGTCTGCGGTATTTTCAGACACAATTAGTGAAACTAATGATACCGCAAATACGCCTCTAAAAATGGGCTCCAATGTACTTATACAATATTATAAAATGACTTGCAGTTTCTAGAAAAGCCACAAATTAATTTAGGGTATCATAATTTATTATATATTCAAACAATTCACACAATGCTCTGATGCATCTAATTTAATTAATAATTGTTATATTGTTCTGCAAGTTATTCTTGTTTTCTTCGACACAAAGCCATTTAAAAGTAAACGTGAAGCAGACAAAACCGCAAGTCACGTCAAGGCTTATCCTATTGAATAAATATAAAATTTAAGCTTTTAAATTATTATGTTTCAAGCAAAGTTTATCAACGTTTTATTATCATAATTGGACCTCTTTGCGCATTGAATTATAATCATTCTGTGGTAGCCCTTTTGGGAATATTTCTGTAATATCTTATTACTTACACTGAAGATTTACAATTAATTTAACAATGAAAGTATTAATGTAGTCATGTTATTGTATTAGAGGTCTTTTGTTGTAAGTGTTCTCACGTGTAAACATTTTTAAAATTTTACTTAACGCCGACATCATAGTCGGACGGGAATATTTAGGCGTTTAACAGATACCAATATTGACCTAATCGATCTTTATATTTTCTGTATAGGTTGTAGTTCTTTTTTTTAAGTGCGATCAGACAAATAGACTGTAAGCAGGTGTGATGTGATTTGACGAACATAAGGAATATAATAATAAAAATATAACACTATACTAATATTAGCAGAAATCAGACTTTATGCATTTAACTCAATTTATCTTCTTTGGATTCGCACAAGCTTTTGAAATGAAGATTCTAAACGCCTGCATTGCCAGAAATTCCCCAATAAATCCAGAATATATGTCGCCGTGTGACAACAGTAAAAATGATTGATTGCAGCACCATATAAGTACTATCAGTTTGTGGGCATGGAGTGGTATTTCAAAATCAAATCTCGGCCTAAACTCTGGAAATTGATAGAGATTCGGAAGTCAAAACATAATAAAAATATTATATACCTCTACTTTATGTAAAACACATTTCAAGGAAAACATGCAAGATTATTTACTTTTTGCTTGTACGTACATTGTACAAAGAGCATCTGTGTGCGACATATCACTTAATAGTCGACCAATTTCATATTGGTAATGAATGAGAAAGCCTCGGGGCAGGATAGAAAGCTTGCGACGAAAAATTCACATACAACAAATTTTTGAATTTTAATACATTGCCGATATGTTTGTGGCAAAGGTAATAATTTATTAGTATTGTGATTCCTTTGTTCTCAGTTTAGCTTTGCTCTCGATGTGAAACACAATTTTATTTATGTTGCATTTTGTGAATAGAAAATGCAGACAGACATTATGAGAATGCATAGACATTATGCATTCTCTAATGGTTAGTGGTTCGACTGCAAAGTTGGTGGTTGTGGGTTCGATTATCGCAAATCTTTGTGTGATGCCACTATTAATTAATAATAATATTAATATTCTACCACATACACACATCACTATCTAGTCCCAATCCAAGCAAAGCTTGTACTATGGAGTATAGGGGTACTAGATAATAGATAAACATATATTTACTTTTTTTTGTTTATACATACATATTATAATACATAGAAACACCCAGACCAAGACAAACATCCATGTTCATGCACACAAATGTTAAAGTTTTTAAGAAGCTGTCTAGTTTGCGACCTAGTGTGAATTATTTTAATATGATATTATACTATATATGGATGTTATCACATCATCTCATTCAAACTATACGTCAACTAAAATATGCATCTATAATAAACTTTTAACAATAGGTCATACTTAGACTAAAAAGTTAATAGCAATAGGTCTAAATCAACGTCAAATTGTTTCGAGAGACGTACGCGTTGTTTACGGTCCGATAAAGCCGTTTTTTGACAGGTTCTCAGTAAATTATCGTTAGGCACTATAAATAAAGGCATCTTGTACTCGCAATAGAGGTTCGCATATCATCAGCATCAGCAGAGATAGCAGATAGAGGATTTCGGGTCCAAATCTACGGTGCACAACACTGACTTTTCAAAGCTGTCGCTTGCTTAACGGTAAAAGATTATGAGGTAACCAGCATACTTAAGATTTCCCTATTATGATCCTTGCGACCAATACTTAACCAGCGAAGTATACCATGGTCTTATCTTTCTCATAGCGAGAAGACGTCCGTTCTCGACAGAGTTCATATACAAGGCTGATAATTATGAAAATAGAATTCTTAATTAGTACTATGGCATTTATTTATTATCTTATAGAAACACTGTGAGATTTCAACCAGTCCCGACAAGTATTTTCATTTGCAAACTGTTTCTTTTTATATATATAATTTATATTAAAGACGACTTAGAAAAACTCGATCATGCCGAAATATTGGAGATAAACGATCCTAACTTGGCCGCGAACAAATTTGTGTCTATGATCTCATCTGTAGTAAATAAAAATACTCGAAAAACCCGACAAAGTAATAGAAATAGAATCCTCAAACCGTGGATGACACCCGACTTACTCTGTTGCATCAGGAATCGTGACAGTCTACACATTAAATCAAAGAAGGTGCCTGACAACATGACACTTAAAATTACCTATTCACCTTACAGAAATTTTTGCAACTTCTGCGCAAAGTGAAAATAGCTTACGGCAAAAGTTTAATCGAAAACGCAGGGAAAGATACAAAGGCCCTATGAAAGGCCATTAAGACTCTGACAAACACCAATAAACTTAAAGTTAGTCCTGTAGAACTCCTTAAAATATCTGGAAACCCACAAACATCTATCAACAACGTCTGTAAATATTTTACATACACAGGAAAAAGATTGGCTGACCAAATTTTAACTTCATCTTCGGCATCACACTTACTGACCTCCCCAATTACCTATGTAACATAAAAAGTGCCCTTAACTCGATGGCCCTCTTGGAGGTATCCGAGGTGGACTTAGAAGCCATTATATTGCAACTTCGTTTGGACTGTGCGGTGGGCTCTGACGATATTCCCTCTCAGGTATTGAGACAGTCTCGACATGTGCTTATCTCCCCCATCACTCATATATGTTACCGGGCTTTATGCACAGGTATATTTCCCGATAGTTTCAAGACTGATATTGTCCATCCAATATATAAGAACGGGGACAGAGATTGTGTCAGTAATTATCGGCCTATCGCAGTGCTATCTGCCCTCTCAAAAATCCTTGAGAAGGTATTGAATAGCGCACTTCAAAATTATCTCGCTAAATATAACATCCTAGCAAATAACCAGTATGGATGCCGTCGAAACGTATCAACTGAAGATGCTGTACAAGACTTGACGAGCACAATAGTTGGAAATCTTGACAACAAAGTTAAATGTCTCTGTGTTTTTTTGGACCTCTCTAAGGCTTTTGACACGGTCTCTGTTCCCATAGCAAAGCAAAGTTGGAAAAACATGGCATACGAGGCACGGCGCATGACATCTTCAAAAACTACCTAAGTGACAGTAAACAATCCGTGAAAATAGAAAGCTATGTGAGTGATGAGGATGAAAATGTATCTTACGGTGTCCCACAGGGGAGCATCCTTGGCCCAACCCTCTTCCAAATATATATAAACGACTTCTGCACTATGTCGCTTCCTTATACTAGGATTTTTACATATGCCGACGACACGGCGATACTTGTTTCGGGTCCAAATTGGCAGCTGGTTAAAGAGAGAACGGAATACTCCCTTGAAAAATTATGTGTTGGCTCAAAAGTAATTTACTTACTTTAAGTCTCACCAAAAAAAAAATGTACCGTTTTCAATAACAACAATAAATAGCCCACCGTGAGACTTCAGCATTAAAGCTCACACATGTTCTTCCCAGAATAACTGCAATTGCCTTGAACTTACTCGGGTCGACTGTGCTGGGTACCTAGGTGTGCAACTGGACAGAGGACTGAAATGGGACAGACATATAGCCCTTATGATAACACGAACAAGGCGGCTAATATACATTTTTTAAAATCTTAGAGATATAGCAAACCTAGAAAAACTTAAATTAGTTTACGTAGCTTTATTTCAGTCCGTTGTTCAGTACTGCATTACAGTATGGGGTAGGTAAGCCAAAACATGTCTTATTAGGGTTAAAATGAGCGCAAAGAGCTGTATTGAAGGTAATGACAAGAAAACCCTATCGTTACCCAACAGTGCAAATATTTTCAGACTGCAGAGTCCTGTCAATTCGTCAGCTTTTTGTGCTCAAAGTTATAATGAAGAGGCAGCCATCTGTACCCCCTCCTGAGCTAACAAGCGCTCCAAAAGGCTAGCCTGTTCCAATATTCGGCGTTAAACATCATTTGGCAGACGACAATTTAAAAGTGTAAGCATTAAGATATATAACACGGCTAATAGGTTACTAAATATTGCAGGACTAAATAAACACGACGTCAAAAAGAAGGTTACTTATTGGCTACCACAACTTGACTATAGTATGACTGAGAAATTACTTATATACACTACTTAAAAAAATAAATGCACATACACACACACACAAACAAACACACACACACAAACACACACACACACACACACACACACACACACACACACACACATCACACACAAATACACACCTACACTTAATAATTTATTTGATGATTTTTTTACTTTTACTTACAAATTACGCATATAATAATTAAATAATTAATTAATACTAACTTGTCAACGCGTCGTACAGTGAGAACTGTCTCTCCATCAAAAGCTATAAAATTCACTACGAATGAACACTGTCTCCCAACATACAGGCTCAGCCTAGTTTGGGACTCAGTTTCGGTACCTTAAGTGCCTTAGATATATGTATAATGTATTGTGTCTCCTAAATCACTGGCCTTGTATGTCTATAGAATTTGTGACAATAAACATTTTTATTTATTTTATTTTATTATTATATATATAATTTTTTAGAACATTATTTTATTCATCATCAGCCTTTATCAGTCCACTGCTGGACTAGGCCTCTCCTTTGAAAGGAGGAATAAGCCTACTATACCACGCTGGATAAACGGGTTGGTATAGGGTTTGTATCAAGTTTTCCTTCTCTTACAGTGCTGTTTTCTGCATAATATGCTCCCTCTGTCGGCTCTTACGACACCCATGGGATGATATGGGGTGGTGACAATCCGTATTCTTAATCCGTCACCACACGGATTATTTTATTATTCAGTTCATATTACATCTAGAACTAATTCAAGAAGGATTAAAACGCGTATCCCGTACCTCTACTCTTCCCTGATGATAATTACTTTGAGTATGGCGCCATTGATTATCATAGAAATAAGACGCTACTAGAAAGGACTGCGCTCTATATGAAGCCTCTATGTGCACCTTATTTTAGTTCTAGGGATGGTATATTTTTAAAATGCCAAGTCAGTGGGGCGCGGGAAATGCTTAAATCCGATAGATATCTGCATGGCAGTCTGTTGGTATCTGAACTACTTTATCGCTGCCTCTAATAGTCTTTGGAATGTGTGATAGTAAAGAGCGGTGCACTTGATGGTAAGCCTTAATATCGGATGTCTCTCAAGCCACAATTTTAAAAAGGACAAGTTATAGTGCTTGGCAAGCGCCACAGGTATCATTATAGAGCCTGCACGTACGTGAGTGAAATTACTGCTGAAAGTGCACTCTGCACGACAATGAGCTAGACGAATGAATCATATTGTAGTGTTATTTATTGGGCTGCCTCGTTAGTATAGTGGGTAATGATCCTGAATAATAGGGTAGAGGTAAAGGGTTTGATACCCGATTCAAATACTTGTGTGATCGATTCGCTGATTTATTCTGTGTCTAAGTGTAATTTATTAATAATATAAATTATGTTTTCGAGAATATGTATGTATTGTATGTGTGCTTGGAGTAGTCGTATTCTAGAGTGGAGACCGCACCTTGGCAATTGTAGAGTAGGTTGCTCTCCGATTAGGTGGAGTGACAATATAGGCGATATGGCTGGTAGCAGCTGGAGGAACGAAGAGCCAAAAATCGGGCTAAGTGTTGTGTCATTGCAGATGCTGTATCCAGCAGTGGACTGTGTTAAGCTGATGATGATATATATGCTTATCTAAATATATGTTTATATCTGATTGCCATAGAACAGGTTCTGCCTTGTTTCTGTTGACCACATGTGATTTGTTTGATATTACGGCATTTAATTCTAATCTACAACACCTATTACATTTTTTGATACAAAGCTATATTGGATACTTTATTAAAATAAACTAAGAAAAGTATTGTACATGTAAAATAAAATGAAAAAAAGGTATTACTTACGTTGAATACTCACAGTGTGCCTAAGTTTTTATTAAGCTCAGTCGTTGAATACAACTCGGTCGTGAATATTTATAGAATGAACGCAGTCTTATGAAAGGACGCGAGTCTTTCAAAATAAAACTCACTGGTCATAAAGACCCAAGTTGTGAGAGTTATAATAAAAATTCTAGTCTAAAATCCGAAGTTTTAGAATCCAGCAAAAATAAATGGAGGAGTAAAATTATACGAAGACTCTAGTTTGCCAAGATTAGGTATTATATTTTGCCGCATTACTTATTTAACTTATAAATGTTTTGGTTAAGGTGCTTTGAACAAACATGCACCAATGGCGTAGTGGTTTATGTGATCGAAGTGTGTTGTGGCATTCACAAATTGTTTCGTGTCTAGTATAGGTCTTGACAGACGGACGGACAACAAAGTGATCCTATAAGGGTTCCGTTTTTTCCTTTCGAGGTACGGAACCCTAAAAAAGCAATGACTCTGAGTTTGTTTCGGCTTTTCTTCTCAAGAAGTCATTTAGCTAGGAAAAGCCGGCATCATCTAGAATAGGGTTTTGACATGTATGAGTGTTGTAAACAACCAAAATGCAGAAATAAATATGTCTTTATGTCTTCAATAACGGCCTAGTATCTATTATACAGTGTCATGACTATATAAATCGAGAAGAGTTTACACCACCTGCAGCCAGATTGATATTATGAATGTGCTTTAAAAAGTCTGTTTCTACATAAGAGTCAACCTTTCCTTTGTTCTCCTCGTTTAAGCTCTCTCTTCAGTAACGGGGAAGAGTTACAGGATGGGTCGCGTGGTGACTCGATATTATTCGAGTTACGGATGACGGAAGATGTCAGAGACTCAGCCACTAGCGAACGAGTTCAACCCCTTAAAGCCACCGCGGTGTCCTTGATGTCTCATAGCAACGTGGAGTCGCGGTTAGCATACTTTCCTGAGACTCCTTCTATTCTAAAGGCTATCTGAACTAACTTGTCCTCAACAGTCCTCAAGAATTTACACACTAAAATAAACATTTTAGTTATACCTAATTCTAATATGATTTCTATTGTATTTCGCGTGAAGTCAACTCATTTAGTACACATACACAGTCCACTTAAGCACTGGATAATGATTATGAGACTTAATGGAGGCCATCAAGTTGAAAAATCGGGCCAATTAATAAAATGTAAAAATATTATGTAGAAGAATAAAACGTAAACGGCAAATCAGGACGTTTCACAATACAAAACATAAATGCGCTTTCTTGTGGTCAAGCTTGAGTAAATAAGTCAACGTATTTGTGTGGCAGTATGCAAGCGCAAATTTGTTAATTATGGTAGTAACACAACGTTACGAAGGCACGTGACTGTAATTCGAGAAGGTTCGAACAAAAGTGCCTACTTTTCTCCATTATAATTTACGACAAATCCCGGTGTTGTTCCACACAGCTGATATTGGCTAATTGTTGTAAAAGCTTGAACCAAAGGAAATTTTCATAATCTTAAGTGTTCTCAAGTGCAAATAAAGTTTTAAGTGTATGCTGTAACTGTTGTTGTTTTTGTAAACCCGTTATCGGGTGGTGACTTCTCTTTATTGGTGATATTTTAAGGCTACATTATAAGTTATATCTTAGTTATTTCGGGAATCTAAGAACTTCTTTAAATAAACTGATTCACCCGCATCACCGCCAACCCACATCGCGTGCAATTAACCAACCACGCTAGTATGGCTTACTACATGATTTATTTATTTGTGTACTTTGTAACCGTACAAAGTAAATAGTTTTACTTGTGAGTGCTAACGAGTACTTCGCTGTTAGAGAAAAGTGTAAAAGTCTAAAGAAACAGCTCGACACAGCCACCCGGCACCCCCATCATCGCACTGAAACTAAAAATATTACTCTTTATGAGATCAAATATTCTTGTAGAGACCGCATCGACGCTTTTGAAATGAGGTGTTGGCGAAAAATGCTGCAGATCCCTTGGACTGCCTTCCGCACCAATGCGTCTACTCTGCGAGATCTTAACATAAAAACAAAACTATCCACCATCTGTCTTCGCAGAATACTGGAGTTTTTCGGACATATTGCCCGCAAAGACTGTCATAACGTCGAACAGTTGATAGTGACAGGCAAGGTTAACAGCAAAAGACCTAGAGGCCGCAGTCCAATAAGATGGTCGGTCCAAATCCGATCGTCACTGAACACCAAACTCCACAAAGCCCTCCACGAAGCAAAAGACCGGAACAAATGGAGGCAGATAGTCACTGAAAAATTGATTCAGCGGGGGAGTCACGACCCTCAAAAATGAGGAATATGACGTGAGGAGGAGGAGGTTCTGGGAAGAAAGTAACAATGCCAACCTGGCAATCAGCCAAAACTAAATTAGATATTGGAGTTTGCGTGCAAAAATATAGGAAACCGAGAACAAATTTAAATGGAGTCGGCTGTGACTCTGAAATTGTGGAATAAAATAACACCGGGAAGATTGAGGTTGGTCCCCGTACAACGTACGGGTGGGCCTTGTGTTGTCACGTGCTTCAAATGTAGTTACACCAAACGAAACCGATATTACACCTAAATGGAATAGGTTCCTTTTTAATAAGCTTTTGTGACCCTTCTGGGAAACTTGTGAAAAAATGCACCAACTTGTGGGAGGTAGCAAACTTTGTCGAGTTTGTTTTGAAGACTCCCTCGTACCACACTTGAGACGCGCATAAATGTAAAAATGTTGCATTTTATAAAATATAGTGCTGTGATGCAGCAGCGAATTTCAAATTCCGAATACGAAAATATACGTGGACTTTTAAAGAATTCATTTGCAATGCATTTAAATCTTAAAGATGTTACTCCGTTGACTTCATAACAACTTTGTGAGATTTAAAGTGGAAGTAATAAAGATAAATAATTACTCAAGAAACTTGCTCATAGTTTCAGCACAGGGAATAATGGCTTCAGAAGTTTTGTTAAAATGCACATTGCAACGCGATGCACTCGTAAGAAAATAGAAATGACAAAATTGTGTTACGTTCGTATTCGTTTCAATCTCGGTTTAGGTTAGTCATTATTTCTGAGATTCATACCGACTGGGTTATAAGACTTTATATAATACATGCACGGGATAAAACCGACCGGACTAAATAATAACGTCGTGATGCTGGCAACGATGATTTATTATATCGCTTTCCTCGACCGCCCGAATGAACCACATGAAAAATGATCGCGGTTATTGCTAGCAGCAACTCTGCAGTTGACGCTTTGTTTAAGCACAAATGACTCCCACTATGAACTTGTTATTTCGTCCGCCTTATGTTTTTACCAGATTGTGAGCGCGACCTGCCCGTTGCGATGTCGTCCTCTAGCTTTCGCCACACTTTGATCAATTATCCCGCCACGCTAAATCTCACTTTTTTATTCGATTGCCGGCTTGCATGGTTAAATACCAAACAATACTTTGTTTTCTGCGTGTTTATTTATGTCGAAGCTACTTAGTTTTATTCAAAACAAAAAACCGTAAACTCTCTATTGTATGGATGAACTTGTTTACTTTCTACGGTTACAAAGTACACAAATAAATAAATCATGTAGTAAGCCATACTAGCGTGCTTGGGTAATCGCACGCGATGTGGGTTGGCGGTGATGCGGGTGAATCAGTTTATTTAAAGAAGTTCTTAGATTCCCAAAATAACTAAGATATTACTTCTAATGTAGACTTAAAATATCACCAATAAAGAGGTGTCACCACCCGATAACGGGTTTACAAAAGCTGCAACACTTACAGCATACACTTAAAAGTTTATTTGCACTTGAGATCACTTATGATTATTAAAATTTCCTTTGGTATAAGCTTTTACAAAAATTAGCCAATATCAGCTGTGTGGAACAACACCGGGATTCGTCGTCGTAGAAAAGAAGGAGTCTCAAGAAAGTACGTAACCGCGACCCCACGTTGCTATGAGACATCAAGGACACCGCGGTGGCTTTAAGGAGTAGAACTCATTCGCTAGTGGTCGAGTCTCTGATATCTTCGGTCATCCGTAACTCGAATAATATCGAGTCACCACGCGACCCATCCCGTAACTCTTCCCCTTAACTGAAGAGAGAGCTCAAACGGGGAGAGCAAAGGAAAGGTAGACTCTTATGTAGAAACAGACTTTTTAAAGCATCATCGTAATATCAAACTGGCTGCAGGTGGTGTAAACTGTTCTCAATTTATATAGTCATGATATTGAATATTAGATACTAGGCAGTTATTGGACTCAAAACACACGCCATTAATCGTTCAGTGTTAGTAGTAAGCGCTATACGTTACAAATTAGATAGATACAGCCTGAGCTGAACGCTAATCCGATGTACTCACACAGAGACGCCTGCATAAAGCGATTTCAGTTAAGTCGACAGAATGTCGATTTGGTCATTGAATAGTATGCAGAATTACATAAGTTAATTTTGAGCTCATGTACTCTTGATGTTCTGTGACTGACAATTCTTTTTTTTCGTGCGAGTGTGTGGCCAACTCCGTTCCCGGTTTATATGTTCAAACGCTTTGACGTAGGCTTACAATATTTGTCATTAGATAAGAATCAAGTCTGATGGAGTAACGTACCCTGCGAAGGACAGTACCACACTGGTGTGAATTTAAGTTGGTGCCACGAGAAGATAGACTTTTTGTAAACACACATTCAGGGCTTTGAGTGTTACTTTTTGAGTGCAAAGATTCAAATTAACTAATAGTAATGTAATCCGGCCAGAAAGTATTTATTAAAAGAAAGAGCTAAGAATTTAGGTGACAGGTACAGGTTACTACTTTTCAAATACAGTAAGTAAGAAACTTAAATATGAGTGTGAGTTTCATCAACCGATCATTATGTTATTTTACATTATCAAGGCCACAGAAAGGGATATTTAAGGGATACCGATTTCCACGCGGCTGAAGACGCGGGCACAGCTAGTTCCTTATATTAGTAGGGATTAGCCAAGGCTGTTACAATAATTAGATATTATTAGTTTAATTAAGTTAGCGAACTTTAAAAGCGAACGAAGTAATGACAGTGCATCATAATTATGTCAATGTATAATGTGACAGTACTGACAGATATAGCACATGCACAGCAACTCAATTATTACAGCGCACGCGTTATTACTGTCAATTGGTAGGAGGTTTGTCCCTTCAAACTTCGACCCTCTCTAAAATCCCTCTTAGATTATTTTTTGCATTTTATTGTATCCTATGTGTTTTCCTGGTTCTGAGCTACCTCCCCACCAATTTTCAGCCAAATCGGTTCGGCCGTTCTTGAGTTATAAATAGTGCAACTAACACGACTTTCTTTTATATATATATAGATATAAAATATAAAATTAAAACCAATGTCATTTTTTTATAAGAAAGTCCTAAAATATGTGACATAACCTTAGGTGGCAAGGATTAGACTTCTTGCATGCATGAGTAATTATAATTTTACTAACTAGACAAGTCGTGTAATAGTCAGAATAATTATATTTAGTAATTTAAATATAAATAAACTGTGTATAGATAGTTCAACTCAGTTGTGCGCGCGGCCCTATGTGTGGGTAAACCTTGTACATATACAGTGACTTTGTGTGCGTGACAAGAGGTACAGTTGGGTACAAATACAAATACAGTTATTTACGGGTTATATACGGTTTTTTTTAAAAACCAGTTATTTCCTAATATAATGTTTATTTATTGAACATTATTCTGTATCGCTACTTGAAAAATCAAATGATGAATTTTCAGATTCGCTGCTCTCACCAAGGTTAATTATGATTTCTGACGCCATGTCAAAATGTCTATAGATAGATAGATAGATAACAACTTTATTGCGCACATACAATTGTTACAAATTATGTACAGATATCTTAAATTTACAAAAATAAAAATAGTAAATGCACAAGGGCGGCCTTATCGCAAAATGCGATTTCTTACAGGCAACCTTAGGATGGACATACTGGAAAGGATAGGTTTGATGGTGTAGTTATCAAATATATGTGGAATCTTATAGTTATTTGAATGCAATGTACATACATATGTAGATACCTATATATATTTATATAAATACATATACAAAAAACATAAGGTATATATAGCTATAGTATTCTTCTTCTTTCTTTTGTACATGTCGACATGTATTACCCCACATCCCTTCATCAATTTGACTTAAACGTTCATTTATGAGTTTCATTATTTCCGTCACATTTTGGTCGACATTATGTGAAGCAATATATTTTTTTTTAATTCCCCACACATTTTCTTAGGGGTTTAGTTCAGGATGATATGGTGGCAATCGAAGAACTTTTATGCCATATGGCTGAAGTATGTCGTCAATCTTGTAATAGATATATTTTCTTTATATTTTTTAATCAAATTATACGGTTAAATTTTTTTCATATCTTGATTAAAAGCTATATTTTTTTCTGTCAGCCATCTCTGCATTATTTTCAATTTTTTTGGAATTATAATTTGGGGCTCTGTCATTTTGAACGTTATGGTATGAGGCATTATCAAGCACAACCACAGAGTTAGGTGGAAGATTCGGTACTAGACGTTCTTTTAGCCACTTTTCATAGTTTTCTGCGTTCATGTTAGAGTGGTAATCACCAGAAACACTATTTGCTTTGTATGGCAATAGTGCGTTAGGTACGAAACCTTGTTCTGAACCAGCATGTACAATGATAATTATTTGTCCTTTCGACAGGTTTCTCTTTAAAGGTAGTCCATCTTTATTACCCCATCCTTTGTTTTGCACATGATTAGTTAAGATGTAGCTCTCATCTGTATATATTTCTTGACGGTATCTGAGTAAATTTTTTAGGTAGGAAAATCGTAGTTTTTGGATGTCATGCCACTCTATAATAACACGTCTGTTATCCACAGTTTTTCGCCATTTGTATCCCAACTTTATCAAAGCTGTACGCAGAGTCGAAATACTTCCATCATAGTTAAGTTTATCATGAAATATTCTTTTCAACTTTGGCAAGGTAGGTAACTCGCGATGTTCTACATTTAGAACATCGCGAGTTACCTACCTTGCTAAACATCAGAGTCAGATTCTTTTCCTTCAGCCAATATATCAGTAATTGTTCTCTCTGATACTGCCATTGCTGTTCTTTACCGTATGCTATTTAAATGTTCACTTAATTTCGATATTAAAATTGGACTTGCACTGCAAACTGGATCACTTACTAGTTCCAATATATATCTCGCATCTATTTTCAGAAAATTGTATACCTTAGCAGTGGTTTTTCGAGTCTAAAACAATATGTAAACGTCAACAAGGATAAATTTTTTCGTATATAGAATCATAGTAAATAAACATCTAAATTTAAAATTAAAAAATATTTATATAAATATTGACGACCGGTTGGCGTAGCGGTAGTGTAAGCGACTGCCACGCCGAAGGTCGCGGGTTCGATTCCCGCTCAAGTCAAACATTTGTGTGCGTGAACACGGATGTTTGTCTTGGTCTGGGTGTTTCTATGTATAGTATGTATGTATTTACAAAAAAAAAAAGTATATATGTATGTTTATCCATTGTCTAGTACCCATAATACAAGCTCTGCTTAGTTTGGGACTAGACGGTGTTGTGTGAATGTGAAAAAAAAAAAAATAATAATAATTACCTGACCTCTTAAAAATTGTCTCCGTGAAGAACTAGATATTTTCGTAAACGACTGTACCCGTAAGAAAAAGCGATAAGAACACGTCTTGCTCGGATGACGACTGCTGCGTCACTGCCACACGAATTAAAGTTGTATATTTACAAGCCCACGCACACATAGTGCCGCACGCACAATTGAGTTGAACTACCTGTACGTATATGTTTTTAACTTTACATATAATCGTATATATTTATTTAAAAGTCATCATATATACTTATTTAAAAGTCATCAATAAAATAAATAGCCAATAAATGAACGAATTGTATCACAAAATTCCAACTACGTAACTATCTACACTGGGGCTCGGGCTTCACAAGCAGTCACAAACTTATTTTATAAGGACTTACTTAATATAAAATAAAATTATTTAATAAAAAATGACTACAAACATCTTTATCATCACCTAAACTGAAAGACATCCACTGCTGGACATGGCCTCCTCAAAGGCTCTCCACACAACTTCAATCATAAGCCGCCTGAATTTCACCGCCTCCTGCGACCTTAACCCAATATCTTCTTTATAATATTATACACGGTGTAAAAAGACCCATCACCAAGCTGAAGTCTACTCGCTATAGTAATAGTCGTCCTACACATCTAGGTAGGTCATACTTAGCAAAACAACACCTCGGAAACGATTTTTTTAGTAGACACATTTTATAAGCCGCTATGTAAAGTACGCGCTTGCAATTCTCGAGATACTTACCTATCCAAGGGTAGGGCTATATAAAGAACAAATTGGCGCGTGAAATGCATAGATTTTGTACTTTTTTAAAAATTGTATGGTAACTTTGAGACTCAATATCTCCGGAAGCAGTAATTTTCAAGGTATGGTGCAGAAGTAAAGAATTTTCGTTATGGGTCTTTTTAAGAATAACAACAATCTTACATCGTTTTCACCTAGATGTGGTGTACAATATTTACCAAATAATAGTAAAATACAACTAAACATGAACAAAATAAAAAATCGAGTAGTCATACTCATTTTTAGTAGTTAGCTAGACTATCCTGTCAAATCTTATTAGTCTACTGAGCAGAGCCTGAATTCTAAGGCATAAAGTCGTGGCTGCCCCCTGGTAATGTTGAGACCCTTATAATGACACATTTCAGTACTTACTCTAAATAAATAACTTGAGCAGCACATGACCGTACATCACAGTCTATATTTTTTTAAACACACTTTTATTGCATCATCTATAACGATCTTGTGCCTGTCCAGACGGCTCCGCCTGCCCTTCCTTTAGAGTTACACATTTATCCTGTCTCATCCAGGCATACCTATCTCAACCATGCCGTCTAGCAACAACATAATACTATATCCCAAAATGAGTTACAACAGCATGAGTGTTAATGAACATAGTTTGACAATTTTCTGGGAGTTTTCTGTCGCTGGGAGCTGTAGTAAATGGCAGACTACTTAAAATTATGCCTTAAGGCGCTGACAACCGCTATTGAGTTGAGCTGCTGCTGAAAAATAAAGAACAACCAAGTTCTGTATTTAAATATGATACGTTATTGTTATAAATTTTACCAACGTATGTTGATAATTAATACAGATATTTTTGTTGGAAGATCATTTTAAGAGGTTAGTTAACTATTCTTTTTGATCGAGAAACCTTTACAAAAATAGTGTTTTGAATACAACAGGCTTCTCAGAAATATGTTCAAGATTAACATATATTTTTTCCGCTGTCACAAACTTTATAGATTTAGCAAAAAAATTTATTTGAGACAAGCCTATTTGGCTGTCGTCAGCGTCTTAATGTTTTCTATTATAAGGGTATAATATGATATCGCATGTCGAATTAGCATGTATGTATTTACAAAAAGACCACATTTATCCGTTTTCTAGTAACCATAATACAAATTCTGCTTATTTTGGAACTAGATGATGCTGTGTGCATGTGGTAGAGTATTTTTATCATTATTTATCAGTAGGAAATAGCAAGGGAGTTAGTACTGAAACTAACTGGGGTAGACCTGTAGTTACGCTTCTAACTGTTTGAACTGTATTAAGGATTAATTTGCAAAACTTAATGGATTTCCAAAATAAATGAACTAGGTTGACTACGGTAGAAACCTTTGGTAGACTAAACAGACATGATATTCGGTTTTGAGCTATTACAGATTCCTTTCATTTCTCTGTCCCGTCTTGTTTGTGCAGTATTTCTTCCCATATATCAAATTCACGACTGGTTCCTTTGTACCAGGAGGAAAAGACTATACATGCCAGTTTATCCTTTATTCGTAAGTAAAATATTAAAATTCTTTTGCACAAATATTTTTAACAAACTATTTTTAACCATCCTTTGAAACAATAAATTTTGCAATTAATTGAACTAACTTCTAATAAAAAATCTTTATAATTAGAGATTTCTTTTATTGGACCACGTTCTAATTGATTCAACGTTTTGAGTAACAACGTCCTATCTTAACATTGAACCCACAAATTGTTTCACAGACTCCGGCGAAAACAGTCCTTTTTTAACCTCAGACGCTTAAAACTTCAATAATGTTCGTAAAAAAACGTCTTATTATTCTATAAGGCCTCTACTTTTTGTTGCACAATATTGCATAAAAATCGATTACCCTGTGAATATTAATTACGGTAATCGTCTTTTTGCGCCAGAGTTGCGTTTCTGAACAACTCCATCGAAAAACATTCTAAATAATCATCGATCGCTGTTAACTATAATCTGAATTAAAAAGTAATAAATACAATAATCTGTGTTAATTTAGGAACTTAAAGTTGTATATAGTGAAGTAATACTTGAAAAACATCGTGACTCACCAGAATTGAAATCTTGACTTGCAAACGCGGTATGTAAGTTTGAAAACGCCGAAATAAGATCAGGCTCTTCTGAATCTCCTTGAATCTTATTTAGTATTTTGCGTGATCCTGATATCTTTACAAGTATCCCTTATTATTTAAAAAACTGAATAAATTGAGTTTTCTAAAGTCTTCTTCTTCTGCCTGCCCTGTTCCCATATCATTTGGGGTCGTCGCAGAATGTCTTTTTCTTCCATTCTCTTCTATTAGATGTCATCTGAACATTCACTCCCTTTTCATTCATGTCATCTTTCACAAAATCCATCCATCTTTTCTTTGGTCTCCCTCTTGCCTTATGCCCCTTAACTCTCAAATTCATCACTTTTCTAGTTACATGATTTTCATCCCTCCTCATCACATGCCCATACCACGCCAAACGATTTCCTTTCAGCTTTTCTTGCACCGGTGTAACTTTCAAACTACCCCTGTTTGAAATAGAATTAGTTTTTATTATAAGTCAAATCGATTAGATCGATTGAGTAACATTTTGTTTAGTCTATTGAAAATTTCTGACAGTGGTCACACTGAACTGTCACTTCCGTTGGCGCCTTGAAAAATTAACACGCCGTTTGCACGCTCACGTGCCTTGTACCTAATTAATAATTGATCGCCCTTTGAATTAACGCGAATTGAATCAACTTGTAATTAACTTAATACGTAATTGCCGCTTTTGACTTCCGGCAAAGTTTGTTGTAAATTGATGACATATTGAACATTTGTGAAAAGTTTTGTGAACCGTAAACGTGCATCGTGGTCTGGAGAAGGACTTCGCTGAATTGTACAGTGGTATCTATTCGATTCTCTTGTTATTTTGGCCAAAATTATTAGTTAATCCTATAGGTCCACTTCAAGAACATCACCAGGAGATATAAGGTAAAATTTTCATATAACTACATTATAATTTGTCATCGCTGAGAATCTCAGCAATATATGTCAGACATTTGATTGCTTTAGGACAACTGGATGAATATAAATTAGCTTCTACTGTGCCTACAACCAACTCCCAGTAAGCCTACGGTAATACTAGACATAATTTTGGTAGCAGAGCGTAGTTGAAATTTAGCCGCTGTTGCATTACTGAGTATAAACTCAGATTGGTATGAGCTTGTATCTTATCACCTTGCAGACAGTATTGTAGTGTTTGTCAGGTCAGTTATTGTCTAAAATACATAATACTAATTGTATAAGTTGACCTAGATAATTTGAAACACATTGTCACATAACCTGAATCAGTAATTGTTGATTTGTATTGTTGAAAAATCTAACTTAAATTTGTTGTTGCATTAATAAGTCAGTTTGTTTGGATATATAACAGCTGTATGTATCAATAAATTAGTAGTAAATTTAGTTTATTGCATATATTCATAAACATTGTAATAATCAAATTTGACCTTGCATAGATGGGCGGGTCACATTAAAAATCAACTTGATAAACCCTTGTTTTGTTGTAATATACGGATAATATTGTTAGGTAACACATATTCTGTGTGTACTTACAGTTGTATATATCATAAATAATATAATCAAGTCTGTCTGTTGCAAATAATTGATTAATTAAGTTGAAGTTTCAACTTTATTAATTTGTTATAAGTTATAACTTTTGATAACTTTTGTGCTTGTTTCAATATACTGAAACCTTTAATTTTGTTGGGCAGTAAATACCTGTCACTTGCCTGCACTTGCAGTAAACAGGCTAATACTTTGTTGGTTTCAAAGAATTAAGAAAAATTAAGTTTTGATTGTTAATTTTATTTAACGCTTGTCCGGGCTCCTTTGAAATTTGATTATGTCAGCTATCAAGGACTTGCGTGCGGTTGCTGGTGCTATTGCATCAGATTTGCGCTGGTTTGCCTCGGCCAGTGCCTTGGTGAACCGGCCTGATCGCCAGCAGGCCTTACTTCAAAGGTACGAGCGGATCGATGATCGCCTGGCAAGTGTGGAACAGCAGTTCCGCACTTTCAGCGCTTGCTGTCTTGAAGTGTCAGTCACTGATTTCACTGCTGACCAGCGAAATAAGGTCAGTAAAGACTATGCCCAGGTCTTAGTCCTGTATGATGCTGTCTCCAATAGTGCGAGACAACTAGTTGCCGATAGGGAAGGGCAACCCGGCCTGAAGCAGGAGCTTCCTAGGTCAGCACCGGGGCTGGTGAGTAGGCTCCCTACTTTGGACCTCCCCCATTTTGATGGCTGCCTAGGAAGCTACCTGGGCTTCGTTAATTTGTTCCACAGCCTAGTCAATGATAGGGCTGACCTTCGGCCGGCACAAAAGTTGGCCAATCTAATGTCGGTTCTGGATGGGGAGGCTAAGGGCCTCATCCAGCATCTGCCCGTGTCTGACGAGGCGTACCAGACGGCTCGGGACCTAATCACCCGTAGGTACCATAATAAGCGTGGCCTCGCCGACACGCACATCGAGCAGATTTTGGGTTTGCCGACGCTCACCCGGGTCTCTGGGTTACGCACCCAACTTTTGAACCCGCTTTTGATGGCCATCAACGCACTTAAGTGCCTTGACCTGCCCGTGGACCAATGGTCCTATCTATTGGTGCACATTGTGCTGAAAAAGCTGCCTGCCGACCTGAGGTCGCGTTTTGAACAGCGCTTTGGTGGGGATAGCGCGACCCATCTGCCCCCCTTTGCTGACCTGGAGAGGTTCCTGGAGGATGAGTGCCGGGTCTTGGACAACTCCGGTGGTGACACGCCGGCTAAGACGCAGCCGCCCAAGGTCAAGGAGCAGGCTCGCGTTCACACCCGAGCCAATGTTGACCGGCGCCCTCCTCGCTTTGCGGTCACGCAGAGCCCAGCGGAGTGCTCCTACTGCAAGGTCACGGGGCACAGAACGGCCAGTTGTAGGGCATTTTTGGACCTTCATGTCGCCTCTCGTAGGCGCATCGCGAATCCCCTTTGCTTCTCTTGTTTGGGGTCCCACTACCAGCGAGACTGCCCAAACTCTCGCCCCTGTCCTCACTGTGGAGGACAGCATTTGGACATTCTCTGCATGAATGCCAGAGAGGTTGGCCGCTTGTCCAACCATCCGACGCCGCGCACAGGCGGGTGTTTTGAAGGTGGCAGCCGAGGCTCATCGGCGCGCAGCCGAGAGTCGCCTCGCTCAATTGATCGCCACTCAACCCGCTTGGAGAACCGTAGCGTGCGCACGCCTCCTCTCTCTCGCGCACCTGAATGTGCGACCGCCCAGCGTCACCAGCACCATGACTGCTGCCCCAGGTATTCCCCTCCTTTGGCGGAGCGTCCCCGCCTTGACTCGCGCCCACCTCGTTTTGGGCGGGTGCGTCATTATGACCCCCCACAGATGGCGCGCGGATCGAGTCATCGCGCCTTTGAGGACTTCAAGCCGCACCCACATTTTGACTTGCCTGGTCCTGGCCAACGGTCGCCGCCCAGGCAACAATAGGTCATTGACCCCTGCCTTATAACGCCAACCTCCCCCATTGAGACCGTTATCCTACCAACGGTTGCTGTTAGGGTCTGGGGACCCACGGGGACCTCTGTTGTTGTCCGTGCTTTATTGGACACAGGTTCACAAGGTTGCATTGTTTCCACTTATTTGGTAGGGCTGGTTGAATTAAATATGGGCTCTTTTCCAAATTGTATACGGGGCATAGGTGACGTAGCCTCTAATGTTGAAGGGCAAGTTAAGGTTTTGTTTGGCCCTGTTGAATCTTCACACCCGAGGATTAAAACCTCGGCTATTGTGTTGAAGAATATTTTGGGTATGCACCCACAGAAACAGCTACCCGCTGCTGTGGTGAATTTGACACCGGGATTGGAACTGGAAGACCCCAAATTTGACACACCGGGACAAATTGACTTGTTGATTGGCTCTGATGTCCTCGGTGGAATTTTGATTGGTGGGAAACGGGTCTTGGTGCCAAATGGTTTGACTGCCATCCCGACCATATTTGGATTTGCTTTGATGGGACCTGTACCTAGGGACCCCCCTCCACCCGAACTTGATAATTTGTTGGCTGTAGGCTCTGCTCTCTCTGATGCAGTTCAGAGGTTTTGGGAGGTAGAGGAGCCCCCTCAAGCTGCCCGTTTGAATCCAGAACATGAGGAGTGCGAGCTGTTCTTCCAGAACAACACTGGTCGACTCCGTTCTGGTCGGATTATTACGAGGCTACCCTTCCTGTCTGTTCGGCCTCCGCTTGGTGAGTCACGACCTTTAGCCGAAAAGAGATTGTTGGCTATAGAGCGTCGCATGGGTCGTGATCCGGAGCTCAGACAGAAGTATATTGAGTTCATGAGAGAATTTGAACAATTGGGACACATGTCAGTGTCAAATTTGGATTGGCGTTCGGTGGAGCATTACTTTCTCCCGCATCATGCGGTATTGAAGCCATCGACTGGCAAGCTGCGCACAGTGTTTGATGGTTCTGCGCAGACTTCAACAGGCGTATCCTTGAACCAGTGCTTGCATTCTCGTCCCAAGTTGGTCAAGGACCTTTGTGACGTCATCACCAGCTTCCGACGACATCAGGTTGTCTTTGTGGCCGACATAAAAATGATGTTCAGGCAGACTATTATCCACCCTGATGACCGTCGCTTCCAGCTGATCCTTTGGAGAGAGTCTCCTCGCGATCCCATGGTCGTCTACGATCTCAATACGAATACGTACGGGTTAAGATCGAGCCCCTACTTGGCAATACGTTCTCTTTGGGAGCTCGCAGACCGAGAAGGCTTACGTTTCCCACGAGCCTCCGCCATCTTGAAAGACGATATTTACGTCGATGACATTTGCTCGGGCGCCTCCACAGTGGACGAGGCGATCCTCTTGCGGGACGAATTGATAGATATTTTGGCCTCCGCTGGTTATGAGTTGCGTAAATGGATTTCCAACTCACCAGCGCTTTTGGAAGGCTTGCCAGAGGAACATCAGCAAGATCCTCATCTATTTGAGATTGTTGACAACCCCGCCATGATGGCTGTTCTCGGCGTTCAGTACAGACCAGTCCAAGACATCTTTACTTATAACGTTGACTTGAAATTGCCTTGTTCTTGGACTAAACGTCTCGTGTTGTCTACTGTCGCCAGAACCTTTGATCCGAACGGTTGGATTTGTCCGATCATATTTTGGTCAAAATGCTTCTTGCAGAAGCTTTGGACAGCAGGATTGACCTGGGACGAACCTCTACACGGCACTCTTGTTGAGGAATGGACCTCTTTTGTATCCTCACTTCCTGCCGTCAACGAGATCTCCTTGCCTCGTCCCATCCTTCCTCCCGGGTAGTACAAGGCCACCCTTCACGGGTTTTGTGATGCCTCGGAACGTTGTCACGCGGCCGTGGTGTACTTGCGCACAGTCAGTGCCTCAGGTCAGGTGAGGGTTTCCCTGATCATGTCGAAGAGCAAGGTTGCACCCCTTCGGACATCTTTGACCATTCCGAAATTGGAGCTCTCGGGAGCAGCACTACTTGTACGCTTATTGAACCACGTGTCTAACACTTTGGGTAAAAGCATTTGTATTAATGGGACTTACGCCTGGACAGACAGCCAAATTGTTATTTGTTGGTTGAAGGCTTCTGTCCACACCTTGGAGGTATTTGTCGCTAACCGCGTTTCCCAAATACAGAAATCCGAAGTCAAACTTGTTTGGAGACACGTGCCAAGTAAGCTCAACCCCGCTGATTGTGCCTCGCGCGGATGCTTGACGCCTAGTTTGATAGGTCATTCGCTGTGGTGGGGTCCGGAATGGTTGAGTCGACCAGAAATTGATTGGCCTCGAACGCCAGTTTTGAATACTTCCAATTTGCCGGGTCTACGAACACTCGCTCTTGAAAAGGTGGAATGCGCCTTCGACCCCGATTTCCTGTAGAATCGTTACAGCTCCCTCGACAAGTTGTTAGGTGTTACTGCTTGGATAAAGCGTTTTGTTTTTAATTTTAGGCACCCACAACAGAAACGTCTGACACCGTTTCTTTCACCACAGGAACGACAGGAGTCCCTCACCTTTTGGGTTCGTTCTGTGCAATTGGCGCATTTTGTGAAGGAGATTGCTATCCTTAAATCAGGGAGATCGAAATTGTCGGGAACCCCTTTTTGGACGATACGGGTCTCTTGCGCGTTGGAGGGCGTCTCAAAAACGCCAACCTCCCTTACGGAGCACGTCACCCCCTTTTGTTACCTAAGGACGGTCATTTGGTACGCTTGTTGGTAACTGACCGTCACCTTAAAAATTCGCATGCTGGTTGTAATGCTTTGTTGGCCATTTTGCAACGCGAGTTTTGGATTTTGTCTGCCCGAAGAATTATTCGGAGTGTAGTCTTTCGCTGCATCCCTTGCTATAAGCTCAAGGCTTCTACCATGCAGCCCTTGATGGGAGACTTACCGGCAGATCGCGTAACTGAGAGCAGGACGTTTGACGGTGTTGGCACGGACTTCGCTGGTCCCTTTTTGGTGAAAACGTCGACACTTCGAAACAGCAAGACTGTCAAGGCCTACTTGTGCGTTTTTGTTTGTCTCTCCACAAAGGCCGTACACTTAGAACTGGTCTCCTCGCTTACGACCTAGGCGTTTGTAGCCACATTTGACAGATTTATATCCCGCAGAGGGCTGCCTTCCTTGATCCGTTCTGATTGCGGCACTAACTTCAAGGGCACCTATAATTATTTGAATGATGTTGTTAATTTCCTTGAAACCAACAAAGCTGATATAGGTGATAGGCTTGCCCGACGTGGGATAAATTGGTTGTTTTCCCCACCAAATTTTCCACACTGGGGTGGTATATTTGAGGCCGCCGTAAAATCGGCCAAAACACACTTGCGCAGGACAATCAGTGAATCTGTCCTTACATTTGAGGAACTCGCAACTGTGTTTTGTAAGATTGAGGCCGTTTTGAACTCTCGGCCATTGTGCCCGATCTCCTCAGATCCGAATGATTTGGAGGCCCTTACGCCGGGCCATTTTTTGATTGGTGGCCCACTTGTCGCCTTGCCTGAGTACCCCTACATTGATACGAGACCTGGTCGTCTCTCGCGCTTTGAATTGGTACGCCAGATTACTCAGAGCTTTTGGAAACGCTGGAATTTGGAATATTTGCACATACTCCAGCAACGCGTTAAGTGGACCGACAAGACCGATCCACCCAAGATTGGTGACCTCGTTTTGATCAAGGAGGCTAACCTTCCGCCACTCAGATGGCGCAGGGGGCGCATCCTTCGTTTGGTAACTGGGGCTGATGGAGTTCCCCGATTTGCTGAGGTCTTGGTGGACGGTTCGATTCTGAGGAGAGCGGTTGCAACATTGTCACGTCTACCAACCGATTAGCGGACCGGTAGGCCGGTCCGGGGCGGGTGGATGTTTGAAATAGAATTAGTTTTTATTTTAAGTCAAATCGATTAGATCGATTGAGTAACATTTTGTTTAGTCTATTGAAAATTTCTGACAATGGTCACACTGAACTGTCACTTCCGTTGGCGCCTTGAAAAATTAACACGCCGTTTGCACTCTCGCGTGCCTTGTCCCTAATTAATAATTGATCGCCCTTTGAATTAACGCGAATTGAATCAACTTGTAATTAACTTAATACGTAATTGCCGCTTTTGACTTCCGGCAAAGTTTGTTGTAAATTGATGACATATTGAACATTTGTGAAAAGTTTTGTGAACCGTAAACGTGCATCGTGGTCTGGAGAAGGACTTCGCCGAATTGTACACTGGTATCTATTCGATTCTCTTGTTATTTTGGCCAAAATTATGAGTTAATCCCATAGGTCCACTTCAAGAACATCACCAGGAGATATAAGGTAAAATTTTCATATAACTACATTATAATTTGTTATCGCTGAGAATCTCAGCAATATATGTCAGACATTTGATTGCTTTAGGACAACTGGATGAATATAAATTAGCTTCCACTGTGCCTACAACCAATTCCTAGTGAGCCTACGGTAATTCTAGACAACCCCTAATATACTCATTTCTAACTCTATCCATCCCCGTCACCCCACACATCCATCTCAACATCCTCATCTCTGCTACATGCAATCTTCTTACATCCTTATTCTTCACGGACCAGCATTCCGAACCATACAGTGTGGCAGGTCTTATAATGGATTTCTAAATTTTGCCCTTTAATTTAAGGGGCATCCGTGGGTCACACGTTGTTCCAGTGACCTGTCGCCATTTTATCCATCCCGAGTTGATCCGGTGCGTGATATATGATGATATGATAATTAATGGCGCCATACTCAAAGAAATCTACATGCAAGAGTACATAATATGAGAGAGAAGAACGCTGAGTTATGTGTCCTTCTACTCTCTTGGCTTACTTATAAAACAGGAATAATGTACGGAATAGAAATAGTTTGAAAAGGAAGTAATGATCGGGACTGGTTCAGATATCATAGTGCTTTTCTAAAATAATAAATAAATGCCATAGTAATAATTAGGCATTCTATTATCATCATTATCAGCCTTGTATGAATTGTCTCCCTGCTGAGCACAGACCGCTTCTCACTATGACAAACTATGACAAAAATTAGACCATGGTATACCTCGCTGGTTAAATGTTGGTCGGAAGGATCATTATGGGGAAATTTCAAGCATACTGGGTAGCCTACAATCTTTCCATCCACTGTTAAGCAAGCCATACCTTTGAAAAGTCAGTGTTGTGCGCCGTAAATTTGAACCCGAAAAGTGATAGCAGATAGAGGATTTCGGGTTCAAATTATAAGCAGTGGCTTATTTGACTTAAAATTTTAATGTGTTATGCGAATCTCTATTGCGTAGTACAAGGTACCACTATGTATTGAGCCTAACGATAATTTACTAAGCACCCGTAAAAAACGGCTACATCGCTGCATCGGACCGTAAACACTTTGACGGTGATTTAGACCTATTGCTATTAACTTTCCAGTTAAAGTATGACCTATTGTTAAAAGTTTATTATAGATGCATATTTTAGTTGACCTATAGTTTGAATGAGATGGTGTGATAATAACGATTATTATAGTGTGAATTATTTTAATAGGATATTATGCTATATACCTACATATGGTTACCATATGGGTATAGTACATATAATATCCTATTAAAATAATTCACACTTGGTCACAAACTAGATAGCTTATTAACAAATGTATATATTTTAAAATACATACTTAATAAAGATAAATTAAACCCAATCACAAAACAATTAATAGTGAGCATCACATAAAGATTTGCGAAAATCGAACCCACAACAACCAACTTTGCAGTAGAATCAGTAACCCTTAGATCATTAGACCAGTTAATTAAGAGAATGTAGGTGTACCATAACACCTCTGCCTACCCCTTCGGGGATATAGGCGTGAGTCTATACATACATACATACAAATAAGAGAATGCATAGTGCACACATTTTCTATTCACAAAGTGGAACCTAATTTGTGTTTCACATCGAGAGCTAGCCTAAACCGAGAACAAAGGAATCACAATACTAATAAATTATTACCTTTGCCACAGACATATCGGAAATGCTTTAAAATTCAAAAATTCCAATTATTTGTCGTCAGTGAATTTTTCGTCGCAAGCTTTCTTTCCTGCCCCGAGGCCTTCTCATCCATTAGTATCCATTACCAATATGAAATTGGTCGACTGTTAAGTGATATGTCGCACGCAGATGCTTTTTGTACAATGTACGTACAAGCAAAAAGTAAATACTCTTGCATGTTTTCCTTGATATTATTTTTACGAAAAGTAGAAGTATGTTATAGCATTATGTTTTGACTTCCGAATATCTCTCGATTTTCAGAGTTTAGACCGAGACTTGGGTGCATAAGTCATATAAAATAGCACTCATTGGCCACAAACTTATACTACTTATATAGTGCTGCATTCAATCATTTTGACTGTTGTCACACGACGACATATATTCTGGATTTATTGAGGGATTTCAGGCAATGCTGGCGCTTAGAATCTTCATTCCAAGAGCTTGTGCGAGTTCAGAAAAGATAAATTGAGTTAAATGCATAGTTTATCTTCTTGCGATTGTTTTAACGAAAAACGAAAAGAAATTGGTACAAAATGTACATTTTCAGCTTAAATCTGATTTGTGCTAATATTTATTTATTTGTCGGAGATTGAAGAACGGAACGTCAAATCTTATTAGATTTGGGCGTATTCGGAAACGATGGTTGGCAACACTGAACACTAAGGTCGGCGGTTGACAGCTGTCAATGTCATTAAATGTTTTATAAGCGAACGTCGAGCTGTCAAGGGCACTTTTTGGCGACAGACACAGCAGAGGAAACAAGTGTAGCCTACCTACGTCCGACTTCGCCGCGTTTCCAAAAGTAATCCATTTTCATCCGAGCTACGTGTGCATATTTAGTTTGTGAAGTAAACAAATTAGTTTGAGTAAAACCTATTGAGTGTATACCGAGTCTTATTTTCCTGAAATGTACGATGGAGGAAGACCTGAGAGACGAAGAACGCCCACATTCTCCTACGTTACCTACCCTATACGTTATCAGAAGTTGGATACGAGCACAACGGCCCACGTGTTCAAAATCAAGACGCTAGTAACGAAAAATAGTTGGAACTACAAAATTGCAATTTTCTGACTTTGATCCAAGCCATGAAAATACCTACTACATCGTCACATGGCCTTTGTTTACCGGACTTCGATCCTGAGCAACAAGATGTAGATGCACGTGCTTTGGTGACGGCTGCAGACATGTTATTGGACAATCGAGATCCGCATTGCGCCCAGCTTTTGGTCGCACTAAGCCGGGCCTTGAAGGGAGGAGCTTCGATCTGGCTATCTACCGTGCCGTTTCCTGCGATGGACCTGTTCAATGAAGTGTGCCAACAAGGCGCGAGCGAAGACGGCTGCTAACGCTGCTATGTTGGCGAATCAGCTGGATTTTCTACTGCAACCGGGGTGAGCGTATTTTGACTGCTTTTTTTTCTTTTCTTTTTTGGTACATCAAATTTTATTTACTTACGGTAGTTGTTAAACACTCTTAGTTAGCAGAATACTGCTACACGTTTAACCTTGGAAATGTTATAATTGTTTTGATGATGTCGCCATCACATCGTGGCGAGTGTTGTGGGATCGATTCCTGCACAAGACATTTGAGTTGTGGGACCGTTAGACTTTCAAAGTGTCGTGTTTCTCATGACATGATCTCATGAAAAACCTTCTTTGTAATAGCTTAAAGAGAAAAAGAAAAAAAATGTAGGTAGTACGGAACGATTTAATTGTCACCTTTGCTGTATTTTATGTTAGCGTATGGTTGTCTGACTACCACTGTAACCTAGCTCTAGCGTAGATATCGAACGGAGGTTTTGAGTTTGATAGGCCGGTTAAAAAGAAAGCGATTATTTTTATTACTTCATGCGAGGGTGGCTCGTACTCACGAACATTGTTATCATATGCTTGCTTGCAAATAGTTTATCTTATCTCGGTCTTACTTTATGGACTGTAATAGTATCGAGAGTGAGCGTAACAGGCCGACTTGCATAGCTTCAAGCAAGTGCGTTTGAGTGAAACGTGTTAGCCTGACCATAGTCGAAGGTTATTACTAGCTCCATTATTTTATCGACTCCTGGTGTTGGTAATCCCTAATGGTTTTCTTTCAAACGTCATCAGAGCCTAAGTAAAAAGCGGCACTTTTACTCGTTGTAGTTCTGAGTTGTACAGACGATCTCGGTGTTGCAATTACACCTGCTTCTTTGTGTGCATAATTTTTTAACATGGCACATTAAAATATTTCTTACTCATGATTATTAGATGGCACCACTAGTAAAATTTAATAAAATTTTAAGATTTTACATACATACATACATACATAGACTCACGCCTGTTTCCCGGAGGGGTAGGCAGAGACTACGGAACGCCATTTGCAACGATCCTGACATACCTCACTTGCTTCACTCACTCCCATCAAGTTTCTCATGCATGCTCTTCTGTTAAGGGTACTTCTGACTTGTCCTTTTTTCAGGATGTCTCCAATCTGGTCAGAGAACGTTCTCCTAGGTCTTCCCCTTTGTCCTGTCCCATTCACACTAGCCTGATATATCTTCTTTGTCAGTCTATCGTCATCCATCCTCTCCATGTGCCCAAACCATCTTAACATGCCTTTCTCAATGCTTGTCACTACATCTTCTTTTACCCCACACCACTCTCGTATCACACAATTCTTTACTCTGTCGGTCAAAGACACACCACACATACTTCTCAGTGCTCTCATTTCTACAGCATTTATTCTACTTTCAAATCTCTTCTGCCATACCCAACTTTCACTACCATACATAGATTATACAAGATTTTACGCATGAAAATTACCTACTGTGTGTTTTTAAAATTCATGTGATACACTGAGAATTTTTATCAAGTGCCCCGAGTTCTCTGGCCAATTCCAAGTTGGGACGTTTAGGAGTGATTGTTCTTCTAGTAGAAGCTGTTAAACTCGATTATCAGTCGTAGAAGAAAATGATTGAGTTATCACCGTAGTGCGTTATGATAATCAGTTTCAGAGATTTTCATTTTCGTTGTAGGTAGAACTAGGTAGTGATGATTGTATGTTAACCTTATTCTCATTAAATGGGTACTTTTTAGTCGTTGTTGTGATAATTTTGTGGTACCCGCGTTTCCGTTGGTGTAGATTTGCATAAACTGGATAAGCCGTTTGTGCGGCTGCATGTGTAGCCTTGCGTTGCCGTTTGTTGGACCGGCAAAGTGCCTTTCTGGTTAGCAAAGTTTACCTATGAGCTTTTGTGTTAGTCATAGTCTCCATACTAGATACCAGACTATCCATGACAAAGTTATAACGCTGAAAATACTGGTTGGATACTTGGTAGAAAACTTAACATCTAGAGCATCAGCTTAGTAAGATTTTCTTATAGTCTATGTGATAAGGAAAACCAAAGCAACATGTTGAATAAACCTAGTTTAAAATTACTTTGTTTAACGCTTGAAATGATTATCCGGGTGGTGCTGTGTAACGGGTTGGAGGTTAAATAGCGTGATGTTGAAGACCCGATGGATGTCAGAGTATGAGCAATGCAATATTTTAACGAGTTTCCTATTATTTTAACGAGTATGTGTGTTGTTCTACATGTCAGCTTCAAGAGAAAGAATAAGTTGTGATTTTCATTAAAACCTGTAGTGATTTTGATGAGAGTACCTTAATTCAATTAAATCGAGTGCTGTGCGATAATGTTCTTTTATTCCTAGAGCGAAGTGCATTAAGGTGTGGTCGTTGATCACAATCATGAATACCCTGCTACTCAAGTAGCTCTCATTTGATTTTTGATCGCTAAAATCATCTACCTCTGGTTTGTGTCGTATGACAAGAGCGTGTTGCGAGAATATGAAAGTACTCATAGACTGCCGATGGTGGTTATTATCATGGTTATCTCAGAACTGTAGTCGTTTCCTCTATGTAGCCAAAGGAAATCAGTTTGTCCGAAAGTAGCTTATCAGTTCTCGCCATGTTCGTATTTGATTTTAGTTTTTGTCAGTGGCCAAATACAGTTTTGACATAGCTCATTGAGTATGGATGGGAGTTACATTCTATGCAGTTGTGAAGTTGTAAATTAATTTAATAATTGCTTAAAATTTACGAAGTGCGGACGTTGAATTACTTTGAAATACTCTATTTAGTGTGTATACAATAAGACGAATCTCTGAAATACTAATGGTAGATTTAATTCCTTTTGGGTGAGCCTGGTGGCTGGCGCGGCCTGATTGCCGGCGCAGCCTGGTAGCTGGCGCGGCCTGGTGACCGGCGTGGCCTAGTGGCCGGCGCGGGCTGCAGGCCGGCGAGGCATGATGGCTGACGCGGCATGGTGGCTGAGGTGGCCTGGCGGCCGGCGCGGCCTGGTGGCGAGTGTGGCATGGTGATGATGGTATGTGGCTTTGAGGAGCTTGTAAAAGCTTGTAAAGCTAAAGCATATCTGGCCGAAACTGGCATTGGTTAGAAGATGTAGAGTCCAAAGACCTTAGCTTAACTGAATAATTAATTAAATTTAGTAGTGCTTCTTTCTGATTAGTGTACAGTGGTTGGTATCATTACTAAGTTGGTAAACGGACATGTCGCTCGATTTAGGTGATGTGTTCGTTGTATTGCTCGTTGGAGGCAATAAGTAATCTAAGAGTCACTCGAGGGAGGTGACATGGTTTACGTCACTAGATGGAGGTGGCGTGAGTTGCTACGCTCGTGTAGGTGATAGCAACGACGGTGGAGGAAAACACCGTGAGGAAACCTGCATGTCTGAGAGTTCTTCGGAGTGTGCTCGAAAGACATGTGAAGTCTGCCAACCCGCATTTGGCCAGCGTGGTGGACTATGGCCTAATTGTCACTCGATGTAGGTGACAATGGGTCGCTATCGCTCGTTATAGGTGATAGCGACGACAGTGTGTACGTCACTCGGTGGAGGTGATATGAGTTGCTACGCTCGTGTAGGTGATAGCAACGACGGTGAAGGAAAACATCGTGAGGAAACCTGCATGTCTGAGAGTACTTCAGAGTGTGCTCGAAAGACATGTGAAGTCTGCCAACCCGCACTTGGCCAGCGTGGTGGACTATGGCCATACCCTTCTTATAGTGAGAAGGGGCCCGTGAACCGTGACACTTTTCACTGATTAACGTTTGTGATATAATTCCCTGATACTGTTCACTAATGAGAGAGTTGCTTTCATAATAATGTGATGTTCTAGTATGATGTAGTTGAAAAAAAAAACTTGATGTTGTGGTTTATTACGTAACGAGCCCTATTCTTTAACTAAACGATGGCCAGGGTGGGCCGAGCAAAGACCTTGAGATATTGCAGAACGTTTTCCCTTTTGCAGGAGCATCACCCAGGGCACCTACGAGATGGTCTGACACGAACATGAAGGCGGAAGGCGGCAGCATGCAACGAGCTGTACACCTATGTACAGACTGGAGACACATATGTGGTCGCGATCTTTAGCAGTGAGGGACCGAGGACAAAGAACGAGCATCACACAGGGACGTGTGACGTGTCAAGATGGCCGTGTCGGAGATTGGAGAACGGAACGTCAAATCTTATTAGATTTGGGCGTATGCGGAAACGATGGTTGGCAACACTGAACACTAAGGTCGGCGGTTGACAGCTGTCAATGTCATTAAATGTTTTATAAGCGAACGTCGAGCTGTCAAGGGCACTTTTTGACGACAGACACAGTGGAGGAAACAAGTGTAGCCTATCTACGTCCGACTTCACCGCGTTTCCAAAAGTAATCCATTTTCATCCGAGCTACGTGTGCATATTTAGTTTGTGAAGTAAACTAATTAGTTTGAGTAAAACCTATTGAGTGTATACCGAGTCTTATTTTCCTGAAATGTACGATGGAGGAAGACCTGAGAGACGAAGAACCCCACATTCTCCTACGTTACCTACCCTTTACGTTATATTTATAATGTTATATTTTTATTATTATATTCGTTATATTCTTCAAATCACATCACACCTGCTTACAGTATATTTCTCTGATCGCACTTAAAAAAAAGATGTACAACCTATACAGAAAATATTTTTTATTATATAAAAGATCGATAAGGTCAATATTGGTATATGCTAAACGCCTAAATATTCCCGTCCAGCTATGGTGTCGGCACTTGACAAAATTATATTTTTAAAATGTTAACACGTGAGATCATTAACAACAAAAGAACTCTAATACATAACATGACTTCATAAAGGCTATCATTGTGAAATAAAATTGTATAGGTTTATCTTCAGCGTAATTAATAAGATATTACACAAATATTCCCAAAAGGGCTACCACAGAATGATTATAATTCCATCCGCAAAAAGGTCCGATTATGATAATAAAACGTTGATAAATTTTGCTTGAAAATACATAATTTAATAATTTGAAACCTTTATATTTATTCAATAGGATAAGCCTTCGTGACTTGCGGTTTTGTCTGCTTCAAATTTACTTTTAAATGGCTTTGTGTTTCGAAGAAAACAAGAATAACTTGCAGAATAATATTAATTATTACTAATTGAATTAGATGCGTCAGAGCATTGTGTGAATTCATTCAATCAATAATAAATTATGATACCCAAAATTAATTTGTGCCTTTTCTAAGAAACTGCATGTTATTTTATAATATTGTAAAAGTAAATTGTAGCCCATTTTTGAAGGCGTATTTGCGGTAGCGTTAGTTTTACTAATTGTGTCTGGCAGCACTGCAGACAATACAAGTATTACGAGACTTTATATTTTCTAAATAATGTATTATATCATTGCACTCTGACTTACGTAGTAGACACCTAGAGAATTAGTTAACACCAAATGAGTGGACAAATACACGCATAAAGTACGTGAAATTATTGCTTACAAGACCAATTAAGGGTCAGCTGTATCAACACAGTGTTAATTTCATCGTCGTGTTCCATGTGCGCAAACAATAAAACGACTGGCTGACTGCCTCGTGCAATACTGGATCCACTACAGATGATCTGGGAAAATGCACACTATTAAACGTCAGAGTTAAAAAAGAGTTGAAAGTTTGCTCGAATATAGTGTAAACAGTATAGGAAATACTTTTTTAATAATGTTCAAACAACCTTTACGGACTGATCTGCCGCCCTATCTAGTTCAAACTCCCCAACCAACTCTCTAAAGGCTTCCATCAGGATAGTGCCTGCCTATCAAACAAGGTTAATTTACTACCATACTCTGTTAAACCAAATGCAAGAAATTATATACTAGTGGAAGTCAATATACACAATTTGCGTTTCTGGAACAAAGAATACCACATGCACTGCATGAAGGAGCATTGCTTTTTATGGCTGTTTGGACTGGAAATTGCAAAGAAATGTGATTTGGTTTCGGGTATTGCTTGGTCCTGCAAGATAAAACCACCGCTCACACAACTAGGATAACGACAAAGATTTTGACACATTGATTTTAAAATCAATAAAATTGAACTTTCTGCTGTGTAGATTTGAATCGACCGCCTAGAATTCTAAATCCTAGAAGGCTTTCGCTATATGAAATCTCGGCCTCCTTACCTTGCAAGTTTTGAAAGCTACTAAGCTTTCAAGACTTGCAAGGTAAGAAGGTCGAGATTGCAAGCAACGTCACACGTTAAGGCGATAGTCATATTATCGCCTTTATGTGGAAGCTTGTTTCTAAATGAATGGTAGTCAATACACATTATTATAGTTTTGAACCACCTTTACATGTGATGACTCTACCACACAAAACTAAAAATCGAATGCCAAGTATTTATTAGCATTATCTCGATGCTATTTTAGTAAGACATATAATGAAAAGTGAAACAATATGCACTTTTTAACGAAACTGTCGTGTCGAGTATCTCTTCAAGATATTATGTAATGTTAAAAGATATCACTTATGGAGGTTCATATCACTTGTGACCTGATCCAGGCCGTACAGATATTGGACGTATCTGCATTTGACAGGGCGGTAAGAAAAATGGCCGTTTTATTATTTTAGCGGTCCGTTGCTATAGTATCATTATGGTGAAAGCTGCTTAATAAATTGATTTGAACAGAAACTACGAAGGAGTCGGGCTAAGCAAAGAATTTATTTTCGGATTATAAACAGGTACCTACAGTCTTTATAATATAAGCTGTTTGGCTGTTTCCTGATGTTCGGCGCCGCATCTTGCCAGATAATCCGCAGTAGGAGTAACAGACGTGCGCAGTTGTTCGACGAGATTGTAAATTCCTAGTTGTTAATTAATTTAATTTACAGCATAGTGCTCTTTTAAGTTGACAGTTCTCTGTATAATATATTTGCATAAAAGGATTTGCTGACTAGAGCAAATACGAATTGCTGAAAATACTTTAAATTATTATATATTGGGAGGAAAGATGACGATACGTCCCTTGCAAACATCATATTTAAATAGATGCATAACATGGTTCTTCGCCGAAAGCTTCATAATTATGCTCATCCAGCATAAGAATTCAAAGTAACCATTGCCATTAACGATTGCTGCTACAAACTAGTAATACGTTATTTTGTGATACATGTATTTTAATCAAAAGCAGCAATAGCTTAGTGGATAGACCGACAGACTGCCACGCCCTCTGCGTCAGGGTTCGAATCCACGGCGTGCACCAATTACTTTTCGAAGTTATGTGCGTATTAAGTTGTTAATTATCGCTTGCTGAACGGCGAAGGAAAACATCGTGAGGAAACCTGCATATCTAAGAGATCTCCATAATGTTCTCGAAAGACATGTGAAGTCTGCCAAACCACCCTTGGCCAGCGTGGTGGACTATGGCCTTACCACAGACATAGATCTACATAGATAACGCAAATGCATGCACTTTTCGTGTCTGAACTCCGACCAAGCGTCGAGCTTGGTCGCCACTAACTTCAGTCCCCGCGCGTCCGTTTTACCGTTAAGTAAACTTTATTCACATTACGTTGCCGCGTTTGCTTCGGACGTTTGATCTGACGTTGTGTATTAGGAGACGATGAATATCGCACAAGCGATACTGTCGCGCATCGCTTCGACTTCGTGATACAGGCAACGTCACAGTAGGTATTAAAAAGTCGGCACGCTTGGTTTCAATACAAATCGTGATAGTTGCGTTATCTATGTAGATCTATATCTGTGGGCCTTACCCTTCTCATAGTGAGAAGAGGCCCGTGCCCAGCAGTGGGACAGTATAAAGGGCTGATGATGATGTATTTTAATAGGTACTACTCCCGCTCGTGCCATATATACCGAATTGCTGCGGGTATGAAGAGGTTTAGTTACGTCAAAAGAAATGAACAAAATTGAGACACAGGATGCAATGCAACAATTCTTTGATCATGATGGACAGTATTGTCCCGTATTGATCTCAGAGGCAAAACACTTTTCGTACTGCTAAACGGCGAATTGTCCTCGAAAAATTGCAAAGCAATCTCTACACAGACAAATTTATTTACAGTTTCTTTATTATACAAAGTTCACCTGGACAAATATAATCTCTACAAAAAACTGAGATTCTAAGTTACGTTTATGATCTTCAATTCAATAAAAATTGAGGCAAACTCATTTTATCGTCTTTTATTTTGTCTCAAAAACTTATTTATACTTCGAAAATCGTGCGCCCGATTGGAATAAGTGTAAATGAGATTATAAAACAAAAGTAAATGCTATCAAACTCGTAACAAAAAATCAATTTTTGGTATAAATTTTATTCCTACGTTTCAATATGTAGTGGTTAATGCTTATATAAACAATTCCAATCCACTATAAGAAGAGTGAAACAAAAAAATGCTACATGTGGCATTTTTTTATGTCAGTCCTCAATCATGGCAATCATCCTCACCCTTCTAATTATTTATTAATCCTAATATCGGAATTAACACTACAGCCTTTTACACAAAGCTCTCCAACTATACCAGTCTGTGACTGATAAAGACACCGACAATTAGTATTTCATCAATCGTAAAATTCCTTTAATTAATACGGAATAAATGGCGCGTGGCTCAATGAAAACTTACTCTAATCCTGAGGAGGGTCTTTATAAACGGAGTTTTAATTCAAATCTTCGTTCCCCACGTACAGTTGGACTGCTCATTCAAAAGCCGCAAAGATCCAGCGTCCCTTGTGTGGCGTATGACCGGTACCTACCGAGTGTACGTCATAATACCGTCCATACGCTCGGCCAATCAGAGAAGGCCATCGTCCGCGCTCGTAAGTTTTGCCTATATTTGGTAATGCGCCGACACGAACTGATGGAGGGCCAGGTATATAAAGGGGCCGACAGAGAGGCCGGCACCGCTACTCTACACTAACCTACTACCGCTACTAAATTCTATACCGCTATATCTATAATTATACTACTTCATACGTGTATCCTGGTCCCAGCTGTGGGTTCCAGGTTCACGTTAAGACTCCGGCTACGCTCCTAGACCGCTACACTTTCCTGCATCGCCTTCGGCTTCACCTCTGGCGAAGAGTCTGGCCTGCCCTGCTCATCGTACACACACCGCCGGCGTCTGCCAGCTGAGCCAACGTCAGCGAGGGCCTGTACCGCTACGCGCAGCCTTCGAGCAGCCTGCCTACACACTACCGGAGGGAACAGCGTGGGAGACTGCAGCCCTTAGTGTTCAGGCCAGTGTCGTGTTGTTGGTCGGTCATACTCGGCAAGGGAAGTGAGACAATACTCGGCAAATAAACGCCTAGAACCTTTTCTGCGTTTTAATACCAGAACCCGTTACACTTGATAGTGATTAAAGGAATGCTAATGACTGTTTCTCTAGACTTTTAATTTTAATTCGACCAGTTCCACGTATTCTTTTTATATATTTGAAGGCTTTGAAAGTTGGCTGAGTTTTAATTCAATTTAGTTTTGTTTATTTTTTACACCGTTAATAGTTTTAATGATAAGTTACTATCCCTGGAATAGTTGTTATAGTGAAGTTTTTTGTACGTTGTACTAACCGTAGTTGGCCTCGGTTTCACCCGCACTATTATCTGTTTCTAGGTAGCACTATCTCCCGGATCAAATTGTTAGTTTAAACAATTCAAAGAACTAGAACTTTTTCTGATATAACAGTTTGTGAATCATACAAAGCAGTGTAGGGGAGACATGTAGTTATACCGGGCAGGTAAAATAGCAAGTCTGTGCAATAACAAGTCAACTATTACTAGGAAACTTCGCAATGCTTTCGAATGATAATAAGCCTAACAAACCTGACCTCACACACGAAATCAAATCTTAATTTAGCACTTCTACTATTCATTGTAAATGTTGAGTGAAACTATGCCTGTATCCCCTAAGAAGTAGGCAGAGCTGTAATACTATCCCATATTATAGCTAGCCAATGGCCGTTACCGGTCACTTTGCCAGACTTAAAGATATTTTATTTTGCATATATGGGTTACATTTTTGGTGACACTTAAAGTAAATATATAAAAGTTCAGCCATATCTTACCAGTTGGCATGCAAAAAAAAAACATAAGAAAAAAAAAATATAATATAGCCATAAACTAATTACACAATTTTAAATGTAAACAACAATTAAATTAGTAAAACATTTACAGTGCCATTTACATTGACTGTCTTACTAATAAAAAATATTACTCACACGTTTATCGTATGAATACTTACACAGCGTATAACATAGATACTTATATATATGCGTATACATAGATTGCGCGCATAAGCTAAGTAAAGTGACAACCTCAGCGTCCTCAGCTGGCCAAATAGCCGCCATTTTGCTCTTACGCACTCCTTATACAAGGGTGCTAGCGTGTGTAGAGCTTGTGTAAGTCTAAATAGATATTTTGATCTCATATAACGCATGTATACACGCAATCGGTCAAAATATTTTTTTTAGTAGCGTTTTTGTTACGCAATGCTTATAGTACTTGTATACACTGTGTCGTAATTTTTATTAGTAAGACAGTAAGTCTATAAAAAGTAATTTACAAGGATGAGATACATGAAAATAAAAACAAAAAAGGTTAGATACCAAGATGGATGTCAACTAAAACTTACTTCTGATAAAAAATCTGTACTATTGTAATAATTATGGTTTATCGGCTTAGAATTTTCGTAAAGTTTTTTTAAATAACATAGTATTAAGTAATTTCCAAGATTGAGGTATTTTTAGGTTTATATTATATATGATTGGTGTCATACAGAAGACACTTTTGCGCATAAGTGCTGTCCTAGAAGTATGGTGAGACATGTCGCGTCTATTACGTGGCACTACATCCGCGAGTCGTTCAAAGAGGTTGGGATTTGTCTTTACAAACATTGCCACTTCCAACACATATAGGCATGACAAAGTTAAAATATTGTGTTTTTTTTATGACGTGACTTCGTGCTACTACTGAGAATTTGGAAATTGAGTATGACTTTTGCCCGACCCGAGAATCAAAGCCGGAACCTAATCCACTGAGGCATACGCTATCACTGGACCATGGAGGCAGAGATGAAACTAATAAGCCTTATCGTGAAGTCGAACGATGAACACTAACACATGCCTAGACCTTTACCTTTTCTTGTCAGACAGATATATTACGATGCGTAGTACTTATTTTTCATTCATCATAAAGCCGGCATGTCATTTTGAAACCACAACAATTATTTGACCAAAACATGTCTTTCATCACGTGACCGAATCAGTTGCTTTATTGCTAATGCTTAATACAGTGCGCAAATAAATCCACGCACCAAATGTTTAATTAATTTGTCCAGATATGCGCAATTGATTAAATTTTCATCGCAATATTCATAACTAGAGCGGCAGAAATGGTGCATAATACACAACAGTGAATGCTCGAAATAATTAATAAGTACGAGTACAACTGTACTTAATAATTACAAGCATAGCGAGTGGTGTGATTCAAGTTGACCTAATTTAATTCACTATCAAAGGGATACGTATAGGTCCGTGCAGCTCAAAGTAAGATGTTTTAATTAAGTCTTAGACTTCGCGATAAATAACTAGTCTGCCGGGGTTTGCCGGGGCGGCACTAATTGCTAGTATATTTAATCCGGTAAAATACTACGGACCCTGATTTCCATAAGCTCCAATTGTTTGTGCCCGTGTATACCTGGATCCGATTTAGTTGCGACCATTTCCATTTGTGTTTATCTTCCGTCGACGGACGCTGAATGAATAAATTGACTTTTGGCCTTTACTTGATCATTTGCTTTGAATACTTGTATTATATAAGTTTTATGGTGAGGTTTTGTTTGAAACTTTAATGTCTGTAATAAAATCTTATATTAGATTTACGAATAATGTATAACAGGGAGTTTTTTGACCATGAACCATAGTATTAAGTACAAAAATAAACTAAAATGAGTCTATTGTAATAATTACATTGTATAAGACTTCCTCTGAGGCTCTACCTGCTTGAATTATACCTTCACTTAAACCTGCCTCAAGAATTACACTATCTATTAATGAAAACAGTACAAACCGTTTGGTAGTTTATTTGAAGTTAAATCATAAGACTTGACTCAAAGACAACAATAAGAAACAAACAAAGGTAATTTCCATTCGTAAACAATTGAAACAGCATAAAGAATATTTGCTCAAAGCATTGAACTAGAAGATAAAACATAAGTGCTATATTGATTTCAAGTTTTATAAACAAACTGAGTCGTAGAGAGGCATGTACCGTACACGGTCACAAGTGGCATTCAGCAGCGAGCGACCACTTATGTTCTCGGTTGTACAACTTGGTCGACCACCGCCAGCCATTATCTTTTTCTCTCAATCTTACTTCTATCAAATCACCTATACTTCATAATATCATAAAGTTAATGAGTTTGTTTGTTTCTTTAGTTGAAGGTGCTAATCTCAGGAACTACTGGATTAATTTGAGTAATAATTATTGTGTTGGATAGTTCATTTATCAAGGAAGGTTATATAACGTCACGCTTTGAGTCTGAGTTATGGGGCAGAAGCCTTAAATAAAGCCTGTGGAACCGCGGGCTCACAAGCGGTCGTAAATGAAGAGCAGTCACTTGCGTTTGCCACTGTACTCCTGTAGTGTCGGTAACGGTCGCCTTTTAACTCTTCTTCCTCTCAAAATTATTACCGTTCTCCATGAATATGTATCTAAATAGTATTCTTTATAAATAGACCAATACTTAATTCCTCGGTCAGCAACAAAAAAGTGTTCAAGTTTAAAAACAACGCAATGTAAGAATGTCGTAGCATGGCAGCGGTCACAAGTGGCGCTAAACGGAGAGCATCCACTTGCGTTCGCGACTGTACTTATTTATTTATTTTATTGGCTCTTCAACAATGAGTACACCGTAAGATTCAAGGTATAATATACATAGTAAACTTAAATCTAAGTGTCTTACTATTTAAAGAAGAACACTACATGCACTATATTATGCACAGAGAATTATATTATAATTAATTATATTATTAAAATGAACAAAATGAATTAAAATTAAAATTTGATATTATTATGAATTATATTAGAATTGAAATTTATGGAAATAACATTTGATCAGAAATTAAATAAATCAAAATAGAAACAACAATTTAAATTAAATTTGGTGATCAGACAACAATAATCGTTTAAGGGCAGGCACAGAAACATGAAACAAGTCGATATCTATGTCTAGTTCTTTGTAGGTGTTCTAGATTCTTGCTAAAGAGCAGTGCTGCCTTAAGTTGGTCCGACTTGTTGGCTGGCAAAAGAGCTTTTTGTTTAAGGTTCTAGGTATATTTCGTGGCACATTTAAAGCGACCTTACTCAATAGCTGTGGGCAGTCCAAAGACCCAGTAACGAGGTTTTTAAGGAATACTAGATCCAGCACATCTCTTCGTTTCTCCAGATACACCATCCTGAAATATTGCAACTTAGCTCTGTAGGATGTTGGCTTTTTGCCCAGGTTACTATTATATGTCAGATGCCATAAAAATCTTAATCTCGCTTAATGTGAACCTTATAAGTTGGTGACCAGGCAACGCTGCAATACTCAAGATGACTCCTTACGAGAGAGTTATACATAGTAATTTTCGTGGTTGAGTTTTTAAAGTTCCTACATTCTCTCATAACAAAGCCTAACATTTTTGATCCTTTGAGTACAATATCATCGATGTGCTGAATAAAACTCAACTTTTTATCAAATTGTACACCCAGGTCCCGCATCGCATTCACTTCCTCTAGCTTTTCATTATTTAGTTTGTATGTTGTGCATAGAACATTTTCTTTCAAGTAAATTTTATATGTTTAGATTTATTTACATTTAGTGACATTTTATTACGCTGACACCACTCACTCAACCTGTCGAGGTCACTTTGAAATAGTAGCGAGTCGACAGAGCTTCTGATAGATTTTATTTCTTTAAGATCGTCAGCAAACAAAATAGTGGAAGCACTTGCAAAATGTCGTTGATAAAAAGAAGAAAGAGTTGCGGACCCAAATGAGAACCTTGTGGGATGCCCGATGTTGCTATGTAGGATTCAGAGCAAGTACAGAGAGGATCGCGATGGGCCTATATTTCGCCACATCTAATTGATTTCCGCTCTTAAATATGGGTACTATCCTGGTTTCTTTCCACACGGTTGAAAAAATACCTTGAAGCAGGGATCTAATAAATATTAAACTCAAAGGAAATGAGATCCTCTCTGCAGTTCTACGGAGAAATATTGGTGGTATGTTATCAGGACCGGCTCCTTTGTTAATATCTAGCATCTTAAGTTGGTGCTCAATGTGTTCCTGTTTTATCTCTATTTGGCCTAATATGCTATTAATCATTTGACTATCGCCAGCCTTTGAACTTTTTTCCTCTTAACATTGTTACCATCACAAACGAGCGAGCCGTGAGAGGTGTACACAATCCGTCTTCCTTTTGATCTCCTTCCAGTGACGATGTTTCAGATTCGTCAAATGTTAGTCATCAGATGTTGGTTGGCTAGCAATGATAGGTATATCGGATTGATTGTTTGTAGAGGTTTAAAAAGATTATGTTGTAATGTTGTGGTAAAGTAGACTCCCAGATGCACTTTTTATTTGTTTATATAACCACTACGTTTATAAAGCAACTTTTTGAGGAAGTATCACGCCACTACCTTACAGAGCTACTGCAGTTGCTTGGCATTTAAGCCAAATGTATCTAAGTAACGATAACCACGAACAAATAAAGTAGGTAAAATGGCCCGCATATTATGTGGTGTTATGTAAGATTTTATTTATATTGAAATATACACCTAAACCTTTCCCGAGAATCACAATACTTATTGGTGAAAATGGTACAAAAATCTGTTCAGTAATTTTTAAATGTATCGCGTTCCTACAGACATTCAGCACGGGGTGCGGGGCGGGGACCTCATTTTATAATATGTATAGCTTTTAATGAAACGCCCAAATCTCAAAATATATCTTTTTCTTTTAATTTTCGTTCTCGTTAAGAGCCATAATAACAATTATTTCACGAAAATCTAATTTCACTATTTGGCAAATTATAATAAACACACTTTGTGTTTATATTTTCAATCAGTGAATAGATGATTCCAAGAAATTCTATATTGGTCTTATAAGTTTCTATATTACTATTATAAGTTCCAAATCAAATTTTGAGACAAGAAATACATGCCGATATTCTATCTGAATATTACCAGAGACCTAACCTACTATTAGCCTGGGTCAAACACAACAAAATTTTTGTGTCCACATCTTCACTAGCCTGTGGCACGTTCTTTCTCTATTATGTTAATATTCTGGTCATCGATATTTGCAATCTCCAACGTAAGCAAGGAATAACGCGACGTCAAGGCTATAATATTTTAAGTTTTATTTTTTGATTTACTAGCTATCCGCTTTGTGATATGGCGTGATTCGAAATATACCCTATAAGAATAACATTTCAAATATGTTTTAAATTAGTCACAGAATCTTTTTTTTGACTTTTCTAAAAAATAAGATGTGCCAACACCCACACTCGATACATATCCACAAACATAAAAGTAACGTAAACAATAAACACCCGACTCCAAACAGCAATTTATGGTTCAAACAAAATGTTTTCTCGTGTAGGTATCGAGCTCATAACACCCGTCGTTTCAAGCGACGAGGCATCCGATTAAACCTCTGTGAAGTCTAACCTTGTAGGACAGTATACGCCTATAGGCGTCATACCAATAACACGTGTTTAGTGTCTCGTTTACTGTCCATTACAACGTTTTTGACGTTAAAATTGACATTAAATAATCATCATCAACGTCCTTGTAATAATCCGGCTACATTAAGTCATTTGCTTCGAATACTGGCGTCCACTTTGCTTTGGCTTCGAATACTGGCGGCCAGCCAGCGAGAAATTTGCGCGTCGTACTTCTTTGTTTTGTCTTTCTTTAGCTGTTATTTATTATTGTAATAGGGTAGTTTCCAGGGTCAAAATACTTACATTTTATTTAGTCCGTTTTTAGATTATAAAAAAATATTGGACACGTACTTTTTCTTTTTTTCGATTAAATAAAAATAAGAAAGATATAGCCCATAAAAGTTACGTGTGACGTCATCTAGTGCGAAAAAATGCAGCACGGCGTGACGTTATACGTAAATTTAATAAGCTATATCTGGGTCATTTTTGGTTTAATTTACGAACAAAAAAATACGTATCGCTTATTGAATTTCTTATCTGCTTATTAATTGAATAATCTAAAGGACGGACTTATATTTTTTTTTGTCAACTAGCCTATTATTGTCATAATATTGTGTTAGTGCAAATAAATTCATTCTTTCTTTCTTTTTTTCACTTTTAATCTAAGTTTTCCATAGAGCGACGCATAGAGATATTCTATTCAAAAACTCACCACTTAATTTGGTGAACAAGCTGCATCTACCTAGTTGTCTTACAGTTCATTCTTATTGAGTCGTATTGCTTTCCTAATATTCACTTAAAGAAATGCAGACACTACCTACATACATAAAAATAAGCTATAAAGAGCATCTGGAACTGTGATTAAGTCACCCGTGTTTGATATCGTCATTTAGTCGATTCCCCTTCATATTGACCCTAGTACATGACAATACTGGCCATCTTCCCGTTCAAGATATTTAACCAAAGTTCAAGTCTTGCCAGCTTTCATATTTTAGGTTATATTTCTGAACGTTCTTCGTATAGAACGGAGTTGGCTAAGTTTATTTTTGTTCAGTGCATTTCTTGTTTACAATCCATCATATTGTTGAGACGTTGGCGTCTTATTTGTCCCGTTCAATTTTTGTTTTTCCGTTCCGTATAAAACTATCTAAAATATATTCTTGTATCTACTATCTTAATATAGATGGTGCATTCGTTCTTTTGTGTGAATTGAATAAAAGGTAACGTAGTGATTTAAGCTGAGTATCGGTGGGAGATAAAGAAGATTAGTGAGAGAGAAGTGATTATTTAAGTAACAGTAGTAAAGTATGTATTTATAGAGTGTTATCGGACTACGAAAAAATTAGTGTAAATAAACGTCGTTAGATCCTACTGTTAGCTAACAAAGCTTCTATTTTATTTCTTTTGCAGTTTTATCTCTCTTTGAATTCTTTTCACATAGCAACGTTTTTATAAATGTGTTTACCGAAACGTTTAGATTTTGGTTATGTGTTTGTGTTTTAGTTTAGCAGTTGTTTGAATATTCGAACAGTATTTTTAGAAGTAGTTGCATGAACATTTTTAATTTTTACACTAACTTTTTGTTTTCATAAGAACTAATATCACGATTGAACTTGTAAGGACACATACGGCATCCACTATTGTAATACCGCCCTCATCCGGTATTAAGTTTTCGATCGCTGTACAGAGATATCTTCTCATAGAATTGGCAAGAGAATAAATATAAAATTGCAAGTTTGTTCTACAGACCAGAACACTTTTTCCCCTTTGATCGTTTGTCCCTTTTACAATACTCTTGGGAAGTGATTAGCTAGCGACCCTACAATGAGCAACGCTACAAGAATTTTAATCTCAAATAGTATTTAAGCAAAAGGTTCTGCTGCTAATTCATTTAGAACCTAACACTTTACTCCCACATTCAACATCTGCTTATTAATGCGTACAGCTGTGTAACATTCCTTTTTTGCATAATTTAATATGAAAATTGAAAATTTAAGATACATTTTATTATTTTCGTTAGATAGGTGCAGTTGTTCTTTGATGTAATTGTAATGAATAGATCTTTTTAAACGGTTTCATTTTTTATGTTTATAAATTGATTCACAAAATATACGGTATACTTACCTACGAAATTATTATTCTTATTTTTACCCGGGGCATTTAACGCGTTTAGTTTTTATTGCAGCGCTCTCTTATTGCACCTTTACTAGTCTATTAATATCAGTTAGTCTAGCCGCGGCTATGAATCAGGAATATGCGTTCATTAAAACGCTACAACCAGATTACTGATAATATTCTTAAATGCATTTACAGTAGGCGCTTGGTAATCCAGCAAGCATATTTTTTCAGAGAAGCTGGAGTATCGAATTTGTATGGGAAGTAAAAGCTTTATACAAAAGATGTAAAATAAATCTTACATAATAAGACACCAGACGGCTCTGTAATCCGGCATTCGGCTGTATAAAATGCCGGATTATCAATGAGTCACTGAGTGCCGGACTACTGAGCGTGCCGGATTGGTGAGCACCGGATTACCAAACGCCTACTGTATTCGGCAATAATAAAATAATTAGACCTAAATCAGAACACAAAAATATGTGCTGTGCGGGAATCGAACTCACGACCTTCGGTTTAGTAGCCAGGGTCACTAACCACTTGAGGAACAGGGTAATCAAGTTCCTATATTTCTGCGGGAGTGAAACCAAGGGCACAGATAATTACAAACACATTTATCTTCATAGTAGACTTCGCGCGTAGTTAGTTTTTGAGTTTATCGCGTTTAAACAGACAGCCAGGAGGGGCGAAGGTTTCATTTATTATATATTATGTACATCCCAGAACAACCTTATGTTAATTTTAATTATCATTCCGTTAATTATATTAACAACAAATAAATTAAAATGATGACCGGCTCATGAAGTTTTTCGTTAAATGAAATTGTTTTTCTCATCGAACTCTGGCGACAGCACCACCAGTACTTATATAACGATTCATTTTGTACGAGTAACCACAAATTATTTGTGTTAAATCTCAATTTAATTAGCGTACATGTTTAATTACTTGTAACGCAGTTTATTTCAGTAATTAAGTTTAACATTTTCGATTAAAAGACGTGTTATAAAATACCGTAATTATGTAAATTTATTTTGGTATGACAAATTGGGTTACAAGGGATGAATGGTAAGGAAGCATACAACCGAAATATTGTTTGAAATTGTGAGGCAGAAATATTTTATAAAATAATTTTAGCCTAGTAACATTTTATCAAAGAATCAAACCTTATTAAAAACGTTAACTAAATCTAAATCAAGGTTTAGTAATAAACTTACCTGCGTAAAATTGACTACGTACAATAGACACATTTTTGTAAAAGTATTGTCACCAAAATTCATTAAAAGATCCGCTATGAATATTTTTTCGACTTCTGTGAAATAATCAAATCTTTTGCTTAATCTATCATCTATTACTTCACTTTGTCTCCTTCTACTAAACACGTCATGCTGAAGCAAATGTGAGATAACACTTTCGTTCTGGGAATAGAACCAAGCACGCACGTACGGTACGTGGCGAATGCAATCTAAGCCTTCACGAGGTTTGTGTGTGAAATTTGTAGTCTGCAAAAGTGTTGGACTACATATATTCATAACCAACAAAACACACTTAATAAAAGAAAAATAACAGAGAAAAATAATACAGATAAAATAAATAAGTTACCAGATGGTAAAGGTCAGCTGAATTATTCAAATTAAATCGTCTAAATAAGTCTTGGTGGAAAATAAATAAGCTCATCATTTTATGAGAATAATAAGACAAAGAAATTACCTACGTCGAGGAGGATTGGGTGAGTTGAATCATACACCTGTTCTGCTAATCAACATTTAGTTTCGGTCACTAATCCGTCTGTCAAGTTAGGCTTGTGCTTGTGGCAATATCTCTATTTGATCGTGTATGACAGGCCTGTAGGTAATTAGGTTGCTACTGATCCTGCTTGATAATAATTACCACCAAATCTTGCGTTAATTTGTAAGACATTATTGTATGATGTGCAAGCATGACTGCTCAAGGCAGTGAGATAAGCCATAAGTCAATAAATTCATCATCATAATTATATGTCTACATTTAAGATTCAATGCAGGGTACCTCAAGTTTATTCATTGAAACAAAACTGTCGTTACTCGTTTTGTGGGACTAAGAAAGTTCAATGATGTCAACAGTAATTCCTATTCATGTAATATTTAGTATAAGAACGTACAGTCTGTCAATGTGGCTTTTAGCATCATATTTTGCTAAAGAGGGATGCTCTACACAGCTGGCTTATACACTAGTTATTCATGAAGGCGAGAACGAACGTTCTAAACATTTACTAAATATACAACATACAATTTAATTTAAATCGATCAATTTAAATCGCAAGTGTTGTCAGGTAGGCCGGCGCGGGACCCTGCTCCCTATAACAGTAAGGATGAGTTGAGTGTGGGTAGTTGAAACAACAACAATTTTTTGAATTTGCTCTACAATAAAATTTACTAAAAATAGTTAATAATAGTAATTTTACAAATTAAATGAACATAATATATAGTTAACAGTATATACCTGCTGGTTAAGCGTTATCTCCAACAACTAAGAAGCTTAAATTAATTCACTAGAATGGATCCATTCAACAGCACAAGCATTCTTGATATGCAAACATACTTCGAGGAGCGTATGGCCAAATTTGAGGCTGAATTGCAAAAGAAGTCTTTGCAGGGCACTGGTACCTTGGCTGAGGAATTCGCTTCGTTCAAGTCTTTTATGTTACTGGCCCTAAAATCATTCTCACAGCAGCTTGACAAGGTGGCCCGTGAAGTAGATACAATGGAAATGCGTAGCCGCAGGAAAATGTTACTGCTTCACGGTGTAGAGGAGCACAAGGACGAAGACACGGTCAGGGTGGTGGCAGACATTGTCAAGCAGCGACTCAAGATTGACAATTTCAGCTCTGATAGTGTTCGGCGATGCAGCAGAATGGGTCGTCCAACCTCTAGCAAAAAAGCTAGGCCCATTCTTCTCAAACTTGAGGCTGTTGAGGTGCGGGACCGCATATGGTTCTCAAAAACAAAGCTGAAGGGATCAGGCATCACGTTATCGGAGTTCCTAACTCGATCAAGACACACCGCTTTTATGGCTGCACGTGCGAAGTTCGGGGTTGCGAAGTGCTGGACAAGAGAGGGCCACATCCACATACTGGCTCCTGACGGCAATCGTCATCGCATAACATCCATTGGCGATTTGAACAAGATCCAGCTGCCGGAAGCGGAGCAGCCTGTGGCTCAACCGACCGCAACAAAAGCCAGGCGAGCTGCTGCCTCCAGGAAGTAGGATTCCCATGATCTACGTAATTATGTCTGTGGGTATTTCACAATATTTACACTTTCACATAGTCTTAGATTAATTTATTTTTACATTTTGTGTGTATCAAGAAATTGATTTACTATTGTCAAAGTCATTATGTCAAAGTTGTCAAAGTAATCAAATTCTGAGCTGTCATCTGCCGCTTAATTGCGTTGTTATGAACTACATAATTATGTATCTGGTGCGAACCGGAACGTTGCCGCGTTGCATTGAGGCAGCGTTCCGTTTTGCACTAGGTTTTCATGTTATTTTGTTTATGATGTTTTGAACAGTGTAAGATTTCATAAAAAATATTAATTAATTATGTTATCTGTCGCATGACAGCGTTGATATGAGCTATTTATGTAGGCACCTGGTGCGAACCGGAACGTTGCAATAAGGCAGCGTTCCGTTTTGCAGTAAGTTGTTCTTTTCTTTACAATGTCTTGAATGTACTGTTTAAGATTTCGTAAATAATTTTTAATGATATTACTTTTAAAATGCCCACGGTCTTGATTGTATCCTCTGTAACTTAATTAAGTATTTATGTTAGTTACACTTTCTGTTCTACGTGTCTTTATTTCTTTGTTAATGCGTAACTGGCAGGTACACAAACTATTGAATTAAGTTTTAATTTAAAATTTATATTTTTATTCATATATATTTATTATATATATATATATATATTTGTTTATTTATATATTATTATTAAATGTCACATCTTCTGTCAAATAGCGATGATGAAAGCTTTCATTCTGCCACAAGCTTTGATGATAGCTTTGTTAGTGTACCATCTCTGGGAGACATTCTTCAGACTCAGTTTTCGGACGTACCCAAGCACTTTAATGTAGTCCATATAAATGCACAGAGTATTCCTGCTCATTTCCCAGATATGCTGGCCAACTTAGACTGCAAGAATATACATGCCATTCTTGTCTCAGAGTCATGGTTGAAACCATGCCTCCCATCAACTTCTTATTTGCTTCCAGGTTTCCAACTAATTAGGAATGATCGTGCGCTTGGCGGTGGTGGCGGTGTTGCCATATACTTACGTACTCATTTTCCTTATCAGATAGTCTCTATGTCTTCGCAGCCACCACCGTCAAATGCGGGCGAACATCTCTTTTTAGAAGTGGAACTTCATCACACCAAAGTTTTATTGGGCGTATATTATTCTCCTTCCAGTCGTATAAATTTCTTTTCTTCCTTTGAGCAAATCCTGGAAAACTTCACTCCTTCTTATGAACACACCATTATAATGGGTGATTTTAATACCTGCCTTCTCAAGCAGGACTCTCGAACTACGTCTTTTCGACGAGTTACAGAATCCTGCAATATGACAATTTTAAATCTTGATGCAACGCATCATTTTCCTAATACTTCTCCTTCTCTACTTGACCTCATTCTGGTATCTTCTTTTAATTACGTTCATAGGCATGGCCAATGCTCAGCAGACGCATTTTCTTACCATGACCTTATCTATCTTTCTTACAATATACGCCCACCCAAGTCGAAGCCAAAGATAATTCTGCAACGCAATTTTGGTGGCATGGATCAAGAAAAATTGCGCGAGGATGCCAGTAACATCAATTGGGAATCACTGTTTTCCACAGATTGCGTCGACACTAAAGTCAACATATTTACAAACCAATTGCTGCAATTATATGACGTGCACGCACCTGTGCGTGCAATTAAAATTAAGCATTTACCAGCACCGTGGCTAACGGATGATATTAAAAGGATTATGGCTAAGAAATGTGCCGCAAAGTCATTAATGAAGCAAAAGCCAACTCCTTCAAATGTTGATAAATACGTAACTATTAGAAATCACTGCAATAAGATGTGTAGGAAAGCACAACGCCAACATATTCATAAATCCGTCGAAAACGGTGATCCAGCAAAAGTTTGGAAATTTCTAAAAACTTTAGGGGTTGGTAAGACTCGGCAACAAATCATTCCTAATAATGTCAACATTGATTCACTTAATAAACATTTCTCCTCGTCGTCCAAGTTTGATGGAAATATAAAAAGTAATACCCTGCAGCATCTTTCAACTTTACCAACACCTGATTATTCTCCTTTCATCTTCTCGCAATTTGCCGAATGTGATGTTAAAAAGAGTATACTTGCAATTACTTCTAATACAGTTGGTAATGACTGTGTCAGCCGTAAAATGATCCTTCCCATCCTTGATGAAATCCTTCCCGTCCTATGCAATATACTTAATAAGTCTATTTCTCTCGGTGTCTTTCCCTCAGCGTGGAAAGAAGCACTTATTATTCCCCTACCTAAAAAACCTAAGCCTTCTACTTTAGCAGATTACCGTCCCATATCCATATTACCCTTCCTATCGAAAGTCCTAGAACGTCTTATCCATTCACAACTTAGTTCCTTCCTTTGTAAAAATTCCCTTTTAAATCCATACCAGTCAGGCTTCCGTCCAGGGCACAGTACCGTTACTGCATTAGTTCACGTTACCGATCATATCAGGCTAGGTATGGACTGTGGTAATCTAACGGTTCTATCCTTACTTGATTTCAGCAATGCGTTTAACACCGTGGATTTGCACATCATACTTGGTATTCTACGCTCTCTTAACATATCTCCATCGGCAATTGACTGGTTTCATAGTTACCTGTTTGGACGCCGGCAACGTGTACGCATTGATGATACCTATTCCGCTTGGTCCAATACGATTGCAGGTGTTCCACAGGGTGGCGTGCTATCCCCTTTACTCTTCGCTATATTTATTAATTCTATTTCAAACAAATTACTTTCATCCTACCATCTTTACGCAGATGATTTGCAAATTTATACGCAAGCTCCCTTGAGTAGATTAGCAGACGCTTGTACAACGATTGGCACGGACTTGGCGCGAATCTGTGACTGGACGCAGAAATTTGGACTCACTGTCAATCCGGACAAAACGCAGCTGATTATTATTGGCAGCCCAAGAATGGTGTCCAAAATCAACTGGTCTGATTTGCCAAGCATTAATTTCAATGGAAAAGTCCTCTCGTTTAGTAAAAATGTAAAAAATCTTGGTATTTACATAGATGAAACCATGTCTTGGCGACCACAGCTACAAGAAACGAGCAGAAAACTTTTTGCATCAGCTGGGTCTTTACGTAAGCTACGCAATTTCTTGCCAACTGCCACTAAGATTGCGCTTGTACAGTCTTTGCTTCTACCAATCCTTGACTACGCCGATGTCAGCTATCTTGACCCCACCGAGGAGCAACTAAACAAACTTGAGCGTCTCCAAAATTTCTGTATAAGATTTATATTTGGGCTACGCAAATATGATCATGTCTCAGAATTCCGCAATAAGCTCAAGTGGCTACCGATTCGACTTCGCAGAAATACTCACATTCTCACTTTATTGTATAATATCTTGTTTAATCCTAGTACCCCCTTATATCTCAAAGAACGTTTTAAGTTCCTTAATGACACACATATAAGGTCCTTGAGGTCGTCCGAGGATTTGACGCTGGAAATGCCAATGCATTCCAAAAGTTTTTTTGGTAAGTCTTTTACTGTCCAAGCTGTGCGCCTCTGGAATGGACTTCCTTTAGAAATTCGAAGCGCAAAATCTCTTAAAATATTTAAAGCTATGTTAAAAACGCACTACCTTTCATCCATTTGATAACATAGAATGTGGTTATACCTAGTATGTATTTTATATATAGTATATGTGTAAGTATATTGAATTTTTTATATATGTAGGTATATTGACGATAGTATGTATGAATTTATATGTATGTGTAGGTCCCTTATTTATAAGTTTATTATATTGTTTATTCTGGATATTTTTAATTGCACCACACACAACTTTAATACTTACATCGTTCCTGTCTACAATAGGTTGCCTGGAAGAGATTGCTCTTAGCGATAAGGCCGCCTTTTGTACAATTTGTAAATTTTGTAATAACAATGTCATAAAATGTTTTATGGTGTACAATAAAGAATATTCTATTCTATTCTATTCTATTCTAAATCTTTCAGTGGACAGCACGACGCGCCGCGCCGCTACCAACAAAACATTTTTTCCATTCACCCCGTTGGGAACACGGATTTGATTTTGTACATTCAATACAATGTCACTGACTGTATCGTATTTTAACAGTAACTGTACCTAACGATAGATATCGCCTTGATGTGAATTCGCACACAAAAATGCAGTTGAACGCATCTCAGTTTCAGTGAATTGTGATCATTGGCGGAATACCCACACCAGCATATCTGTGTGGTCGCTGATACAAATTATTGCACGTATCCGTTGGTGATTGCGTCTTGTTAATCTGTATAAAATAATTATACACTGAACAAATTGGTTTATTATAATTAAATGCAAAATTGAACAACAAAATCCGATTTAAACTTTTTGAACTTACACATACACATACATAACGTCACGCCTTTTATCCCCGAAGGGGTAGGCAGAGGTGTATTTCTACACCCACTCTTCGCCAGATATACTTTAGTCCCACGTAATAAGGGGCGAGCCTATTGCCGTACCGGGCACATTTCCAGACTCCGTGCTGCTACTGAGAGTTTCGTGACAGAAAAACCCAATAACACTGCCCGACCCAGGAATCGAACCCGGGACCTCCCGATCCCACGCGCACATTTATGCCGCGAGACCAACGAGGCAGTCGTATAGGGTTACTACTTTTTGAACTTGTTTTGCCATTTTGGCCTCGTACACATTGGGTCATCTCGATGTTAATTTTATATTTTAAAGTATAAATTAGTTTGGAAATATTTAGTTTATTATAACTACGTATTTTCAAAAATTTTAACGTCATATTGAATCCCTTTTATAGTCAACATGTACTCGCATAAAGACTTAGTCGACTAGAACATCTAAATGACGTGCTTGATGGCTTAGTCACTAAGACACTTCACAAATGTCCTCACTGCGCATTTAAACGAACGAGAAATTTAATAAAAAGACGGCCATTAACGCAATGCAATGCAAACTGTAAATAAAGGGTGTAAGAGATATGAATGTCTGCGAGTAACGAGAAAAAAAGTCTTAGATAAAATTCGTCATAACATTTCATTAAGAGGACGCAGTTTGAAAGGTAACGAATGTGACTAAAGAGTTTTATTCATTGTATCTATGTATTCTTTTATTCGTCAAGCGAGAACGCGACACTGAGCCAAATAACCTGACGCCGTTGGCTGAAATAAGGCGCTTTCTAATTTACTTTCTGTGTACAAATTGCGCAAATGTGAGCATGAAAATAAAATTCTCGTCGTTTGTGTTTTCTTGCGGGGTGGTCTTTTCTCGCATTATGTAAATTTTAATTACGAAAACTGTCAAATTAGTTTATAGACGCACATTTTCATAAAGTTATTGTATGACTTGCGCTTTATGTTGATCATAAGTTGGTGTTAACTAATTAACTGGAGATTATTAGTTATTATCGTTTGCGTAAGGTTTTCTCATTCAGCTTCAGATATGCGGTGCTCTTTGGTCTAATTCTTGGGTGATATTGAATGTTTCAGAACTTAGTCTTTTGAACCTAAATTTAACTATCAAGAAAAATTTACGTATGAAATGTTTGGCACCCGCCTGCTATCTTCACTTACCTGATACGGTTTTATAAAATAGATATAATAAAATTTAGACATAGATGAGACAGATTGCTTATTGTGAAACAAGCACTAAATATAACCCGATAATTTTATTATAAACAGAGTACCTACCTAATACAACATTTTTGTGAATCTTGTTTCTAATATTCTTCGAATCTAATCATTTAATAAATAATTAGCTGAGAAGAGCACAAAATTATTCAAATCGCACCAGTATTTCCTGAGATTAGCGGGTTCAACCAGAAAAACATACTCTTCAGCTTTATAATATGAGTATAGGAAACCTTTTCTAAAAGACGTAAAAGGTCTTATTCAAGAACAAAGTCTAAGAATCCGTTACGAAATCGTAATCTTACATAATTCCCTGTTTGGTAAAAAGGCCAATTAATTCTTTCTTACCTACAATGTGAATGTAAATAACCGCTGTGCTTTACTGTAACTGTTATTTTTCATCCCATTACAAAAGACCAGATAGACCCTACATAGTACAAGTTAATAATGTATTAATGATGCCATTATGGAGAAGTTGGCGAATGATAGTGGTTTTGCGGTCGACGTCGCGACGATAAAGTACCACTGTTTAACTTTCCACGACAAACTTTACTCTTCACTATTCTGTCGATTTCTTATTATATCGAATGTAATGCAGATAACTTCTCGGAGAAACTCTTGAGTTAACTTTTTTATATTGTGAGTTGAAAACTAGATCAAGTGATATGCTTTCTTATATTACCGAAATTGGTAGTTGTTGCGGTAAATTAACACAAAATGCTACTGTTGTTTCATGTTATGCTAATTTAGGATGTAGATAGGTAACAATTTAAGGGCGTCAACAAGTCTTTTTAGAACAGTTTTAATTACATGTTAAACATTTCGTAAGCTATCCTCTTATTTTTTAAAGAATCATTTAAATCTTTACCATAACTGTTCAAATGAATTCTAAGCCTACGTAAATGTAACATTGAAGTTATAATAGCATCGATAATATAATAATATTCCGGCGTCTAATAACATCTTTATTATTTCGGTATAAGTATCACAGTAGTTTTTACGTAACAGTGAGTTCGTATTCAAATGATATTGCGAAAACATCAGTCGTTATCTATAGATGTAATGTTTGTACATACAGAGCCCGCGCACAATCTCTGCTGTACAAACAATGGGGTTATTTTGACATCAAGTTTGTGTTTGTTCTGAGCGCTGTATTATACTCGGAGATTCGACTAATAAGAGCACCCACTTAATAAATTCTTGATCACGAGCAACCATTATCATTTAGCGGTTAATAAACGTTAGAGGGTCGAAAGTCTAAGGTTGCCCCGTCGACGAGAGGGGGTCAAAAATCGTAGTAATAATCGTAAAAAGTTTCAGAGTAACGCACGCGTCGTGAATTTGGAAGGTAGTCAAACGATCCCATCATTACTGGAACGAGGTCGATGCCCCCAGATAGCATTACTTGATATCTCCCAAATCTTTATGCAGTGTGATTATACCATGTAACTGTCCATCTCGTGTGAAGTAAAAAGAATTCAAAGTACCTTTACATACTACTGTATAGCAGTTGGATGGATAAAGAAGCAATTTCTTATTCAATCACGTCTTAATGGAGCTACGCAAAACGACGTAGGTAGATTTGTTCAAAGAATCTTTGAGCAGTGAATCCTAGAATTTTTTTACTTCTATTGGAAATGTTTTATATAATATGTTACTACTTTAGTTTATTACAAATCGATATATTGTGATGTTAGTGCTGATGGGGCGGCTTTTAATCTACTTCGACTTTGACCATTACGGTTATTGGTATTTAGGATTATGTATATTAGTTGCTATGGTAATATTAAGCATTGAAATGTCACAGACATCGATGATTAATGTGCCTTAGACCACAAATGCAAGAAAAATTGCTCACAGATACAACATCTTTAATGAGTCACACTTGATATTCGGACGCAATTATCTATTATATTTAACTAAAGAAATCAGCAACCAATTAACTCTTTGCCAATAGATAAAAAATACTAGATATTAAATAAAAATAATTTAAAAGCAATCGAATACTAACTGATAACTTTGAGCTTCAATTCCAAACACAAACTATACAAAACACCTGAGCCATTTTACCAATTCAAGCTTGTATAACCCAAGACAAAGACTTAAGTGAGCCAATAATGGTTTGAGATTCGATGAATTTTAAAAGCAGGGGTGAGCTAGACAAATTGTTTGCAATTTTCTTGGCTAGACTAAAAAAATGCGCAAGCCCATTTACATAACATTCCTTAAGCATTGAATATTCAACACTCTAGGGCCATGATGATTGAGCCCTGTTGCATTTTTAAACAAATTTTATGCAAAATGTAGCCGATATTAGTATCAACTTATTGATAGATAATATTGAAAGAGCAGACGTTGTTTTATATATGTACCAGCTTTTCATAATATTTTATTTATTTTCATCTAAATTTAGTGAGTAAATGCACGAGCTGGATTGAATCAGAATTGAAAAATAGAGCAGCACACTTAAAAGTGTAAGACACTGATACGATGAAATATTGATTTAATATTTTTTTGATAAATGATTTGAAAGTCCAATAATATGGCCAAAACGATTTTCTTTTTACATTACATTCCTCAGTAATAATTCAGAGAGTGAATCGTTAGTTAAGTAGCAACATAAATATGACAGAAAACACGAATTTTGGTATGTCTGTAAAAAATAACATAATTTTGATACAAAATTGTATTTTTTTTAACTAATATGGCAAAAATGTGAAGTAGTTAGACGATTCTAGAAAGGTTTTCCACTTACATATTAGTCTTTGTCACAGAATAGTGTATTGGAATTTATATTAATCTAATATGTTAGATAACATAATTTCAACTTCGCTCGAAGTAGTTATATAACATACAGAGCTGTAAGCACTAATAACTCATCGTATAAAAGGAAGCTCATAACTCCAATACGAATGTATGATCGACGAGCAATATCGTAATACAATGACGATTCATATTAATCACTAGTCTGTCTAATACATATACGGCTCGCCACACATACGGTATCGTATTTGTAGGCTGTGAGACTTGGCAGGAGGTTTCGAAACGTGATACCATTAAACGATCGTGTTAGGGATAGTTCGGTTTAGATACCGATCAATAGGCAATTGAGCAAGTGTCTGAGTCAGTTAGTTGAAACATTGTGGACGTGTGACCATTTACTAAATAGACTAGGTTTTACAAAAAAAAGGTCCTGTTTTCTTGTTAACCGCACCAAATAAATTTACTTGGCGTTACGTACACAAAATCCTCAAATGTCTCATGTATTGTAAGAGTAACTAGCCGCCGGCACATACAACGTAACACATTCATTTTAGTGCAATTTAAACACGCGGTTTTGCTTTTGTGTAGGCCGTAATATGTGTATGTGGTAATATGTGTCAAACTTTTCCTATACTTACTGCTGGTCATTATTTAATTAGGTTTATCGGCATCATGATAGTGTTTAATTAATGTTTCAGAGCAGTATCTATTTACTTGGAAAGTCATAGAGCAGAGATAGGCTACTGTGCTTATTGAAGTAATCTGAACATACAGGTATATTCGCTAGTGTATCTAATTGAAATCTGCCTGGATGACATAATTGCTTAAGAGCCTAATTCACTGTTGCCAGTGCGAGACGATTTCATCCCGAAATAAGAGGAGAGTTGGGTTGAGTCATGGTGACTCGAGTATCTAGTACTCCCATACTTGAGTTTTAGTTTTTAAATTGTTGAATACGTTATATTCGAATGCAGCATTCGGGCCTCCATCTATACTAATATAATAAAGCGGAAGAGTTAGTTTGTTTGTTTGTTTGAACGCGCTAATCTCAGGAACTACCGGTTTGATCTGAAAAAATCTTATTGTATACAATAGCCCAGTTATTCCGGAAGGCTATATAACATAACGCTTCAACCCTTTGGGGCCGGGCAAAAGGCTAAAGGGCTAAAAGTTAATGTCGGCTAATCTCAGGAACTAGCAGTCGGATTTAAAAATTGTTATTGCCTATAATAGCCCAATTATTCTGAAAGGCCTTTTATATAGGCTATATAAAATTACGCTACAACTTTTAGGGGCCAGGCAAAAATAATAAAATGATCAATAAAGGCTAAACGAATAGGATACAATCTATATGGGTATCGTTTTCGAGATTTCGGGACGCTGATTTATAATATGAAATTTATTTAGTGATCCAAGATGGCGGACGGGAAATCAAAGATGGCGGATGATAAAATTTTAAAAATCAATATGGGTATTGCCTTCGATATTCTAAGGGGTGGGGAATCGAAATACAACATCTATTTCGTGATCAAAGATGGCGGATGGGAAATCAAAGATGGTGGATGGGAAAATTAAAAAAAAATCAATATTGGTATCGTCTGCGATATTAAAAGGGATGGGGAATCCAAATACAACATCTGTTTCGTGATTCAAGATGGTGGATAGGAAATCAAAGATGGCGGATGGGAAAAATTAAAAAAATCAATATGGGTATCGTCTTTGATGATTTAAGGGATGGAGAATCCATATACAACATCTATTTCGTGATCAAAGATGGCGGATAGGAAATCAAAGATGGCGGCCGGGATTTTTTTAAAGTCGATATGGGTATCGTCTCCGATATTTTAAGGAATGGGGAATTCAAAAACACCATCTAAATTCTGATTAAAGATGGCGGATGTGAAATAAAAAAAAAATCAATATGGGTATCGTCTTCGATGTTTAAAGGGATGGGGAATCCAAATACAACATCTGTTTCGTGATTCAAGATGGTGGATAGGAAATCAAAGATGGCGGATTGGAAACATTTAAAAAATCAATATGGGTATCGTCTTTGATGATTTAAGGGATTGAGAATCCATATACAACATCTATTTCGTGATCAAAGATGGTGGATAGGAAATCAAAGATGGCGGATAGGAAATCAAAGATGGCGGCCGGGATATTTTTAAAGTCGATATGGGTATCGTCTCCGATATTTTAAGGAATGGGGAATTCAAAAACACCATCTAAATTGTGATTTACGATGGCGGATGTGAAATTAAAAAAAATCAATATGTGTATCTCCGATGTTTAAAGGGATGGGGAATCCATATACAACATCTATTTCGTGATCAAAGATGGTGGACAGGAAATCAAAGATGGCGGCCGGGATTTTTTTAAAGTCGATATGGGTATCGTCTTCGATATTTTAAGGAATGGTGAATCCAAATACAACATCTATTTCGTGATCAACGATGGCGGATAGGAAATCAAAGATGGCGGACGGGATTTTTTTTAAAGTCCATATGGGTATCGTCTCCGATATTTTAAGGAATAGGGAAATCAATATTGTTTACAAATCTATGTTTGTTTGTTCATCATTAACAGACTCTGAAATGATAAGAGATTAAGCGCTAAGTCAATGGTAAGTTTGGCAAAGGGGCTTGGAAAAAAGGGCCACACTTGTTTGGTGGGTAGTTGATCGTTTGATCAACTACCCACCTGTATTTAAATCAGCTGTTGACGAAATTTTAAAATAAAATAGTTTAAGTTTATTTTATATCAATTTAATGAATAATAAAGATAGCTAACATTAAGTACCTGCCTGTTGAGTGTTATCTCCACTGTAGCACAACAAAAGTTCACTTCTAAACACTTCACTTCAACAACATTATGGAAGCTTCAACACTCGATCTACAGCAGTATTTTGAGGAGCGGATGGCCAAATTTGAGGCGGATCTTCATAAGACTTCAAAGACTTCTAGTACCAGCAGCTTGGAAGAGGAATTTGCAAAGTTCAAAGACTTCAGATTGCAAACTTTGAAGTCAATTTCTCAGCAGTTTGATATTGTTGCTCGTCAGGTCGACAATATGGAGATGCGCAGCCGTCAGAAGATGCTTCTCCTGCATGGAGTAGAGGAGCAAAAGAATGGGGAGACAGCTGATGTGGTCTGTCAGGTGGTCAAACAGCAGCTCAAGCTTGATACATTCACGACTGCAGACACCAAGCGTTGCCACCGAATGGGCCGTCAACCATCTAATAAGAAGCCCAGACCCATTCTAGTCAAGCTTCATAGTGTTTTGGTGCGAGACAGCATATGGTTTTCCAAGACCAAATTAAAAGGGGCTGGTCTCACGCTGTCTGAATTTCTAACCCGGTCGCGACATACAACATTCATGGCAGCGAGAGAGAAATTTGGCGTTGCGAAATGTTGGACCAGAGAAGGCTCCGTCTACGTTCTTGGTGCGGATGGGCTTCGACACTGGATTCTGACCCTGGGAGATCTGGACAAGATCAAAGGCGCCGACCCGGAGAAACCTGGTGTGAAGACGACAACCGCGAAATCAAGACGGGCTGCAGCTCCCAAAAAATAGGATTTTAACTTTTATTTGTCCTTTGTTTACACGTATGGGTGAATTGCTTTCCATATCACAGCTTCTACCTTCTTTGTTTGTAATTGTTTACTTAATTTTACCCTTTTAATTTTCTATTTATAAAATATACAATACTGTTTTCTTCTTCTTCTTCTTCTTTTCACTTTGACATGTTTTGCCATCTGTCATAGCTGTCTCAAACGACTACTTCTAAATTTTGTTATTTGAATACGAGTCTTTTAATCTTTGAAATCTGTTAGTCGTAAAATTGCAATTCGCCCGGTTTGTCGAAATTTAAAAAAATCGTTTCTTTTTTGTTTATTATTTTATATTATCACAGTGCTATTTTTATTGTATTATGACTATTAATGTTTTGTGTAACACGTAACTGGCAGGTAGACTTACCATTTTAGGTAGTTTAATTTTATTTATTTTTGTTACATAGGTATTTACACAACCTATATATTATATTATTATTATATATTTATTCATATATTATAGTATTGTCTTATTAAATATTTATACGTATTACAAAATAACAGTGATGATGATAGCTTTGCAACCGCTACTAGTCTCGATGACAGTTTCGCTAGTTTGCCTTCGCTCGCTGATAATCTTCAGTCTCGGTTTTCTGACGTGCTGAGGAACTTTAATGTAGTCCATATTAATGCTCAAAGTATTCCTGCCCACTTCCCGGATATGCTGGCAACATTTGACTGTAAGAATTTACACGCTATTCTTGTTTTGGAGTGATGGCTAAAACCATGTCTACCCTCAACTGCCGACTCTCTTCCTGGGTTCCATCTCATAAGGAATGATCGTGCGGTCGGTGGAGGTGGTGGTGTTGCTATGTACTTACGTGCCCAAATTCCATATCGTGTAGTTAGCACTTCTTCGCAGCCACCACCTGCTAACGCCGGCGAGCATCTTTTCTTAGAAGTGGAACTTCATCATTCTAAAGTTCTTCTAGGAGTTTATTATTTCCCTTCGTCACGCTTAAACTTCTTTCCTTCTTTTGAACACCTCCTAGAAATTTTGACTCCCTCTTACAGTCACACAAATATAATGGGTGATTTTAACACTTGTACTTTAAACTCTAGTTATTTATCTGTTCTTCCTCTTGATGCCACACATCACTTTCCAAACTCCGTTCCTTCTCTCCTCGATCTTATTTTTGTATCATCTCCTACCTTAGTTTCCAAGCATGGTCAATTCTCTGCCGACGCTTTCTCCCACCATGACTTGATCTATCTTTCTTATAAAATACGTCCACGCAAGGCTAAACCGAGGATATTATGCAGCGTAGTTTCGGTGGGATGGATCGTTCGAAGCTCTGCGAAGATGCGAGTAAGCTTGATTGGATTCCGTTGTTTGCCTCGGACTGCATAGACACCAAAGTGCAAAAATTTACAGACAAATTGATTCAGTTATACGACATACATGCGCCTATCAGAGCCATAAAGTTTAAACATCTTCCATCGCCTTGGCTGACTGATGATATCAGAAACATAATGTCTAAAAAAGCTCTAACTAAGGCGCGGTATAAATGTCGTCCAACCCCTTAGTTAGTTGGTTAGTTGGTAAGGTGTTTTCCGCACTTAGCCACTTAATTGGGCCATTGTGCGTTAGCAGGGACACGGTTGTCGCCTGCTACTCATACCATGCAAGCTCCTTCCAGAAGGCCATGAGTTGACCAGTGTTGCGTATGGCTTCGCTCTTGGTTCTGGGGTTGTTCAGGAACCTCGCCCGTTGGTCGCTCACGCTGGTACAATGTAGGATCACATGAGCGGGTGTTACTTCGGTCTCCATGCAGCCCCTACATAGTGGGCTGTCCGTGACGCCGATATTGTAGAGATGCTTGTTAAGTGGACAGTGGCCGGTTATTATGCCAGTCAGATGCTTGAGTGTTTTCCTGTTGGAGTGCAACAATTTTTGCGAGAGTCGTTTAACTAATTGGGGAAAGGCATCTTTAGATTGCCTACACTCTTTTAACTCTGCCCACTCTTTTTCATGTTGTTGTAGGGTTCTCTCGCGTAGCCACGTTTTTAGTTGGTTGAAAGGTATCGGAATAGTTGGTTCGGGTCCCAGAGTTGTTGTGTCCGATCCTTTCCTTGCCAGTTGGTCTGCTGCGTCATTGCCCGTGGAGTCACTGTCTCCTCGTATCCACTGGAGCGTGACCCAATTCCTCGCTGCAGTTTTCTGCAGCTCTTGGTGCCACTCCATAATTAGGCCGCTGTTAAAGCAGTTGCCATCGAGAGCTTGAAGTACTGAGGCACTGTCTGTGATGATGCGTATTGACAGGTTACTCACGTTTCTGGCCGCGATCGCCGTCGCCGCCCTTATAATCCCAACGCATTCAGCTTGGAAGATGGTCTTGAGTTTACCAAGCGATGTTGAGAGATTTATGTTTAAGTCATGGGAGAATACTCCGGCACCTGTCCCATACTTTGTTTTTGAGCCGTCTGTGTATAGTCTAACTTCGTGTATACCAGAGCTATCCTTGTGCTCTTCATGCAGTTGTATGCGGTATTTTTTGTCAAAGACAAAGGTTTTAGGTATGAGGTCGCACGTTGCATCTAGCATCGGGATCTCGTTAGTTAACGTCATTTTCAGGCGTACATGGGTTATTCGGTCGTCTCTTCTCCAAAGCCCAAACTTATCGAGCAGGATCGCGGCGGCACCTGCTTCCTGCTGGATGATGAAGTGCAATGGTCGCAAGTCGAGAAGCACCTCCAATGCCGCCGTTGGAGTTGTTTTCATGCAGCCTGTTGTGGCCAGACAGGCGAGGCGTTGTATGCTCTGCAGCTTTCTCTTGACTGTGCTTAGTTCAGTGCGTGGCCACCACACTACTGCACCATATGTGAGCATGGGGCGTATTATGGCAGTGTAGATCCATAGGGTGATGAATGGTTTGAGACCCCATTTCTTGCCTATTATTCTCCTGCACTGCCTGAAGATTGTACATGCTTTTGTGGTTTTAGTGGTGATGTGTTTATTCCAGTTGAGCTTGTGGTCGAGTGTTACGCCCAGGTACTTGACTTCACTCGATAGGTTAAGCTCCGTGCCAAAAAGTTTTGGTTTTCTGGTCATACGGGTGTTCCTTTTGTTAGTGAAAAGTACTAGCTCCGTTTTATTTGGGTTGACCGTCAGTTCATGGTGGTTGCACCATTGTTCCATGATCCTGATGGCTGCTTGCATCCGATAATGGATCATGTCTTCCGAGTTTCCTTTGATTAGGATGGTTATATCATCTGCGTAGCCGACCGTGTAGAAGAATTTGTCATTCAGGCTTCTCAACAGATCGTCTACCACTATGTTCCAAAACAGGGGTGATAGGACACCTCCCTGTGGGCAGCCTTTTGCTACTATCCCCTATGTGGTGGTGTTAACCGTGAATTGAATAGCCCTTTGTTTCAGGAGTTGATCAATCCAGCCACTGACGGTTTCTTCAACTCCGAACTTGTCAAGGGCTCGGCTAATGCTGGTGAATTTAGTTTTGTCGAAGGCGCCTTCTATGTCAATGAAGGCGCCTAAGGTCATTAGTTTCTCAGATAGCGCTGTCTCTATGGTCCCCACTACGGAGTGAAGCGCTGATTCCGTTGATCTACCACTTCTGTAGGCGTGTTGTTGCGGGTGTAGTGGTCTGCGTAGCAGTGTGCCTTCCCGTAGGTATCTGTCAGCGAGCCTCTCCAGCGTTTTCAGCAAGAAGGAGGTTAAACTGATAGGTCTGAACGATTTTGCTTGAGTGTAATCCGTTTTGCCCGGTTTTGGGAGAAGTATGACTTTATCTTCCCTCCACCTTCGTGGTATGTAATTGTGCGCTATAGATGCTCTATATATACTGAGTAGCTGTGGCACAATCGTTGTGCAGCCCCATTGTAGAAGTGCTGGTGTTATTTCGTCCAGGCCTGCAGATTTGTACGGCTGGAAGCTATCAATTGCCCATTTCAGCCGGTCCACGGTAACCATGTTGTTGGCTATCGTCCAGTCTGTTTGGGTCGGTAGTCTGTGTTCTGATTCTTCCCAGTCACAGTCGTCAGTCACAGTGCAACCTGGGAAGTGTGTTTCGATTAGCACTTGGCTTATTTCCATGTCTGTGATTGCGTAGGTGCCATCAGGCTTTCTGATGGAGCCTAGGGTCTTGTTGCTGTCCTGGGATAGGATCTTTTTTACCCTGGCTGCCTTGCATGTGGAGTTAATGTTGGTGCAGAAATTTCGCCAGGACTCTCCCCTGCGGAATCGTATGCGTTTCTTGTAGTGCGACTAGGCTTCTTTGTATTTGTCCCAATCTGTGTTTTTCCTTGTGTTTTTGGCCCGGTTGAAGAGTTTTCTCAGATTGCGCCTGAGCTTCTCCAGTTCCGATCCCCACTATTGGGTTTTACTACTCGTTTTCGGTAGTATGGTGGGGCAGGCTTGTTGGTAGCTGCGTTGTATGCATTTTGTTAGTAAGTTAGTGTTGTGTTCTATGTTTGTAGTGCTTGCGGTCATGTCGTTGAAATTTGACATGGCTATTTCCTGTTCGAGCAGGGTCTTGTAGCTCGCAATGTTGGTATTGCGTGGGTTGCGTTTTGGTTGTGTGACCCTCTCTTGCACTCGTATGTCATAGCAGATACGTCGCGGCCCCATCTGATGCCAGTGTAATGTCTACTATGGTTTGATATCTGGAGCTAACAAATGTGGGCTCTGAGCCTTTGTTGATTACCGTTAGTGTTGTTGTGTAGATGTATTCAGTTAGGATCTCACCTCGTCTATTCGCCTCGGGGCTTCCCCACAATGGATGGTGGGCGTTAGCATCTACCGAGAGTATTATTGGCCAGCCGTGGTCCTCACAGTGCTGCACTAGCTCGGCCAGCTCCTTCGATGGGATCTCCTCATCACCGGGCATGTAGACCGAAGCTAGTACTAGCATCTGATCACTGGGCCCTGTTCGTATTCCCACGGCTGTGAGATCTCTAGAACAAAAGTTAGTCAGCAGCAATGCTGGTACCGTTCGGGGAATGTATATGCATGTTCTCGGCTTAGGAACCGAGCTCCAGTGCAATATCTTACCTCCGATGTTGTTGAGTCCACATATGGTGTCGCCTCTAATCCACGGCTCCTGGATTAGGGCTATTGTGTGGTGGTTAACCTCCAGCAGCCTGCGTAGGGTAGCCGTTGCAATTTGCTTGTGCTGGAGGTTCGTCTGTACGACTCTAGTCTGAAAAAGATCCGAGAACATCTTACAACCCCTTATAATTTGGAGAAATATATTAGTGCAAGAAATCTCTGCAATAAGGTGTGTAGGAAAGCACAACGCCAACATATTCACAATTCTGTTGAAAATGGAGACCCAGTTAAAGTCTGGAAATTTCTTAGAACGATGGGAGTTGGTAAGTCGCGCAATGACGCAATCCCCAAAGACATAAATTTTGATGCACTCAATGCGCATTTCACTGCTTCGTCCAACTTTTATGGGACAACTAAAACGAATACTTTAAAAGATCTTGTAACGGGTTCTGGTAGTAAAACGCAGAAAAGGTTCTATGCGTTTATTTGCCGAGTATTGTCTCACTTCCCTTGCCACGAGTATGACCGACCAACAACACGACACTGGCCTGAACACTAAGGGCAGCCGTCTCCCACGCTGTTCCCTCCGGTAGTGTGTAGGCAGGCTGCTCGAAGGCTGCGCGTAGCGGTAGATCCTCGCAGGCCGTTGGTTCAGTGGGCAGACGCCGGCGGTGCGAGTACGAGGAGCAGGGCAGGCCAGACTCGTCAGCAGAAGTGACGCCGAAGGCGATGCAGGAAGTGTAGCGGTCTAGGAGTGTAGCCGAAGTCTTAAGGTGAACCTGGAACCTGAAGGGAAACAGCATTAGGAAAGCCACAACCAATAGAGTCAGGCAGGTGGCGTCAGCCAGCCTCAGCTAGCAGGTAGAGAGATGGGCAGTACGCTAACGCAGTAAATGTAGTAACTTACCCACAGCTGGGACCAGGATACACGTATGAAGTAGTATAATTATAGATATAGCGGTATAGAATTTAGTAGCGGTAGTAGGTTAGTGTAGAGTAGCGATGCCGGCCTCTCTGTCGGCCCCTTTATATACCGGGCCCTCCATCAGGGTGAGAGTCCGTCTATGACCATATTTGGTCAGGCTTTGCGAGTGCGGACGATGGCCTTCTCTGATTGGCCGAGCGTATGGGCGGTACTGTGACGCAACGCGGTAAGTACCGGACATACGTTACCATCTTTCACTTATCCCAACTCCCAAATATTCACCTTTTGTTTTCGAGCAATTTTCCGGTTGTGATGTTAAAAAGAGCATAATTTCAATCACGTCCAATGCTGTTGGTAATGACTGTATCAGCCGAAACATGATCCTACCCATCCTTGATGAAATCCTCTCTGTCCTGTGTCACATCTTTAATCATTCAGTTGCTAGTGGTATCTTCCCATCAGCATGGAAAGATGCACAAATAATTCCGTTGCCAAAGAAACCCAAGCGTGTTCATTCTCCGATTGCCGACCTATATCCATACTACCATTCCTTTCCAAAGTCCTCGAACGTCTTGTATATACACAACTAAGTTCCTTCCTGTCCAAAAATGCTCTCCTAAATCCCTTTCAATCCGGTTTTCGTCCTGGTCATACTACTACCTTTATATACCGGCCATGCCAACATTTCTCGGGAAAAATTCATCGAGAGCCGACATAAACTTGTGTCTGAAATTGAGACCTCTTTGGAGATGGTCTCAGATTGGGGAAGACTTAACTTGGTCCAATTTAACCCCACAAAGACACAAGTCTGCGTTTTCACCGCAAAAAAACGGCCGATGGTCGTATGTCCTCGTTTTGAAAGCACCCCTTTAACTGCCTCCTCCAGTATTGGAATACTTGGAGTCGACATATCGAGCGAAATCCAGTTCCTCGGTCACTTAGAGGGTAAGGCTAAGTTAGCCTCGAAGAAGCTTGGCGTGCTAAATAGATCGAGACGGTATTTCACTCCGGCCCACCGCTTGCTCCTTTATAAGGCGCAGGTTCGGCCGCATATGGAATACTGTTCTCATCTTTGGGCAGGGGCACCCCAGTACCAGCTTCTCCCTCTGGACCGCATCCAACGTAGAGCCGCTCGAATTGTCGACTGCCAAGATATTTGCAATCGGTTAGACCCCTTGGCGCTGCGTAGAGATGTAGCCTCGCTATGCATCTTTTATCGCTTCTACTATGGGGAGTGCTCCCAGGAATTGTTCAGATTAATCCCTGCCGCCTCTTTCCGTCATCGTTCTAAGCGACAGCATTTCCATGCCCATCATTTAGATGGTTGGCAATCCACAACGGTGCGTTTCTCTAGAAACTTTCTGCCTCGCACCTCTAAACTGTGGAATGATCTGTCACCTGCGGTTTTTCCGAACCAATATGACCTTTAAACCTTCAAGATAAGAGCGTATTCATTTTTAAAAGGACGACAACGCACTTGTGACTCCTCTGGTGTTGCGGTTGTCTATGGGCGGCGGTAATCGCTTAACATCAGGCGATCCGTCTGCTCGTTTGCCCCCTATTCCATAAAAAAAACTACCACGGCATTGGTTCACATAACCGATGAGATTAGGTTGGGTATGGATTGTGGAAAGCTCACGCTTCTATCTTTACTTGACCTTAGCAATGCTTTTAACACCGTGGATTTCCACATCCTGCTTGGCATACTCCGCTCTATTAACATATCTATCTCCAACGGTAATTGACTGGTTTCGTAGTTACTTGTTTGGACGCCGTCAGCGTATACGCGTTGAAGAATCATACTCTTCATGGTGTAATGCGACTGTCGGTGTACCACAAGGTGGCGTTCTCTCTCCATTACTTTTTGCAATTTTTATAAATTCTATCTCCAAACATTTATTTTCGTCCCACCATCTTTACGCAGATGACCTGCAAATATACTCACAGGCACCATTAGAATCGATATCTAATGCGTTTTTTACTATTAATATGGACTTGGCGCATATCAGTGAGTGGAGTAAAAATTATTGACTTAAGGTTAATCCAACCAAAACTCACATCATTCTGATTGGCAGTTCCAGGATGATCTCTAAGATCAATTGTTCACTTCTGCCTCAGATTCTATTCGATGGCAACATTTTACCAGTTTCAGATAATGTGAAAATCTGGGGATTTATTATAATAATACTGTTTAGAGAGGGCCCATCTAGTGAGTTGGCGAGTCACCACCTGCCACGCGGACGGATGCTATAGGAGTATCACTGGCAGGTGCCGTTTGTTATCCATAGTATCATTATTACCAGTCCATTTAACACCCATCCCCATAAACTAGTAAATTAGACTCCACATCATTGCAATAGTCCTACATTTGCTGGGGCTAGTCCATAGCTGTACTCAGTAGTGCAGTTGTGGAGGCTCCGCGGCATGTGTCCCATCCCATTTTAGATTAAAACTCTCTACGGGCCTCTACACGTTGGATCCATATCTCCGTGTAAGCCTCCCAAAGGACCGGTTATTCTTCTGACACCAAAGTTGGAAGAATAGCCGTGAGTAAAGAGAAACATAATAATAATAATATTCTACCACATTCACACAACACCATCTAGTCCCAAACTAAGCTGAGCTTGTACTATGGGTACTAGATAATGGATAAACATACATATATACTTTTTTTTTTTGTAAATACATACATATTATACATAGAAACACCCAGACCAAGACAAACATTCATGTTCATGCACACAAACGTTTGACTTGAGTGGGAATCGAACCCGCAACCTTCGGCGTGGTAGTCGCTTACACTCCCGCTGCGCCAACCGGTCGTCCACATTTATCTGGATTCAGCAGGGTCATTACGTAGGCTGCGGAACTTTCTTTCCAATTCCACCGAAACTGCGCTTGCACAATCTTTGCTTCTTCCAATACTCGATTATGCCGATGTCAGCTATCTTGACCTTAATGCGGAGCAACTTGATAAACTAGAGCGCCTCCATAACTTTTGTATAAGATTTATATTTGGTTTACGCAAATATGATCATGTATCTGAATTTCGATGCAGACTCAAGTGGCTCCCGATTCGTCTTCGCAGGAATACTCATATTCTAATCTTACTATACAATGTATTGTTCAATCCTAATACACCCACGTATCTCAAAGAACATTTTAAGTTCCTTCATGACACACATTCAAAGTGCCTGAGGTCGTCGGAGGATCTGAGATTGCAGGTGCCACTGCATTCCACAAACTTCTATGATAAATCCTTCTCTGTTCAGGCTGTGCGTTTGTGGAATGCGCTGCCAGTTGAGATTAGTCGAGCAAGATCACTAAGCATTTTCAAAAATGCATTGAACCAACACTATTTGTCAATGAAATTGCGTCATTATTCCTCAAATCCCTATATAATTATATGTGATTATATTTATATAGAGAAGAGTCATGAAAGTAGAATAAATGCTGTAGAAATGAGAGCACTGAGAAGTATGTGTGGGGTTTCTCTGACTGACAGAATAAAGAATTGTGTGATAAGAGAGTGTTGTGGGGTAAAAGAAGATATAGTGACAAGCATCGAGAAAGGTATGCTAAGATGGTTTGGGCACGTGAAGAGGATGGATGACAAAAGACTGACCAAGCAGATATATAAGGCAAGTGTGGAAGGGACAGCACGAAGGGGAAGACCTAGGCGGACGTTCTCTGACCAGATTCGAGACATCCTAAAAACAGGACAGGTGAGAAGTACCCTGAACAGAAGAGCATGCATGAGGAATCTGATGGGAGTGAATGAAGCAAGAGAGATATGTCAGGATCATTGCAAATGGCGTTCCGTAGTCTCTGCCTACCCCTCCGGGAAACAGGCGTGAGTCTATGTATGTATGTATTTATATATATTGAAATATATAATATACATATGTATATATAGATATATATTATAAGTACCTATATGTATTTATTGTATTTTATTTGTATATATGTATATGTTAAAACAAATGTTATGTTTCATCTGTCACTACACCATCAAATTACCTTTTCTTCTTCTAAGGTTATGTCCATCATAGTCTGCTTACCTGGAAGAAATTGCTGTTTGCGATAAGGCGGCCAATTGTGCATCTATTGTTAAAATTAATTTTTCCTTGTATTTTCATTTTTGTGGTGTACAATAAAGAATTACTTACTTACTTACTTAAATTAAAACTCTTAAATAGGCGATACGGAGTTCGCTGGGTCAGCTAGTATAATATAAAATTTTCGTCGTAGCTTGGTTGTTTTTGTATCAACTTTTGTTGACATGAAATTGTTTCGACTGTATGATACTTTAACTGCATATCGATTTGTTACTTTTTTTAAATATGTTTGTTTATGAGTTTCTGATGTGTCCAAAAAGTTCTTTGACATTTTTATGGAAATAAACATATTTGAGTTTGAGTTTGATAATGAGAAGTGGTAAATAATGTGAATGAAAATTTGTGATATGAAAGAAAGAAGAAAGAAAGAAAAAATATTTATTTGTCACAGACATAACAAGTACAACATAAATAAGAAATCGCAAAGCATACTTAACATTAGTCTGTGACAGAAAGGTACACACTCAGCTATTGTTGCATTGTGGTAGAGTCCACAATACAACGCTGGTATTCTGTGTGTACCTTAGACACGGACGTTAATCAGTAGGCACAACTGATAAGAGAAAAAATAAAAAATAAAACAAAATCAAACATAGGGACATGAATAAATTAAATCTAGCACATGAGTAGGCGTAATGACATACTTATAGTTTTATACACAGTAGTATAGCCATACTATTGTGTATAACACTATACTGATATCGACATAAATGTTGGTGATGTCCAATGTTACCCGAGCATCAAACCTGCACTATACTTAAAGCGGTTGCTTACGTAGCTGCTGCACTATTTCTAGTACTTGAAACCAGTAAGGTACGCGTATACGTGACTCAAGACAGTGACTTTTGTTCCAACTAGAGTATATTTTTATGAAATTTATGAATGTAAACGTATCAAAATACCAAATATTTTTCGCATTGCGTTTCAAAATGTTGCATCTGAATGTATTGTATCATTTAAATTCTGTATTTTGATTGAATGCGTCATTTCGTTTCTTGTGTATAAAATTGAAAATGGTTTCGAATCAAACATACTTTTACAGAAAGATGCCGCGATCACTAATAAAAAAAGTTGTCATTTTCGTAGGTCTAGGTGATTAGTATAATTTAACTGTAAGCACCATTTTGTTGAGGGTGCTTTAAAATCTAGAATCTTCATCATTACTTTGTAGTTTCGTGTCAAAGTCCTCTCGATATAGGATTAAAACTTAAGGCAAGTAATCTTACAAAGAAGGACAAAGGGCATTGAATCGTGTAAGGCTTTAGCTAGTTTTGCTTCACGCAAGATGTGCTGAATAAAGGGTAACAATTATTGCAGTCAGATACCTACATAATAATATCCTGTCATACTCGACTGAACTACACTCATTAACTACATTAAAAACCATTGGCATTCAAAACAGCCGTTCAGACAAAAGTGAGGCTCGTAACATAAACTAAAGAGGATAAAGTTTTCATTACATAAACTGCTGAACTTTAAACTCTTCCGAGAACCTCTAGCACGAATATTTCTCAGGTAAATCACTGAAGTCCTTTAATATATATTGTGTGGTCGCTTTTTACGACTCCCCAAGGAAATGATGGACTCATTTATATACGTATATCATGATATTCTTCAGCACACTATTTAGTGCTAAGCATTCACATATTAAGCAAATAATATCATGCTGCATTCCTACAAGATTAAACCATATTTCTCATAGCATTTCTCTTTATTTAAATGGGTCAATGTTTTAAATATGGGTGGCAAAATATTTAAATATCATGAAATGGTTAACTGTATAGTTTACTAGTAGGTGTCTTCGTAATCATGTTCCGTCCTGCAAAATATTTCATATCATCAATGTATTTTCAGTACTTGGATATGACTGAAGCGCAAACATGCAAACATTTTTAGTTTTCTCTTTCAATAACAAGATACTCGATTATAATTTCAGTGCAAATAAACCAAGCAAATGTTTTATAAAGCCTTTGTCTGTTATTCCATCACATTAGGAACAAAAAACGTATTCACAGATTTGTGGGTAAACGAACCTTAGGCTTGATTAAGGTTTTTCGAAGGTAACGCGGCGTGATCCTTTGGGACGGTCCTCAATAAATTATAAGAGTGATACGTAAACTTATAGATTTGCTTAGTTCGAATTATATTTAAAAATATTTTATTCATCTACATTTATTCCATTTCTTTCTATTGGCAACTGTTTCAGTCTACTTGTAGACCCAATTCATGGTGAAGGTTATTAAAACTAGTATATATATGTATAGATGGAACATAAATATTTGTACAAGGATAGGAATTCTTGTAGTTAAATTCGCCAAGACGTGGAGTTGCGGAAACAGCCCGTGCAATCAAGTATCAAGTAAGTGTTAGCTAAGAAGTACAGTTTTATACCTTTCTTCTTAGAAATTATTAATCGTAGAGTTCGATAATACATCAAATGGAGAGAAATTAACTCATATTCTTCTAATATTTTTATAAATGTTTTGTTCTTGTTCTTTGTATTAATAGATGTATAATCGCAAAGCTTAAGCTGATCACACTAGAAACATACAATTTAGACAAGGACTAAGGAAGAAGTCATAGTAGCTAAAAGTAGAATTGAAAATCCGTTGATTTGAAATCTAATTCTAGATAGAGCGGGCAATAGCCAAAGTCTCACAAATAAAGTTAGTAATTAATCTACAAAACTTTTCATAAATAAAGGAAACAAATCTCTCAATAAAATACAGATAATTTTATGAGCGCAGTGCAAGTGAAGCCCCAATCAGAGCTAGAACGATGTAATTAAACTACTTACCTTCTATTTACCGCAAACCTTGAAAAGCTCTTTCTTGGAATGCTAACTGTAAACGATACATTTGACAATTTACGCCCAGTCTAGTACGGTACCCACCTGTTCCAAGCGCTAGAATGTAACTACTAAAGCAGACAACTTATGGAGAAAGTTTATTTTCTGCTGTCTCTTTTTTGCGCTATAATAGACGCTTCATAGTAAGGCTTTTTAATAGACGCTTTATTACAGAAACTTCAACAGCATGCAAGCTAATATCGTCCACACAATTCCATGAAGGTGTTATCTAATACTATTCACAAAAGTTATGCAGTGACCATAATTTATACAAGAGCAAAATTAGAATCGTAAGTTTTTGAAAATTTGGATTAGGAAATCTTAATCATCATCATTCTCCTAGCATTATCCCAGATACAGCACGGAGTCCACTTATCAGTGTAACCAGATCTATCTGAATATTAGCTTTTCTTTTTATTTATAGAACGATTGCCGTCTGACCTTTGTTACCTAAAAGAATAGCAATATTCCATGGTTTAAATAATGTTTGTTTATTCGGAGGTACTGACTCCCCATAACGACTGTCAAAGATCTTCATGACATTCGGAACCGACGACTTAACGTGTTCTACGAGGCACGGGCCATGAGATTATAAAAAAATTACGCACATACGAGTAAATTCGATAAGTCAGTGGCCGCGCTATGTATTCGTTTTTTTAATGGTAATAGGCGGCAAACGAGCAGACGGATCGCCTGATGGTAAGCAATTACCGCCACCCATGGACACAAGTAACACCACAGGACTGACAAGTGCGTTGCCGCACCTTTGGGTTGAGAAAAATGATATGATGAGGAGTGGGATGAGGGAGAAGGAATAGGGGATAGGGCCTCCGGCACTCTCACTCACCGAACGAAACTCAACAGTTTAGGTACTGATACTATACGTCGATTTTCTGTGAGAGAGTAGTACTTCCCCGGTCGAGCCCATTCATGCTGAAATCAGCAAGGCTCTACTACCTTTAAGATCACGATACCTGTCGTTGCCTTTTTGTTATTATTTAATCTAAAATATGTATTGCAAAATAATCTAAAATATGTTTATGTATTACTCCGTGTGGTGACGGATTAAGAAAACGGAATGTCACCACCCCATATCATCTCGTGGGTGTCGTAAAAGCCGACAGAGGGACCATACTACGCAGAGAACAGCACTGTAAGAGAAGGAAAACTTGAAACAAACCCTATACCATGCTTTTTCGAAAACATAATGATCAACTCTCAGATATAGAGATTTCTTTTCGATGTTTCTTTGACCGTTCAGAAAGCGGCAATTATCCATTTAATATTACGTAACATCGGGATATAATTAATTATTCGCGCCGAATGCAAGACCCTCTTTGTGGCAGAAAGTCTCTCCTCTATAGGCTATCGCGGCCATAGTGGTGCATCTTAAGATTTTGGATTTGATGTCGATCAGAGTAGGACATGGTTATTGTACTTTCGATGCAGTTTTCTTTAGCTTTAGGTGGTTTGGAAATGTGCCCAGTAAACGATTGAAAAGCTTTAAAAATAAAAGTGAAATATGTAGGACCGCGTTTGAGACCAATAGATAAATATAAACGTAACTTACTAGCGATTGCTACGATCTACGCCCATCCAACATTCGTATAAAATCATTTTATTTAATTCCCCCGTTAATGGTGGACTATTGAAAATCATTACTAAATTTAATGTCTATATCACCCCCATAATAAAATGAACGAAATGTCATGATAGTTATAGTAGCTTACTCACTGCGTTGATAATTATGTCAGTCAGATCAAGTAATATTGGATTTAATTATGACGATTTATCATGACCAATCTTTCGATTGTTATTAAAAAAAACAGAAGAATTAGTCATATTTTATCATATTATCATATACCGCAACATAATACACGACGAACTCATATATTTTTTCCTTCAAACAAATTTAGTTTTCTTTACTCTGAACAAAAAATCTGCACAATGGCTGAATATTCTGTGAATTTAAACAGAAAAAAGTACATTTCATCTTGTTCCGTTCTCTTTAAAATACAAACAACACTGCACCGGCTATTTACTTTTATTTCCTCATCACTCAAGTCTTTGAAACTACACTCATAAATATGCAAGTCCAAAGTTGTTGAGGCAACTCGTCATATTTTACCACTTTTAGCTAGAATACCTATACAATAGGCGAACGCGACCCGCTGCATAGGAAGGCTGCGGTGAACTTCCACCCAGTTACAATATCCGTACCTTCATAAATATTCACACCAGTATAAAGTCAACTCCAACTACTTTTATCAAGTCCCGGGGGCATTAGAGCAGGTTCTATTACACTGTTTCTATTTAAATGTGTTCTTTGACTAGACATGATCGGCTAATTGGTAACCTAATCTGCGAAGTTTTTAATAAGTATGACAGACGCCCGGCACGATGCCGCGATGGAGTTTGAGTGCTCTATTGTTTTCATAATCTCCTCGTCTGCTAGTTAAACATTTAATAATTGCATTTGACGCAACTCTATTACTTCGTGCTTTTATTTAAAACATCAATTAGTGCCGTAAATTGTCCTTCCTTTTTTTTCATAGTTATTTAGATCGGTTGCGTAAATACCGGCATGTTTTAAATAGTCGCCTCTGTACAAAAAATGCGTCGAAGCTGGCGGGCCGATTCCTGCGACGAACAATAAAAATCAGTGATCCGCACATGGTTGTAGTGATCCACTATACCTGAACGATGTGAAAATATTTTTACAACTCCTACGAAACAGCTATCATCCGAAAGGTAGGCGGTACTTTTTAAGGGTAGCAAATTTCAATAATGGCTCTACATTATATTTTGTAACTCAATGTAAAATAGAAATATACGCGTTTAAGGCGATAGATTATGTATATCATTTTTATATATGAAAGCAAGCTCTTTATAAAAACGTATTTTAAATGGATAGGGAGATAAACAAGCCCCTTTCATACATCATTTGTTCCTTTGTGCGATAAAACAAAAGGCTTTCATTTTGAATTTGGTTTTAAGTTTTTTTACAAACATGACATATAGCACGAGCCATTATATTAATATCTCTTTTTGTGAAATAAAAGTGGACATGTTATTAATGTTCTTGGTAGATATGTAAATTTATTATTTTGCGGAATTTATTGTTAAATAGGCCAATGAGCGAAAGTAGAACGTAATCGTGATTGCTCGCGATAAAATGCAGTACACTATTTACAATCATTTATATCAAATATTATCCAATGACAAAGTTGTTTCACATAGATACTGAGTTAGTCAATTCCTTTAATTAGCTAGCTTGGTGAAACACATTGCTTCGCTTTCAACTACTAAGATTCACCTCACGGCGCATATATAGTAATAAAAACAAAATTACAACAACATTAAATAGCATTCAATGTTAATGTTCCGTGTGTTTTCCGTGTGGTGACGGATTAAGAATACGGAATGTCACCACCCCATATCATCCCATGGGTGTCGTAAGAGCCGACAGAGGGAGCCTATTATGCAGAGAACAGCACTGTAAAAGAAGGAAAACTTGATACAAACCCTATACCAACCCGTTTGGCCAGCGTGGTATAGTAGGCCAATTCCTCCTTTCAAAGGCGAGGCCTAGTCCAGCAGTGGACTGTTAAAGGCTGATGATGATGATGATGATGATTAATGTTCACGTATTGAATTTTTCGAAAGTCATAATTGTATTAATTATTGCAAACATGCATTTTTTCATCGCAGATTAATGACAAACCGATGACTTAATTGGCCATCATATCTCACCTTACCTTTACGTTATCTATTCTACAAATACCATCCCATGCCACCATAAATTTATGTTGTTTGTTGGTTATGTTAATTTGTATACTTACCTGATTTTTGTAATGCGGTTGTGCATGTACATGTTTATCATACCTTGTTTATAGTTCTTAGATAGTAAGCTTAAACAATTGCATAGTTAGGATTTTAAGCTTGTTTAAAAATACAGTGCAGTGGTTGTATGGCTCTGGCACTGGCATAGGTGGATGGCAAGGAAGATCAGTACTGAGATGGTCCGTCGTGACCTTCGTAGTGTTTGCTGATTGCCAGCCGCAATTGTGACACACGACGTATAGCTCTCATTACTTTTGTTGTTATGTTTTGTTTATTTAATTAGTAATTAGAATACGTGGCAAAGCACGCGGTGCCACGTAGTAAAATTCATGACGATAATGACATGGCAAAGAAGCTTGATAGTTACGTACCTGTCATACGTTTTATTATTGCTTTGCCAATTTAGTACTTATTAGCATAAGAACTTTTATAAAATTGTTTATTTTCATTTTAGATTAAGCAAAACTGTAATTATTGTGACAATGCGGCGCGTGTGATACAATAAAAGGATTTTTCTTTCTTTCTTTCTATAAAAGTTGAGAACAAAGGGCTTATCGCCCAAAGCGATTTCTACCATGATGGCGATTTTATTACTAGAAAAAAGTCTTATTTATAAGGAAACTAGATATAAAAAGAATAAATCACGTATAAATTCGTATAATACCATAATAATGTATACATACATAAATCAATAACAATATCACCAAAGGCCAAGCACAAACGCGAACACAGCTTTACGTCAACAAAACATAATAGCAGATGAGTCTTAGCGTCCATTTATTTATACTGTGTATTTACTCTGGCTGTTATGTTGGTAAGAGTTACGCAAGCGTTTTTGCTTGTGTACGAGATCGGAAACGCAACGAATAGACGTCTTAATCTCACGGTGTCGAGAGCATGTGACGATATTATTTTACTGGCAGCAGATTTCAACATTGATGTCTTAAAAACAAATAACATCACAAAAGAATTTAAATATATACTTGAAACCTTTAATTTGTCCCTTGCTGTGATATAGTCACAGCCCACAAGAATGCAAAGTAAAACGTGCATAGACAATATTGCTCACAACATTAAAAAAAACATGTAAGACGGTGTTAGAATTCGCATTGTCTGATCACACTGCTCAATTGTTGAAGTACCCAGTGAATTACAATTATTCGATTAAGTATTGGCGTAGAACACAAAGAGATTATTCGAAAGAGAACATGATAAAATTTCGTGATTGCCTAAAAAATATTTCATTTTCTGACGTATATCAAACAGTATGTATTATCAAATGTATGTATTTTTAAACTATGTATATATGTATTACGTTTATGCTACAAAAGTTCTTCTTCACTCACTTCTACAATACACCTACTTTTAATCTCTGCACCACTCAAAGGTAGACTGGTAGAGAATACCTAAGGCATTAAGTCCGCCTTTATACACTTCAGTGTATATAAAGTTAAAATAAAATAAATAAAAACAGATGATCCGAATGAAGCATACACGCTATTCATAAATGAATTTAAGCTGTTTTATAATCTATGTTTCCCGTGAAGACTCTTTACAATAACATCTAACATGTGGAATTAAACTATGTAGCATGAAGAAAAGGCAACTTCTCTGGAAGTACAGGTGTAAATCTACAACATAGAATAAACTTAACTATGTTAAATACGCAAAACTGTTTAAAAAGATTATAAACTTGACTAAAAGGGCTCAGAATAATTATAATATAAAAAAATCGCAAAATAAGAGTAAACTTACGTGGCAAATAATTCAAAATTCAAAAACTAACTTACCAAACGAATCAATTTGTAAAATAAATATTTCTAATAGGATTATAACTAACCCGGCAATAATAGTAAACGAATTTAATTATTATTTCATAGATAAAATAGTACCCATAACGACAACAGGTGACAAAACTCAAACTCAAACTCAAATATGTTTATTTCCATAAAAATGTTTAAATTTTTTGGACACGTCAGAAAGTCATACATATAAAAAAAATAAAAAAGTAACTTTAAATGCATATTAACATAGTTGAGCAGGTGTCCGATCATTTGACAAAAAACAAATAAAAAAATTTCATTTGACAAATAACGTTTGACAAAATTACACTTGATAAATTTATTATTTTACAAACTATTGTTTAATAAACTACTCATTAGACAATATATTTACTATAAAAAGTTATTATGCTAAAACATTAATTTACAAATTGATTATTTTATAAACATGTTATTTGGCAAAACAACGTAAAGCATAATGCTGGTGTTAGTCTTAGGCTGACGGCACGCGCACCGTCAGCGCTGATGGCCGAGATATATGAACTTCTAGGAAGCGTTTTTGAATGACGCGTAGCTATCAGCGCGCACGATGGTCAGCGCTGATAGCTACGCAGACGTACGCGTCGCGCGTCGGCCCCGCGTAGCTGTCAGCGCTGCCGATTGCTCGAGCGCCTCTGCTTTCAGTGAGCGTTTTAGTGTCGAGCGGAGCGGATGTCATCAGCGCGTACAGTCATGGCGATTCGTGAAGTGGATACAGGTCGAGTTATCGATGAGTCGTTCAATCGGTGGTATAGGCACGATTCGTAGGCTGCAATGGACCAGTGTATCCTGTATCTTTGCCAGTAATTCGTCAAAAGTTCTATTTGTCATTCGAAAGTAATTAAAGAATTTACTTTTGTCAGCCCTCAAAGTGCCATATAACGCGACAAATTCTCCTGCAATGGCTCTCTGCTCAATCAATGGGTGAACATGGAGTCTTCGTCGTCGCCGATTTTATTTTTTTGGGATAAATAGTACAAAGCAGCAATAATTAATACACTCCGCATTTTGATCGTCGACTGTACAGAAAGGCGGTCAGTACGATACTAAAACGAGCCATGCTGAGCCTCAGCGCTGACAAACTACGCGCTGAGCTATGAGCGCCGACGGTGAGCGTGAGACTAAAATCAGCCTAAATAACATTTGACAAAATGCATTGCTTGGTAAATATTTTAGTTACCAAAATCTACGTTAATACAACAATTTTTGTGTAGGGTCAACTGAAACAATGGCTGGTTAGAACTGCGACCACAATAAAACCGAATTCTACTTATTTCACTTAATTCAGGCAGAGTGTATTTTTTTAAAAGACTTAAGTTATGTGGAATTAGTATTAATATAAAATTATTACTTGCCTATAAATAATCTTTCCAAGATGAAAATTGCAACCATGTAATTAAATATTTTCAAAATTTCGCGTAAGTATTGGTTAGAAATTAGTTTTTTTTAAAAACGAATAATTTATCTTCTAACTTTTTGTACAATCACCAATTTGGCAAACGAATTATTTAGTCAAATGATTATTTTTAAAATAATTATTTAACATTTTAATTATTTTCTAAGTAAAACATTTGCGTAACCTGTAATTTGTCAAATGATAGTTTTTAAAGTAATATGTTTGCCAAATGAAAGTTTGTCAAATGATTAGTTTTTCAAACGTTGTTTGTAAAATGATCTTTTGTCATACGTTTTTTGTCAAACAATAGTAAACCGTGGCTGAGCTGCAGGCTTTCCGTGGCTGAGCTGCAGGCTATCGGAGGGGTCCGCAGGGTTGCGGATAGTGGAACGGCCACCAGATATGGTGGTTAGCTGCGAATACCAAATAAGCAGTCCCCGACCAAGCAGCGACAGAATCAACAGGACGTGGTGGGTAGTCTGGTGGAACGGACTAACTTAAAAAAAACTACATGTGTCCTACGACGATTCTGTGACACGGCGAATAAACGCCGCCGTCAAATAAGCGTTTCCCCGATGTTAGGCAGCAGTAGCATCGGTACTGGCAGGAGGCCGAAGAGGAAGGCTCTGGTAGGGCTCTTGACCGGACATCAATGGGTGGGAAACCACCGCACTATGTTTCCTAAATTTTGGAGTAATGGAAATGTCAAAAAATTCAGTAAACGTTCTTGACAACGGGCTTCCACGATGTAACATTCCGTGGCGGTCTGAGTCCGGCAAGGGTAGGAACAGGGCTACTCGGGTCGTCATCATGCGAAATCCCTGTACCATAGGAACCTGGAATGTGAGGACGATGTTAACGTCTGGTAAACTGGAGAAATTATTATTAGAAATGGACAGATGTAAACTAGATATAGTAGGACTAAGTGAAGTTCGATGGGAAGGTAGCGGAGATTACTGGAACAGAAATTATAGAATAATATATACAGGGGAAAAGCAAGGTGAACACAGAACCGCAATAGTTTTAAACAACAAATGGGGTGAACAAGTAGTGAATACCATACACCACAGCGACAGATTGCCAGCAGTAAAAATAAAAGCAAAGTCAACAGACATGGTAATAATCCAAGTATATATGCCTACAGGAACCCACCCAGATGAAGAAATTGAAGACATGTACAACCAAATAGATTCGATCATAGACATAGCTAAACCAGGCGATAATCTTATAATTATGGGCGATTTCAATGCGGTACTGGGAGAAGGCAAAGACGAAAATGCTGTTGGGCAATATGGTTTAGGTAAAAGGAATGAAAAAGGAGACAGATTGGTTCAGTTTTGTAAGGAACATCATCTTATAGCTTTAAATACACATTTTAAATAGCCTAAACGAAGACTGTACACATGGAAAATGCCGGGTGACATTGGAAGATATCAATTGGACTACATTTTAATCAAGGATAAATACAAACATCTGGTAACCAACTGCAAGACCCTACCAGGAGCAGACATAGATTCAGACCACAACTTAGTCATAAGTACACATAGCCTTCAACCACAGAAAAATAAAAGAAAATCTAGACCAAAGAAATTAGATCTCACTAGTATTAAGGATAAAACCAGCAATATATCAGTGCAATATAGTAATAAGTTAGGCAATAAATTAGAAGAATATAGAAATAATTTACAGGAGTCTGACCAAATAGACGTTGAAGCAAGGTGGTCATGCTTGAAAAACATTATTAAAACAAGTGCTAAAGAATGTTTAGAGAACTTAAAAATAACTCCAAGAAAACCTTGGTTAAACGATGAAATAATAAATCTGATGTTACACAGAAGAAAAATGAGAAATAAAAGCGATATCAATAGTGTAAAAGAATATAAAAGATTAACTAACAAAATTACCCTAAAATGTAACGAAGCTAAAGAGAAAAGAATAAAAGAAGAATGTGATTTAATAGAAAAATACTTAAATAAAGGAAAAATGGATAAAGCATATAACATAATAAAAAAATAGGCATTAAACACAAGACAAAAAGTACAGCTATTTTGGACTGTAACGGGAAAATGCTATTAGATGAAAAAGAAATAGTGCAACGCTGGAAAACCTACATAGAAACATTATACAATGGAGAAGGACTTAATGAAAGTGATATAGAAGATAAAAACCTTTTAGATAAAGTTAATCTTGGACCTCCTATACTACGAGAAGAATTTGATAAAGCTCTCCAAAACATAAAGAACGAAAAAGCTGTAGGAACAGATGAGTTAAACATAGAATTATTAAAATATGCTGTTTGTGACCCCATTATTGAAGAACTTTTTAAATTGACCCAACATATGTACATCACAGGCAATATTCCGAGTGATTTCCAAACAACAAAAACAGTAATGCTACCTAAGAAACTAAACACCCGCAAATGTGAAGAACACAGAACCCTTAGCCTTATTTCACACGCTTCGAAAATACTTATTCACATAATGCACAACAGAATAAGACCTAAAGTGGAAAGCAATATCGGCTCAGAACAATACGGATTCAGAAGAGGGAAGGGCACACGTGAGGCAATCTTAGCCCTTAAACTTATTTGTAACAGAAGAATAGATTTAGGCAAAAATACACATATAGCATTTATAGATTTAGAAAAGGCGTTCGATAAGGTAAACTGGAAAATGATGATGATGAAACACTGAAAACCGTAGGATTAGATTACAGAGATAGACAAATAATATACAACCTTTACAAAAATCAGGAAACTGAAATAGAAATAGGGAACGAAACAATAACGGCAAGAATAAAGCAGGGAGTTAGACAAGGTTGTCCTCTGTCACCAACAATTTTCAATCTTTTTATAGAAAAAGCAATAAATAAAATAAAGGACTCTGACATTGGAGGGATTAAAATGAATGGAGATCGCATCTTTTTCATACGATACGCAGATGATATTGCGGCTTTAGCTGAAAATAAGAACGAATTGGAACAACTGCTAAACAATATGGATAAATGCTTTAAAGAAATTGGACTTAAAATTAACACAAAGAAAACAAAAACCTTGACAGTTACCAGAAATTTGCTCAGCAATAATCAAATGAAACTAAACAATATCCCTATAGAAGAAGTAAAATCATTCAAATACTTAGGAAGCCACATTACTAATGACTCGAAGTGCACCCAAGACATTAAAGCTCGAATTTCAATAGCAAAGACAGCATTTAACAACAAAAAACATATTTTAAAATCTAAAATAGCAAAACACATAAGAAAACAGTTCATCAAAACATACGTCTGGAGCATTGCTCTGTACGGAAGCGAAACATGGACAATGACCCAACAAGACCGGGAAAGACCAGAGGCATTTGAGATGTGGTGCTGGAGACGCATGGAAAAAATTAGCTGGACAGAAAAAAAGACCAACGCGGAAGTATTAAGAATCGTCCAAGAAAAACGCAACATATTGGCGACAATCGAAAGGCGAAGAGGAAAGATGTTTGGCCACCTTATACGACATGACGACTTCATTAAAAACATCATTGAAGGTAAAATAGATGGAAAGAGAGGAAGGGGCCGACCCAGGAGAGCATATATGGACCAGATAAAAGAAAGGACGAAGGTCATGTCGTATAAGGAGGTCAAGGTACTGGCCGAAGATCGTGAAATATGGCGTTTACTCCACCGACAAGAGCGACGCTCTTAAGTTTAAAGAAAAAAAGAATAGTAAACCAGTTGAGCATTGAAAAAAATGCCTGTTCAGAAAGTAGAGCCTCGTGAGAAGAATCAGGCAAGAAACTCCGGGCCACTCTTTTCTACGTCTTGATTCTATACAATTTAAAAACTTAGTAACTACATTGAATTTTTCATAGGTATATAAGCTGGTGTGTATATAATGTTGTTGTCAATTAATAAGGCTTTTTTAATAATAATATAAAAGTACTAACTAGCATAATATAGACACAATAACTCACACTCACATGAAACTTAACACTAATCAAACATAAGTAGCCTGTGAGATCGAGCAAATTAATCCCAAGCATTTTTATCTTCAATATAATCTAGCACTGAATAGTACCCTTTTTGACAAAGTTTACGTTTTATAATCTTTTTGAATTTATTATACAAAGTTTCCTCACATATAGATACTTGTAAAAACTCAATGTTTATGACTCCAAGCGTGCCAATAGATGTACTAAACATCATTAACAAACTTAAAAATACCAATCGTGTAGGTAGTGATGAAATCTCTACAAGGGTTATAAAATTTGATGGAGATTTGATATGTGCTCATATTAGTTATATTTTAAACCTGTGCATAATGCATGGCGTGTTTCCTGACTTACCAAAATTATCCATTATCAAAATTATCCAATATTTAAAAAAGACAATAAAGGACTAATCGAAAACTACAGACCTGTCGCCCTTATATCAATTATGTAGAAAATTTTTGAGAAGTTTATTTGTCACGACATATACTCGTATTTGGAAAAATAATACTCTCTGCACTGAACAAAAAGGTTTTCGAAAGGGAGTAACAATAAATATGGCAATAAGCAGTGTCAGAGAAGAAGAAAGCTTGGTTAGATTGGTTGGCTGTCAGAGCAAATGAAAGAATGGGAAAAGCAACGAGTGAGGACATAGATGAAGCAAGAAAAGAGTTTGCTAGGTCAAAAAGAATAGTGAAAGAAACGGTTAAAAGGAAAAAAGAGGAAAAGAAAGATGAATTTGATAGCAGATTATCTGACGATTTCCGGAGAAACATTAAGTTTTTCTGGAAATCCGTTCGTGCAGTTCGAGGAATAACTCAATCCTCAGAATACACATCAATCAGAGACAAGAATGGAAGGATAGAGAATGGTGAATCGTGTGTGCTGAAGAGATGAAAGGAGTATTTTGAAGGTTTATTTGAAAGAACGGCGATAGACACACCGATCGATGAAATGAATGGTAACGATAGCAATGAGGAAAGCGTTATTGATGTGGATAAGATCGTGAAAGCACTGGGAAGTATGAAAGTAGGTAAGGTAGGATATGATAGGATTACAGTCGAAATGCTGAAGGCTGGACAGGGTTGATACCCTGTCCAGCCTTCAGCACAAGTTATATAACCGCTGCAACTGACCAACTATGATTAGTTGGTCAGTTGCAGCGGTTATATAACTTGTGCTGGAGCACCGGCCGAGTACCTTATGACTGGGCCACAGCTGTAGTTGTGCCTCTTTATAAAGGAAAAGGCTCGCAACAAGACTGCAAAAACTATAGAGGCATTAGCCTTCTCAGCATTGTAGGCAAATTGAATGCAAAGGTACTGATTGAAAGAGTTATGAAAGTAACCGACAAGAAAATATGGGATGTACAAGCGGGATTCCGAAAGGGTATGGGCTGTACGGATCAGGTTTTTTCCTTGCGAAGCATAGCCGAAAAGTTTTTGGTCAAAGGTCAAAAGGTCTATTGCGCATTCGTGGATTTGGAATAATAAATAGATAAAGTGGTGAGGAATGAAATGTGGTCGGTGCTGTCAATGAATGGGGTGGATAGCAGCCTCATTCGAGCTCTGAAATCCCTTTATGAGGATTTTAGAGCTTGTGTGAGGATAAACGGGGCATACACTGACTGGTTTACCATCCAGAAAGGTGTTAGATAGGCATATGTAGCGTCGCCGTGGCTGTTTAAACTCTTCATGGACAGTTGTTTGCAAGATTTAAAACATAGTGACTGCGGATTAAGGATGAATGGGTTATTCGTCAAATGCCTGCTTTATGCTGATGATCAGGTAATACTTGCGTCTTCAGCAGAGGAGTTGCAGGAGATGGTTACAATCATGCATGGTGCGTTAGAGATGAAAGGAATGAAAGTGAATGTAAGTAAAACGAAAGTTATGGTTTTTGAAAAGGAGGAATGCGTTACGGCTTGTAATGTTCTGATCGATGGACAGCGAGTGGAACAAGTGAATGAGTTTGTATACTTAGGTACGTTGTTTACAATAGATGGTAAGAAAAGTGAAGATATTGAAAGAAGAGTTACATAACGTCACGCCTTTTATCTCTGAAGGGGTAGGCAGAGGTGTATTTCTACACCCACTTTTCGCCAGATATACTTTACTCCCACGTAATAAGGGGCGAGCCTATTGCCGTACCGGGCACATTTCCAGACTCCGTGCTGCTACTGAGAAATTCGTGACAGAAAAACCCAATAACACTGCCCGACCCAGGATTCGAACCCGGAACCTCCCGACCCCACACGCACATTTATGCCGCGAGACCAACGAGGCAGTCGTATAGGGTTTGATGTCGAGTTTTCCGTCTCTACGCAAAGATGGTATTTGCATCGTGTTATCCCTTAGTCGCCTCTTACGACACCCACGGGAAGATAGGGGGTGGTGACACTTGTATTCTATGCCGTCAACCACACGGCTAAAGAAGAGTTAATGCAGGTAGTAGTTTGAATGGAGCTCTGAAGGCGTTTATGAACAGTCAAAACGTGTCCAAAAAGGCACGTTTGGCACGTAGAGGGGTGTTAGTGCCTACCCTTATGTATGGTAGTGAAAGTTGAGTATGGCAGAAGAGACTTGAAAGTAGAAATGAGAGCACTGAGAAGTATGTGTTGTGTGTCTTTGACCGACAGAGTGTGATACGAGAGAGGTGTGGGGTAAAAAAGGAGTAGTGACAAGCATCGAGAAAGGCATGTTAAGATGGTTTGGACACATGGAGAGGATGGATGACGAAAGACTGACAAAGAAGGTATATAAGGCAAGTGTAAATGGGGCAGGACGAAGGAGAAGACCTAGGCGGACGTTCTCTGACCAGATTGGAGACATCCTATAAAAGGACAGGTCAGAAGTACCCTACACAGAAGAGCATGCATGAGAAACTTAATGGGAGTGAATGAAGCAAGAGAGATATGTCAGGATCGTTGCAAATGGCGTTCCGTAGTCTCTGCCTACCCCTCCGGGAAACAGGCGTGAGTCTATGTATGTATAATGTATAATACATACATATGTATTATTAAAAATAAATTATTATTCCATTATATACATAAAACAGTACTGCAACGATATTAACTTTAGAAAAAGAACTACTTTGTTAAGCCAACTAAATTTGAAATTGATTAAGTTCAGAGAGCAATTAAAGGTTTTGCAATTTAAAGTAGGTATACAATAAATTACTACAATACAAAATGAATTTAACTCCATACTAAAATAGCAACACAAAGTTTAAGAAAATCAAATAGACGACGCAATTTTTGAACCAACGAAAATAAATCGTTCTATCGTGATACAAAGTACAAAGTCAGAGTGGCCAACATAAATAATGTGACTAAAGCACGTGTAAAATAAACTACTTTATAAAAAGAGGAACCCTGTCCAATAGCGCCCGACTTATCGAAATCATATTTCAGGAACGTGAGGAGGACGATGTAGCTTTACTCTTTTCCAACGCATTGTCTATTGAGGCTCGTTTACACAGTATCGGACAACACATTCCCGTAATATTTGAAAAGAAAATGTAAGATATAAGAGCAAACGTGAACAAGTACTCGCCAATACAGACTTTCGGTCAGTGTAAACGGAGCATCACCCTTTTCTAAAGCATTGTCTATATCACATTGTCACGAACACGCGGCGAAACGAGATATTCGTTGAGATATAACTTTATTCTTGTAATATTTCTGCGTGATTCTTGTTGTTCTAAAAACAAAATCAGAAACCAATGGCCGAAGTTGAATAACTTGTGCAAACGCAATTTATTTTATATTTTTTTGTGAAATTTCTCTTCTGAAATATGATAGACATCAAGTACCCGAGCGTCAAATAAAAAAGCAAATATTGTATTTATGTAAAGTAATTTCGTAGAGCAATCGTAGTTTACGTTCCAGTTTAAAATGAAAAACATTCGATCTATTTAAATAATACTTCAAGTGCTTTTACCAATTATATTTACAATAAAATAAAATTAAATATCCAAGCTAAAAAATGTCTTCAATTACATTATCTCAGTTAGCTAAATTACAGAAAGCAAAATATAATATCAGTCAAAGATTTTTCAAAGTTTACTGATTACAATTTTATTGGTAGACAGGTACGAGTTGGTAGAAGCAAAATAATATCTAATTAAGAATTTACTAAATAAACAATGAATTCGTTGAAAACCAAGCGAGTTTTGAATTTAAAAGACAATATTTTTATTAAATCAAACTTCAGGTACTTAAACATGATCGTAAGCATTCCCAATCTCCCAATCTTAACTAACTCCAAGAGAAAATACATACTTCTGTTCTTAAGTTGAAGTTGGCTTTAAGACCGACAATCTGGCGACAATTTAATACCCCGCTTTAAGCCTTAAGAGATGTTTATGGCTGGTAGACGTTGCATGTTAGCAATGCCTCGGTTTTCTCATTGTCGTTAGGTAGGTATACGTGGAGGTGTACTTGTCGAATACTAACGAACACCGCTGGGACATAAAAGTAGCCAACAAACGTCCCAGACAAGCCTCCGAGCGTCCACTAGGGTCTCTAATGAGAGCGCCTCCATCGTTAAATAAATTGGATAAAGACGTTCGCGATCTCTCAAGAACAACTTCAACCACTTCACAGTGACTAGCAATTAACTAAATTAAAAGATTGTTCGTGCACTTACCGAAACGTTTGGAATGTTTCAGTCTGTCTTCTATGGGCTTTTTATCATTAACTCGCTTTACGGACTTTATTCCCCGTTTTAGTTATATCTTTAACACAGTAAAATAAAACAAAATTTTATAGCGTTAATCTATGCATCACAAATTGCGTTGTAAACTAATTGGAAAGAAGTAATCTTATGAAAATTAAATTAACTTCAACAATAATCGACAGGCTCATGAAGTTAAATAAGATTCATGAAATTGTTTACGCAATTTCACTACAACATTGTAAGCGTTTATTTCATTTAATTTTTAAGGTTTACATTTTTCGTTCAAAAATATATTTTAACTTTATTCAAATAATGTTCTTACTGTTGATCGAATATATCGAAACGGTTTTAATCTGACTATCAGCCGATGGCAGATCAAACTCATTATGCGGATTCCTGAACTGTGACAATATAAGCAACAATACATTTACGGGTTTTGTGCCTATAAAATAAATAGGTAAGATTCGTACTCTGGCCTGACTCTGACAGCACAACGATTAATTGTGCTGATTACTATCACCTAATGCTTACAAAAATCTATAACCTCTCCCTGTTACACAAACAAAACACAGACCTATAATAAAATACATTATTAAACGTTTGCTAAATTTATCATATGCGTAAAACAGAAACAAATTAGTAGCAGTAAATGACTATGCATTTGTATGTGTCACAATATTTGGTTAAAAGTTAAGCTTTAGCAGGGTAAAATAATCCGACATTAACATTTGAATCTGCAAGATTTCCATATGATCTTCGTCGAACAAAAACGTGTAACATGCCGGCATGACGTGACGTTTTAACGCAGATCCTCACAAAGTAGACGGTGTTCCCCACGTCAGCTGAGCCAGCTCGCAACCCGCGTCACCGGATTAACTGCCTGTAACATTATGTCAGACGGTCATCCGGCCAAGATTTACGCATCTGTTTTCATTCTCTATTAAAAAGATTTGTTGCTTCATTGTCTACATTATTTCTCACCACAAAACACATTTATTATTCAAGGATAATTTGTTTAGTCACAAAATATAAAAGGCGTGTCTCACTATTTTTCAATCGAATATCCGAACAAAAACTATGCTAGTGTTTTAACGCAGTACAGCCTCTTCGATATTGACGCGGATGTCGGTGCACGTCAGACTGGGCTCATATTGGATCTAGCCGGTTCCATATCCACAGCCACGGTAGTCTAGTGTAAGCCCTTAATCTCTATATTGCGTCACCCTGAACGGAATGAGAGTTATCGGTTTCCCTACTGATAAACACAAACGAATGAGTCCGGCTCGGCAGCGAACCAGCTTTATAATACCCGTCCTCCGTATAAAAATTGATTGTAGCAGCCGGCCGCATGAATAAATAAATATTTTGTGGGATCATTATATGGCACTGGTATTTATCGTTGCGGTGACACGATTCACGGGTTCAATAGTTGTCGATTAACAACAGATCAATGCGATACCAAAGATAACAAAGTCACGGAAAACGGGAGGAGTGCCATTATAAATATCGAGGTAAACGAGGGTGGTTACCCAGCGTTAACCTTGCGAGCTTCAAATAATTGTAGATGCCTACACGGATAGGATTACTGAAAAAAATAGCGAGCTCACCTAACGCCCTCCTGACTAACGATGTATAAAATTTCCATTGTCATCAATCTCTGACACAACGCTGAGGATTCGCAAACTCTTCACTAATTGCAATTTGAACAAAAACTAAAAAGCGAAGTCATCGCGAGCTGCAATTTTTAACGCTACGTTCTCTACCAGTTGTAAATTCAAAAGTCACAAAATAATGGTATCAGCAAAAAAGTAGAACGGTAACTCGAAGTTAACATTTTGTTGTTTGTTCCTGCTATTATCGGGGCCGCTTCCCGTCTTTTAAAAGTTAAATAATTGAAAAATAGACAAGCTTAGACATACATCAGAAGTATAGAGGCAAATTAAAAAAAACCTTAAAATATTTATGCATTTATATTTATTATCTGATTATACAAATATTGCCCTATTTATGCGTTTGTTAACAGCAAACAGAGTGCCCGATGGGCGGTCTCGGCTTACTTCCATTTTCCATACATGACCATTACTGTGCAACTGACATGTGTAATGTCCCAATACGCCAATACCGTAAAAATTTTCAAACAGTTCGGTTTTTCAAACGTATATTCCTAAGGCTGCTCGTAATTTTACACACTTGCATCGATGTTTTGTTTCAATATGTTTCGTGTGACAATGCAAAGTGTTTGGTAAATATGGACAACTGCTCTTAATTTATTTGCATGAAAATAGTGGTTAAAGTGGTCACCTTGCCGTTTCGTACTGCGTTGAGTACTTTGGGTTTGAACCGCACATAGGACTAAAACTTGTTAGGTTTACTTATATTTGTTTCGAGACTGGATATTGTTCGTATATTTTATGAAAATGTATCAAAGACTCTCGTGATACAAAATGTATTTCTAACACGTTTTATTCTGAATTATTATTCAATATTTATTTTAATTGCAACCAATTATTACAATTGCAAAATATTCATTTGACCGTTCAAAATCAGTATTATGGGAAATAATACTGATTTTTAACGGTCAAATGAATAGTTTGAATAATAATCAAAGTGCTACAAATATTTATTTGTTATGATGACGGTTTGTTTGACGATAATAAATGAATGAAGTACTTGGACAGGACGACAACCATTTTAATTAAACTTACATGACTGTGGAATATTCAGTTTTAAAAATACTTATATAATCGTTTCATTGAAGATAATTGTCACAGTTTTCTATCACAATTACTAGCCACAATGAAAATCAATGACACATCCAGTACGTGACGACAATAAGTATTATTTTTGTCACAAATGCTTTGTGTAAATAGTTTGTATTTATACTTCAGTGATTAAATAAACATGGCTGGCTGTATTTAAAGCTAAAAGTGATAGATTAAACACCACATAGCCATTATATATAGTACGTGAACGTTTTTGTGATAACTCCGATAATACTCGTTACAATGCTTTATTAAAAATGAATGATTGTTTTCCATTTTCCGCTCCGTAACTAATATTAATGAAATCAATTATCTGAAGCAATTGGAACAATCGAGGCCGGTAATTGAATAATTTTTGATTGTTACTTCGCTTTAGTTGTTCGTAATTCTTTGCAACGTTCTACTAAACAAAAGCATGTTTAAATAAAGAAAGGTAAAGTTAAAATATAATTCATTAATAGGTAACCCCCGCCCAGTCGAATGCGTAGAATTGCAAGCATCTGTGTATTGCAAGTTCAAAGGAGGATTTTTGATTAGGAAAGCCAGTGTCGAATTTAGTGTCGTAGTATTTTTAGTGGTAACATTAAATCAGGAAATAAAGATCTATTAACTAGACAAGTTAATAGATCAAAGGGCTCAATTTATACACAACTGAATTGTTACAATGGCCCTGTACGCAAGTTCGAAGTATCTATTACTACTAGTACTAGTACTATCTATTACTACTTATAATTTATTCTTCTTATTATTTAAAATTTGATGTTTGTCAAACATTATCAACTGATTTGCAATAATCAATTTTATTCTATCGTGTTCAATTTTAAATTCTCGAGATTTGTAATGTAAATTTAACGGTTCTTAATTGCGTTCACTAACGAGTATATTGGCTTGCAACGATCGCGTGATTATGCACTGAATGTTATTTTAGATAGATTAGTGTGCCTTGGCTATAATTGCCTATATTATAGTTTTACCTAGAATATTGCCATAGTTCTATATAATCAAGTAATAAAACAGTGCTTTTTATTAGCTAGATTACTACAAAATACCTAGAAGCGAGTCAATAGCCATAGCTTATACACCATTCACTTAACAAAAAAAAAACTTTAATTATGCCACAAAATTACTTACTAAGACCAAATGATATCCGGAATAAGACTATAGTACAGGTTAAAGGAAATAATTAGACAATATGATATCATGAGGGGCTTTGTAATAAACGATACTAACAACGAACAATAATTCTTTTTCACTTATTCACTCCTGATCTTACAACAAGGTCACATCATATTACTCGAAGTCACGTAAATTAGGTAGGATGTATACTAATCCCGAGATAAAACGCTTAAGCGTCTGCCATAACGTCTCGTGTGTAAGCAGCTTTATTTGCTGTAAACATTTGCGTTCTCGTTTGCTTTTAAATAATAAAGGAATTTTTGTACCTTGACATTTATACTGACTAAAGTGTCCGGATGAAAACTTACGTGCGGCAATTGGGCCACTTACAAATGGTACAGAAAGAGTGTATTTTTTTGGAGGGAATTATAAGTAGGTACAATTACTTTAAACATTTGTTTACGGCCGACAGTAATAGTATTGTATTGGTATACAGGTAGTGATTGTGTTTTCTGTAAGAAATTATTGATAGATTTTCACAGGCCATTACTTGAATTTTCCTGTTCTATAAGGTAGGAAAGAGAAAGGGAAGATTTAGGGAGATTAGGAGCGATGCTTTGTTGGCATCAATGGCGTGTAAGGACGATGATCATTCGCTTACCATCCCGCTTACCGCCGTTACATTTTGTTATGAAAACCGAGGGCTTCGTACCTCTATATTTATGACTAGCTGTCGCCGGCGTCTCCGCCTGCGTGGATGTCGGTTATCGCGATCAAAACTATAATATGTCCTTCCTGGGATCTGTAATTGATCGAAGAATTATAAATATTGATTACTCAACAAAACATTCTCACCATCCTGGATCAGTCAGATGGGCTCTTATAGTTCCTCATCAGAAGTTTCAGATCTTCGATTTTTATAAGTCAACAGAAATTGCTCATCAGACTGAACAACTTTTGCAAAGACGTCAAGTCTGTATAAGTTATAGTGAAGCTGGGCTCTTGGAGTTCCACATCAGATGTTCGAGATCTTCAAATTTTAATCTCTCATTAGAAAATGACCATCAAGCTTAATGGTTTTTGCTAAACCGTATTTCATATGTCTTATAGTTTTGCTGGGCTGTTGTAGTTCTGCACCAGGTGTTCCCCAGACCTAATAGCAATATAACAAAAAAGGTTTTATTCAAATCCGTCAAGTAACTTCAGAGATTAGCGTGTACAAACAGATAAACAGACAAACAGATAACATTTTTTTTTAGATTCTTGCTCTATTACTGTTTCCTAGCCTCCCTGAGTTTCTTTGCCGTTTGCATGTGTGCTGTGCGTAGTGGGCACACATGTAAGGCGTCAACAATTGGAAATATATTCAATGTACAGGAATACTTCTTTTACTGTCTTATTATATTTTGCCTGATATGGTGTATGTATTGTTGTGTGGTGTATATTTGGTGTAAGGTGAGTGAAGGACACTTCGATGAGATATAACTGAAACAATGGAACAACGTTCACGATATAATCTTAATATATAAAATCCTTGCGTTACTGACTGACTGACAGACACGCTACAGCCGAAACTATTGGGCGCAGGAAGCTGAAATTTGGCATGTGTGCTCCTTGGGGACCGCAGCGGTGCACTAAGAAGGGATTTCCCGAAATTCCCACGGGATAGGTCAAAACAGGAAATTCGAAAATATGTGCGTGCGAAGCCGCTGGCGTCGACTAGTTTATGTATATATACCAATAAGGTTGTACATCTGTATGGAGATATTACGTTGTGTATGATCTTAAATACGTCGGAATGATCTTAAATAAAATCCATTAAAAAGTTACGGTAAAATTACATTCGGGGTAACCTATTTAAATTTATTTTTATTAGATGTAAAGAATCTTCTATGCGACTACTAGTTAACACACTGCACGGTTGGCGTAGTGGTTTAAGCGGTCGCCTCGCCGCTTGGTACTGCGCTGCGTGGCGTGGGTTCGATTCCCACACGAGACACACTGTGATGATGTGTGTGATGTGTGATCCACAAATTGTTGTCTCGAGTCTGGGTGTTCTTTGTGTCCGTTGATTGAATGTTTGTAAAGTCCCCCGCGACACAGGAATTTCCTCCTAGTGCGGGAGTTGTCTTTTTTAAGATTCAAGATTAGATTAGATTAAACAGTCTGCAATTTGCATCCGCTTTTCCAAAATGTCGGCCACGGGATGAGCATTGCGATCCTATAAACTTGCATTTAACTTTACACTTATCTCTTCTTGACAACTAAAAAAATAAATTGTGTCCTCTGATAAATGCACGCTTAGCCCAAGAATGTAACATTTCAATGAACTAATGCCAAATGTTGATATCGCAGGCATCGGGCGCGTTCCAGTACCACAAAACATCAAAAGATCCTGTTGACAGCGCATAATATCGATAAAACCCGATCCATTAATATATTAGTTTCCAATTACACGGTGTACCCATGTACCGTAGCGCTTGATAGATAATTCTGATTATTGTGCATATTGTGACGCCAATCCTTGACGCATCACTTGGCCCGGTCGACCCCACCGCCCGCGCCCTGCAACGGACAATAAATACGACCGCGCGGCGATGGGAGCTCTCTCTTGGTGCCTTCAGACCGAGCTAAGTACACCAGCTGCTATTCCTGGACGACCAAGGGAGCGGACCCTCAACAAATTCCTTACCATCGCCGAATCACGCGACCCTGTTTAAATCTTTTCGAATAGCATTTTTTTGTAATTTTTTCGTAAGTAAAACGCTTTGCTAAACGATGTTTAGACTTACTTGACGAATTAAATTAATTTTTATTGTAACATTTAACCACGTTTCTCATTTAAACACACCCTAAGTAGGGACTACGTTACATATATATGTTTCTATAAAATATAACAATAATAATATTTATAATATAAAATGTATTATAAATTAGTTTTATAATAAAACATTGTATTTCAATCCGCACGTGGCGACGAAACGTCATAATATCCCCACGTGGTGAGTTGTTTGTACACTAGTATAAAACACAGACCGCTACGGAGCGACACTCAGTTGTCTTCTGGCAGTGGAAGTATGAACATCAGACGAACAAGTGTTGCCAATTCTAAATAGACAAATTGGTTTGACGTTTGACAGTTGACACTGTCAAACGGGTAAATAGAGTATAAAATGTGAACAGACTCAGTTCAGTTCCGCCCCGGCAACGGCTAAGGTACGATATAATTCTGACTTTTATATTATTGTGTTTTTATATTGTGTTTCACAATTCTTTATTGCTATTGTGGTGTTATTTAGAGTATTGTCAATATAGACAATGTATAGTTAATGTAATAATATAGCTTAGCAATTGTATAATTGATATTGTGGGTGGTTCCGTCAGTTGTGAGATGTTAAAGTTCAGAACTGGGGTATCATTTTATTATAATATAGAATCGAATTTATGCTGAGAAACAAGTCGTGTCTAATATTTACATCATGTAGTGAATATTTCAGTGGTAAATATTTAATACACCTTATAGTAAATATACCTGTGGTGAATATTACTAAATGAATTATGTTAATCTATTGCTATCCGATATGTCTTGATTGTACCGCTTTTATAAACGATAACTATAACTATTAAAAGAATGGCCAATAGTTTTCTTGCCACGTTCTTTCTCTTGGTTCTATGCCCTTGCTTTGCGAACGTGGCGCTAAATGTAAATGTAGAATCAGAACTTTAGATTTCAAAATATACTCTTGTGACAAGCTGAATAAATGAAAGTAAGATTTGATAGTTGTATCTTTTATTTTCCAAACACCTGACAAATAGAACTATAATAATACATATAGGCTGTATACGTTGTATCTATACATATATAATAGCCCCGCTATTACGCTCATTGGATTTGACATTATTTGTGTTTAACAAAACTGTCACAAAGCCAATTAGTATAAATTCTTTGTTTACAAAAAGTCTATGTTTTCGTGGCACGGACATGAGTGATAACCTATGCCACCCAAGTAATGAATATTATTAATAGCAAATTAAGGCCCTCTAAGAGAGCAATATTTTATTGTACTAAAATTAATATGACTTCTTGATCATCATAATAATTTTATTTGTACACAAACGTACAAATATGCGATGATGTTATGATAACGATCGTAATTACAAAGGTAAGTAGTGCGAACAAGGGACTACCGACAAATCAATAATGCGAAAGAACAGCAGCCCGTTAGACGACACAGCATCTTTGTGGTACACCAATACCTTTTTCCATTTGCAAAGCAGGTAATACCTAACTAAACGATCGTAAGTATAGATATCACTTAAACGTAGAACATTTCAATTTAACATAACGTTTTTTTCTGGTTAGGTACAGTTTTTTAACAGTAGCAAGTAAATTAAGAAAATATGATGTCGCAAAGGATTTTATAAATATTCACCCAGCGGTCTCAATAAGAGCATCCAGAATAGAACCAACAGTTTGTTGATAACACAAAGTATGGTCCAGTGTGGAGACTGAACCCACAACACTCAGTGATCACATAAACCAATACGCCATTGATACATGTTTCTTCAGAGCACCTTTCCCACAACATTTATAAGTTAAACTAGAGGACGCCAGCAGCTACGCCTGCATTTTTTTTAAATTTACCCGTTTTGGGCGATCCCGTGGGAATTTCGGGAAATCCCTTCTTAGTGCACCCCTACGGTCCCCAAGGAACATACATGTAAAATTTCAGCTTCCTGCGCCCAATGATTTCGGCTGTAGCGTGTCTGTCAGTCAGTCAGTAACGCAAGGATTTTATATATTAAGATAATATGTAATGCGGCAAAATAAAAAAATCTTGGCACTCTCAGAACTTGGATCCTTGTGACCCGTGAGTTTTATTTTGAAAGACTCGCGTCCTTTCATAAGACTGCGTTCATTCTATAAATATTCACGACCGAGTTGTATTCAACAACTGAGCAAAATAAATACTTAGGCACACAGTATGTATTCATCTTATATTACAAGTAAAATACTTTTCTTCGTTTATTTTAATAAAGTATACATTATAGCTTTGTATCAAAAATGTAATAGGCGTCGTAGATTAGAATTAAATGCCGTAATATTAAACAGCATACATAATATATGGTCATCAGAAACTAGGCAGAACCTGTGCTATGGCAATCAGATATAAACATATTTTACTTAACCAATAAGTATATATATAATCATCATCAGCCTACCACAGTCCACAGCTGGATACAGACCTCTCCAATGGCACAACACTGTCTAAATCAACGTCAAATCGTTTCGAGAGACGTAAGCGTTGTTTACGGTCCGATAAAGCCGTTTTTGACGGGTGCTTAGTATTTTTTAATTTTTTTATAGTAATAGACGGCAAACGAGCAGACGAATCGGCTTATGGTAAGCAATTACCGCCGTCCATGGACACAAGTGCGTTGCCGGCCCTTGGGGTTGGGAAAAGGGATAGGATAAGGAGTGGGATGAGGGAGAAGGAATAGGGGATAGGGCCTTCGGCACTCTCACTCACCGAACGAAACGCAACAGTTTAAGTACTGTTACTTTACGTCGATTTTCTGTGAGAGGGTTTTACTTCCCCGATCAAGCCGGCCTATTCATGCTGAAATCAGCAAGGCTCTACTAACTGCAAAAATTATCGTAGGCTCAATACATGGAGGTACCTTGTACTACGCAATAGATATTCGCATATCGTATTTTAAATAGAAGGTAAAATAAGCAGTAATAGCAGACAGAGGATTTACGGTTCAAAACTACGGCGCACAACACTGACTTTTCAAAGCTATCGCTTGCGTAACAGTGAAGGTAAAGATTGTAAGGTAACCTACATGCTTGAGATTTCCCCATTATGATTCTTCCGACCAACACTTAACCAGCGAAGTATACTATGGTCTAAACTTTCTCATAGCGAGAAGACGTCCGTTCTCGACAGAGAGTTCATATACAAGGCTGATAATTATGAAAATAGAATTCTTAATTAGTATCTACTATGGCATTTGTTTATTATCTTATAGAAACACTTTGATATTTGAATCAGTCTCGACAAGTAGTTTTATTTTCAAACTGTTTCTTTTTAGAACATTATTTTATTGTTCAATTCATATTACATCTAGAACTAATTCAAGAAGGCTTAGAACGCGTATCCCATACCTCTACTCTTCCCTGATGATAATTTGAGTATGGCGCTATTAATTATCATAGAAATAAGACGGTACCAGAAAGGACTGCGCTCCGTATGAAGCCTCTATGTGCACCTTATTTTAGTTCTAGCAATGGCATATTTTAAAAATACCTTTAAAACACAGACCGACATGGCATTCAATTTTTGGTATGTTGTAGTACTCATTATTGTGGTAGCTTTATTCCGGTTTCCAGTGGATAGCGTATGCGACTGCTGATCGGAGGTCCCGGGTTCGATTCCCGGGTTGAGCATTAGTGTTACTGGGTTTTGTCGAATACTCAATAGCAGCCTGGAGTCTGGTGATGTGCCCGGTAACGGCAATAGGCTCGCCCCCTTATAACGTGGGACCTAAAAATTAATGGCGAAATGTGGGTGTAATATTTACACCTCTGCCTACCTCTTCGGGGATACAGGCGTGAGACTATAAATAAAAAATAAATAAAAAAATCTGGTGGTCGTTTTCTAGTCAGTCCAAATATCATAGAATACTGGTATTTCCACAGAGTACCTTCGAAACCAAAAGGCTTAGTGAAATGACATGGTTTGGACCATACTCAAGGATTCTGAATCTCCATAATAGCTGCTGTCAAAAATTGTCTTGAGAGCTAACGGCTTGATGTGCTCTTAAAGCATATAACTACGAAAAGTCAGTGGTGCGCGGGAAAAGCTTAAATCCGATAGCCATCTGCATGGCAGTCTGTTAGTATCTCAACTAGTTTATCGCTACCTCTAATAGTATTTGGAATGTGTGATAGTAAAGAACCGTGCACTTGATGGTAAGCCTTAATAGCGGATGCCCCTCAAGCCACGTTTAAAAAAAGACAAGTTACAGTGCTTGGCAAGCGCCACAGGTATCATTATAGAGCCTGCACCTACGCGAGTGCAATGACTGCTGAAAGTGCACTCTGCACGACAATGAGCTAGACGAATGAATGTTATTGTAGTATTATTTATTCGACTGCCGACTGTTAGTATAGTGGGTAGTGACCCTGAATAATAGGGTGGAGGTAAAGGGTTTCATATCCACCCTATTCAAATACTTGTGTGATCGACTCGCTGATTTATTCTGTGTCTAAGTATGTTTTCGAGAATATGTATGTATTGTATGTGTGGTTGTAGAAGTCGTATTCTAGAGGGGAGACCACACCTTGGCAATCGTAAAGTAGGTTGCCCTCCGGTTAGGCGGAGTGACAATATAGGCGAAATGGCTGACAGTGTCTGAACATGTAGAGCCAAAAATCGGGCTAAGTGTTGTGTCATTGGAGAGGCCTGTATACTGCAGTGGACTTTGTCAGGCTGGAGATGTCGCCATGGATCAGGCCCTGCTTAGTGTCGTATCAGATGACTGCATGTGAGTTGTTTGATATTACAATATTTATTTCGAACCTATGTCACTTATTAAGTTTTTCAAGCAAAATTGTAATGTATACTTTATAAAAATAAACTGAGCAATGTCTTGTACTTGTAATATAAGATGAAAAGAAGGTATTACTTACGTTGAATACACACAGTGTGTCTAAGTTTTAAATAAGCTCAGTTGTTGAATACAACTCGGTTGTGAATATTTATAGAATGAACGCAATCTTATGAAAGGACGTGAGTCTTTCAAAATAAAACTCACGGGACACAAGGACCCAAGTTTTGAGAGTTATAATAAAAATTCTTGTCTAAAATCAGAAGTTCTAGAATCCAGCAAAAAATAAATGGAGGAGTATAATTATACGAACACTCTAGTTTGCCACGATTATTATATTTTGCCACATTACTTATCTTAATATATATGTCGCAACGCGTAACGTACATACTTACCAAGATGTTACCTAAACTGAGCACTAGATGTCGCTCGTGAGAGTGCGTGTGACATAATCAGCCTGTCACTTGTCAAGTTCGCGAAACGTCAATGTCAATGTCATTCGTGAGCACATTCGGCCTGTCATTTGTCAAAGTGCAGTGTGTCGCAGCAGCAGTGTCGGTCAGTTGAGTGGAGATGTGCAAGCGAGAGTGAGCTCACGAAAGGCATCCGTTTCCATCCGATTAGTTTGTGAATAATTGTGATTGGTGATATTCTTAAATCATTAAAGAAGACATTTACTATCCATCTGTGGTGTTATTTCGTATCCCCACAAGATGCAAGAGGAGAATAACCGTGTACAAGATGACTGCAACTTTATGGGTTCCCCGTCATCAGAATTGGGATGGGACCACAACGACCCACGTGTTCAAAATGAAGACGCTAGTAACGAAAAATTGCTGGGCCTGTTGGAACTACAAAATCGTAATTTTCTGACGCTGATGCAAGCCATGAAAATACCTACTACATCGTCGCATGGCCTTTGTTTACCGGACTTCGATCCTGAGCAACAAGATATGGATGCACGTGCTTAGGTGACGACTGCAAACATGTGATTGAAGATCAAGACCCGCATTGCGCCCCACTTGTGGTCGCACTGGGATGATATTGTACAATGCAGTGTGCACAAAGGCGCGAGCGATAGAGACTGCTAACGCTGCTATGTTGGTGAATCAGCTGAGCATTCAATTGCAACCTTGGTGAGCGTATTTTGTCTGATTTCTTTATTGGTACCTACTGCCAATTTTATTAAGTGACGGTACTTGTAAAACATTACGCGTTTAACCTTGGAAATGTCGTAATCGTTGTGGTGAGGTCGCCATCACATCGTACCGAGTGTTGTAGGTTCGATTCCTACACGAGACACTGAAATGTGGAACCACTTGACCTTTGCCGTATTTTATGCTAGCGTATGGTTGTCTGACTACCACAGTGGCCTAGCTATAGCGTAGATATCAAATGGAGGTTTTGAGTTTGATACGCCGGTTAAAAAGAAAGCGATTATTTTTATTTTCTTCATGCGAGGGTGGCTCGCATTCACGAACCTTGTGATCATATTATGCTTGCTTGTACATAGATTATCTTGTCTCGGTCTTATTTTATGGACTGTAATAGTAACTAGAGTGAGCGTACAGGCCGACTTGCATTGTTCCAAGCAAGTGCGTTTGAGTGAAACGTGCTAGTTATTGTTGTAGTGCAGTTGTAATATTGGTTTTAGAATCATCACCCAGCTAGGTCGGTTTTCTGCTAAATCTAGAAAAATAACTCCGGTCTAGACTGTCCTTCGCAGGGCAGCGGCGCTAAAGTTGGTTAACTAATCGAATCGTACATACTAAGTTCATAGTGTAAGACTGTGCGGAGCTATTGCTTCTGACTGGGCTGTTTTTGTGTAGAACAGCTTGTAGCTTTTATTTCTTAAATAGACGTGTGAACTGCAGTGCTGTCTAGACGAGTGCGGTTGGTTGGTTAGTGTAACCTGACCATAGTCAAAAGATATTACTAGCGCCATTATTTTATCGACTCGTGGTGTTGATAATACGTAACGGTTTTCGTTTCAACGTGATCAGAGCCCAAGTAAAAGTGGCACTGGTACTCGTTGTAATTCTGAGTTGTACAGACGATCTCGATGTTGCAATTACACCTGCTTTTTTTTGTGTGCATAAATTTTTAACATGGCACATTAAAATGTTTCTTACTCTGATTATTAGATGGCACCACTAGTAAAATTAAATTCAATTTTAAGATTTTACGTGTAAAAATTACCTACTGTGTGTTTTTAAGAGTCATGTGATACGCTGGGAATTGTTATCAAGTGCCCCGAGTTATGCTTAGGACGTTTAAGAGTGATAGTGTTTCTAGTAGAAGTTGTTTAACTCGATTACCAGACGTAGAAGAAAATGATTGAGTTATCATCGTAGTGCTTTACGATAATCAGTTTCAGAGATTTTAATTGTCATTGTAGGTAGGACTAGGTTAGTGATCGTTAGTGATGATTGTATGCTAAAGCTTATTCGCATTAAATAGGTACTTTGTTAGTCTTTGTGATAATTTTGTGGTACCCACGTTACCGTCAATGTAGATTTGCATAAATTGGATAAGCCGTTTGTGCGGCTGCATGTTTAGCCATGCGTTGCCATTGTTTGGACCGGTAAAGTGTCTTTCTGGTTGGTCAAGTTTACCCTTGAGCTTTTGTCACAGCCGTTAGTGCATTGTCATAGTATCACAAACGTTGTCCATCGTCTTGTCCGTCGCTGTATTGCTAATGATTAGGTTAGGTTATGCTTCGTATTTAGACTATCCATGACAAAATTATAACGCTGAAAAGACTGATTGGATACCTTGGTGGTAAACTTAACATCTAAACTATCATGCAGCCTAGTAAGATTTTCTTATAGTCTGCTATGTGATAAGGTAAAACCAAAGTAACATGACCAACAAGACTAAGTACTTTAAGATTACTTTGTTAAACGCTCGAAATGATTATACGGGTGGTGTTGTGTAACCGGATGGTGGTTGTAATGAGTTTCCTATTATTTTAACGAGTATGCGTGTTGTTCAACATATCAGCTTCGAGAGAAATAATTAGTTGTGGTTTTCATTAAAACCTGTCATGATTTTGTTTAGAGTAGCTTTATTCCCCACCGACTTGGGTCAGGAATAGCCGAACGACTAGAGAGCGAAGTACATTAAAGTGTGGTCGTTGATCGCAATCACGGATACCCTGCTTAATCAAGTAGCTCTTATTTGATTTTTGATCGCTAAAATTACCTACCTCTGGTTTCTGTGTCGTATGACAAGAGCATGTTGCGAGAATCTGAATGTGCTCATGGACTGACGATTGCTTATTTCGGAACTGTAGTCTTTGCCTCTATGTAGCCAAAGGAAATCAGTTTGTCCGAAAGTAGCTTATCGGTTCTCGCCATGTTCGCATTTGGTTTTAGTTTTTGTCAGTGGTCAAATCCAGTTTTGACATAGCTCATTGAGAGTATGGACGGGAGTTACGTTCCGCGGTTGTGAAGTAGTAAATGAATTTGATAATCGCCTAAAATTTACGAAGTGCGGACGTTGAATTAGTCTGAAACAACGGATACTCTATTTAGTGGGTATACAATGAGACGAATCTTTGAAATACTAATGGTAGATTTATTTCCTTTTTGGGTAATCCTGGTGGCTAGCGCGGCCTGATGGCCGGCGCGGCCTGGTAGCTGGCGCGGCATGGTGGCCGGCGCGGCATGGTGGCCGGCGCGGCATGGTGGCCGGCGCGGCATGGTGGCTGGCGCAGTCTGGCGACCGGCACGGGTTGGCGGCCGGCGCAGCCTGGCAGCCGGCGCGGCCTGGTTTCGAGTGTGGCTTGGTGGCCAGCATAGCCCGTGTGTCGCGCGGCCCGTGTTTGTCGCGCGGCCCGTGTGTGGCGCACGGCCCGTGTGTGGCGCACGGCCCGTGTGTGCCGCGCGGCCCTTGTGTGTCGCGCGGCCCTTGTGTGTCACGCGGCCCGTGTGTGTCGCGCGGCCTGTGTGTGTCGCGCGGCCCGTGTGTGTCGCGCGGCCCGTGTGTGTCGCGCGGCCCGTGTGTGGCGCGCGGCCCGTGTGTGGCGCGCGGCCCTCGTGTGGCGCGGGGCCTGTATGTGGCTCTGAGAAGCTTGGTAAATGGTATAACTAAAGCCTACCTGGCCGAAACTGGCAATGAAAGTGAAGGTAGTTTATTAAAGGAGTTTGCTTAGAAGGTTTAGAATCCAAAGACCTTAGCTTTAATTTTTTGGTTAACTTGGTTTGAAATATCTTAAAGGCCCATTGAGGTCACAGAAGTTCTTTACGATGATCATTATAATCGCAAAGCCCTTAATTCTAAGCGTAACTGTAAGTACGCACTCTGCAGGTTGAGAAAAATGCCTGAAGTTCAAAGTACAACTGACGAAATTGAGGTAGAACAAAATAGTTCTAATATTGAAGAAAGTGTTTAAGTTTACATGATGATCGGATCGGATCGTGCCAGAGGCTGACGTGTAGCCGTAGCTCGGTAGAAATCGGCGTCTACTAAGTAGTCCGTGAGTAGGCGGTATTGCAGTCGGCCCTGGCTGAGGTCGGGTTTCAGTCGCGTTCCCATGTGGGTTTCGCAAAAAAGCAGAGTAACTGGAGGTAACTGGGCTATGCATAGCCATGATCACATGTAGGGCTTAAATATTATGGTTTACTTGTTTACTTGGTTTGAAAAACAAAATATCTTGAGAGATACAGCGATAGCGAAATGTCAGTTTTACTTTAAGTTCCTGATTACCTGACTGATTAAACTCGATGTTGGTAGAGTAGGTTTGTATTCGTAGTTCTTGTCACTCTTATATGCCCCTGGTTAAGGGATGCCGCTGGTTAAGTGATGCCCCTGGTTAAGGGAAGCCCCTGGTTAAGGGATGCCCCTGGTTAAGGGATGCCGCTGGTTAAGTGATGCCCCTGGTTAAGGGAAGCCCCTGGTTAAGGGAAGCCCCTGGTTAAGGGATGCCCCTGGTTAAGGGAAGCCCCTGGTTAAGGGATGCCCCTGGTTAAGGGATGCCGCTGGTTAAGTGATGCCTCTGGTTAAGGGATGCCCCTGGTTAAGGGATGCCGCTGGCTAAGTGATGCCCCTGGTTAACATTTTCACGGACAGTAAACGAGACACAATTGAAGTTTTATTGTTATCACGTCTATAGGCGTTTACTGTCCTTCAAAGTGTTAAGGGATGCTAGATGAACACTTACACGAGGACGTGTAAGGCGCAGGACGGCCGTGTCGCAACGCGTAACGTACATACTTACCAAGATGTTACCTAAACTGAGCACTAGATGTCGCTCGTGAGAGTGCGTGTGACATAATCAGCCTGTCACTTGTCAAGTTCGCGAAACGTCAATGTCAATGTCATTCGTGAGCACATTCGGCCTGTCATTTGTCAAAGTGCAGTGTGTCGCAGCAGCAGTGTCGGTCAGTTGAGTGGAGATGTGCAAGCGAGAGTGAGCTCACGAAAGGCATCCGTTTCCATCCGATTAGTTTGTGAATAATTGTGATTGGTGATATTCTTAAATCATTAAAGAAGACATTTACTATCCATCTGTGGTGTTATTTCGTATCCCCACAAGATGCAAGAGGAGAATAACCGTGTACAAGATGACTGCAACTTTATGGGTTCCCCGTCATATAAAATCCTTGCGTTACTGACTGACTGACAGACACACTACAACCGAAACTATTGGGCGCAGGAAGAAAGAAGAAAGCTGAAATTTGGCATGCATGTTCTTTGGGGGCCGTAGGAGTGCACTAAGAAGGGATTGCCCGAAATTCCCACGGGATCGGCCAAAACGGGTAAATTTAAAAAAATTGCTGTCGTAGCTGCTGGCGTCCTCTATTTTAACTTATAAATGTTTTGGAAAAGGTGCATTTAACAAACATGCACGAATGGCGTAGTGGTTTATGTGATCGAAGTGTGTTAAATTGTTTCGTGTCTGAATATTTTTGTGTTCGTTGGTTTTAATGTTTGTAGATTCTTCTGCGATATCATAATTTCCCTAGTTTGAAACTACTGCACTTTAAAAAACCTGCAATAAATCAGAGTAAAGCCCTGGTTCTTATCTCAGGACAAATATTGTAAGCGAACGGCAAAGCGTTTGACATATATTATATAAACTGGTAACGAGGTTGACCAAGCACTCGCACGAAAAAAAGAAATGTACGTCACAAAACATCAAGAGTTCATGAGCTTAAAATCAACTCACGTAATTCTGACATACTATTCAATGACCGAATCGACATTCGGTCGACTAAACTGAAATCGCTTTATGCAGGCGTTTATGTGAGAGTACATCGGTTTAGCGTTCAGCTCAAGCCGTATCTATCTAATTTGAAACGTATAGCGCTTACTACTATTAACACTGAGCGATCAATTGCTTGTATTTGAGTCCAAAAACTGCCTTGTATGTATTATACAATGTCATAACTATATAAATTGAGAACAGTTTACACCACCAGTTTGATATTACGTAGGTGTTCTAAAATGCCTGTTTCTACATAAGAGTCTACTTTTCCTTTGTTCTCCCCGTTTGAGCTCTCCCTTATGTAAAGGGGAAGAGTTATGGGATGGGTCGTGGGGTGACCCGATATTATTCGAGTTACGGATGACGGAAGATATCAGAGACTTGGCCACTAGCGAACGAGTTCTACTCTTTAAAGCCACCGCGGTGTCCTTGATGTCTCATAGCAACGTGTCACGGTTACGTACTTTCTTTAGACTCCTTCTATTTTATAGGCCATCTGAACCAACTTGTCATCAACAGTCCTCAAGAATGTACACATTCAATGTACACTTTAGTACTAACCTCATTCTAATATAATTCCCAATGTATTTCACGTGACGTCAACTGATTTAGTACACATACACAGTCCACTGAAGCTGGATAAAGATGATGAGACTTAATGGGGGCCGTCAAGTTAAATGAATGGGGCCAATAAATAAAACGTAAAAATGTTATATAAAGGAATAAAATGTAAACGGCTAATCAGGACGTTTCACAATACAAAACATAAAAGCGCTTTCTTGCGGTCAAAGTTATTGTTTGTTTTGTTTGTTTGTTGGTCAAAGTTATGTAAATAAGTCAACGTAATTGTGTGGCAGTGTGCAAGCGCAAATTTGTTAATTATGGCAGTAACACAACGTTACGGAGGCACGTGACTGTAATACGAGGAGGTTCGAACAAAAGTGCCTACTTCGCTCCATTATAATTTACGACGAATCCCAGTGTTGTTCCACACAGCTGATATTGGCTAATTGTTGTAAAAGCTTGCACCAAAGGAAATTTTAATAATCTTAAGTGTTCTCAAGTGCAAATAAAGTTTTAAGTGTATGCTGAAAGTGTTGTAGCTTTTGTTAACCCGTTAGTGGGTGATGAAACCACTTTATTGGTGATATTTTAAGTCTACATTAGAAGTAATATCTTAGTTATTTTGGGAATCTAAGAACTTCTTTAAATATACTGTATCACCCGCATCATCACCAACCCAAATCGCGTGCGATTACCCGACCACGCTTGTATGGCTTACTACATGATTTATTTATTTGTGTACTTTGTAACCGTACAAAGTAAATATTTTTACTTGTGAATGCTAACGAGTACTTCTCTGTTAGAGAAAAGTGTAAAAGTCTAAAGGAACAGCTCGACCCAGCCACCGGGCACCTCCATCATCGCACCGGAACTAAAAATATTACTCTTTATAAGATCAAATTTTCTTATTCGAAACATACATACATACATACATAGACTCACGCCTGTTTCCCGGAGGGGTAGGCAGAGACTAAGGAACGCCATTTGCAACGATCCTGACATACCTCACTTGCTTCACTCACTCCCATAAAGTTTCTCATGCATGCTCTTCTGTTAAGGGTACTTCTGACTTGTCCTTTTTTCAGGATGTCTCCAATCTGGTCAGAGAACGTCCGCCTAGGTCTTCCCCTTTGTCCTGTTCCATTCACACTTGCTTTATATATCTTCTTTGTCAGTCTATCGTCATCCATCCTCTCCATGTGCCCAAACCATCTTAACATGCCTTTCTCAATGCTTGTCATTACATCTTCTTTTACCCCACACCACTCTCGTATCACACAATTCTTTACTCTGTCGGTCAAAGACACACCACACATACTTCTCAGTGCCCTCATTTCTACAGCATTTATTTTACTTTCAAATCTCTTCTGCCATACCCAACTTTCACTACCATACATAAGGGTAGGCACTAACACGCCTCTATGTACAGCCAAACGTGCCTTTTTGGACACGTTTTGACTGTTCATAAACGCTTTCAGAGCTCCATTCACACTATTACCTGCATTAACTCTCCTTTCAATATCTTCTTTATTCTTACCATCTCTTGTAAACAACGTACCTAAGTAAACAAACTCATTCACTTGTTCCACTCGCTGTCCATCGATCAAAACATTACAAGCCGTAACGCATTCCTCGTTTTCAAAAACCATAACTTTCGTTTTACTTACATTCACTTTCATTCCTTTCCTCTCTAACGCACCATGCATGATTGCTACCATCTCCTGTAACTCCTCGGCTGAAGATGCAAGTATTACCTGATCATCAGCATAAAGGAGGCATTTGACGAGTAACCCATTCATCCTTAATCCGCAGTCACACTGTTTTAAATCTTGGAAACAACTGTCCATGAAGAGGTTAAACAGCCACGGCGACGCTACACATCCCTGTCTAACACCTTTCTCGATGGTAAACCAGTCAGTGTATGCCCCGTTTATCCTCACACAAGCTCTAGAATCCTCATAAAGGGATTTCAGAGCTCGAATGAGGCTGCTGTCCACCCCATTCATTGACAGCACCGACCACATTTCATTCCTCACCACTTTATCGTAAGCCTTTTCCAAATCCACGAATGCGCAATAGAACTTTTCGGCTATGCTTCGCAAGGAAAAAACCTGATCCGTGCATCCCATACCCTTTCGGAATCCTGCTTGTACATCCCATATTTTCTTGTCGGTTACTTCCATAACTCTTTCAATAAGTACCTTTGCATACAATTTGCCAACAATGCTGAAAAGGCTAATGCCTCTATAGTTTTTGCAATCTTGTTGCGAGCCTTTTCTTTTATAAAGAGGCACAACTACAGCTGTGGCCCAGTCATTAGGTACTCGGCCAGTGGTCCAGCACAAGTTATATAACCGCTGCAACTGACCAACTATGGTGTCCTGTCCAGCCTTCAGCATTTCGACTGTAATCCTATCATATCCTGCAGCCTTACCTACTTTCATACTACCCAGTGCCTTCACGATCTCATCCACGCCAATAACGCTTTCATCATTGCTATCGTTACCATTCATTTCAGCTATCGGTGTCTCTATCGCCGACCTTTCAAATAAACTTTCAAAATACTCTTTCCATCTCTTCAGCACGCAAGATTCATCATTTACTATCTTTCCATTCTCGTCTCTGATGGGTGTGTGTTCTGAGGATTGAGTTCTTCCTCGAACTGCACGAACGGATTTCCAGAAAAACTTAATATTCCTCTGGAAATCGTCAGATAATCTGCTATCAAACTCATCTTTCTTTTCCTCTTTTTTCCTTTTAACCATTTCTTTCACTATTCTTTTTGACCTAGCAAACACTTTTCTTGCTTCATCTATGTCTACACGCGTTGCTTTTCCCATTCTTTCATTTGCTCTGGCAGCCAACCAATCTGACCAAGCTTTCTTTATTCGAAACAGTAATTGAAATAAATGTGCTTAGGTGTTTAATGTAAAGAATAAAAACTGTTTTTCTGGAAAGAAAGTAACAATGTCGACCTGGCATTCCGCCAAAGCTAAATTAGATAATGGAGTTTGCGTGCAAAAATATAGGAAACCGAGAAGAAAGACAAATGGGGTCGACTGTGACTCTGAAATAGTGAAATAAAATAACACCGGGAAGATTGAGGTTGGCCCCGCACGTCGCACGGCCCACCCGTGTCTTATGTCGTCACGTGCTTCAAATGTGGTTACACCGAACGAAACCGGTATTACACCTAAATGGAATAAGTTACTTTTTAACAAGCTTTTGTGACGCTTCTGCGATACTTGTGAAAAAATGCACCAACTTGGGAGCTAGCAAACTTTGTCGAGTTTGTTTTGAAGACTTCCTCGTGCCACACTTGAGAGGCGCATTAATGTAGAAATGTTGCATTTTATAAAATATATTGCTGTGATGCAGAGGCGAATTTCAAATTCCTAATACGAAAATATACGTGGGCTTTTAAAGAATTCATTTGCAATGCATTTAAATCTTAAAGATGTTCTCTCCGTTGACTTCATAACAACTTTGTGCGATTTAAAGTGGAAGTAATAAAGATAAATAATTACTCGAGAATCGTGCTCATAATTTCAGCACAGCGTATAATGGCTAAAGAGGTTTGTTAAATTGCACATTGCAACGATGCACTCGTAATAATATAGAAATGACAAAATTGTGTTACGTTAGTATTCTTTTCAATCTCGGTTTAGGTGAGTCATTATTTCTAAGATTCATACCGACTGGGTTATAAGACTTTATATAATACATGCACGGGATAAAACCGACTGGACCTAATAATAACGTCGTGATGCTGGCAACGATGATTTATTATATCGCTTTCCTCGACCGCCCGAATAAACCACATGAAAAATGATCTCGGTTATTGTTAGCAGCAACTCTGCAGTTGACGCTTTGTTTATGCACAAATGACTCCCACTATGAACTTGTTATTTAGTCCGACTTATGTTTTTACCAGATTGTGAGCGCGGCCTGCCCGTTGCGATGTCGTCCTCTAGCTTTCGCCACACTATGATAAATTATCCCACGACTCTAAATCTCGCTTTTTTATTCGCTTGCCAGCTTGCACGGTTAAATACCAAACAATACTTTGTTTCTGCGAGTTTATTTATGTTGAAGCTACTTAACTTTATTCAAAACAAAAAAGATAAACTCTCTGTTGCATGGAAGAACTAATTGCAGGTCGCATTTTAAATACACTATAAAATAGAGAAAAGCGTATATAATGATGTAAAGTAGGAATCGCCTATATTTTTGCATCCCTAAGTGAATTTTATCCTTTTGTGTAGATATTTGTTTATTTTATTTCATTCAAGTCTATTAAATTATAGAAATGGAATAAAACTAACTTGTAGAATACTTTCACCTTCATAGCCACAGGATACCTATTATAACCGCTTAGAACATTACCTCAATTCAGACATCGTAAAATTTTATTTAATGGATTTTAAATTCAAGACAAAGACAAAATATAATATAAGCATCAAATATTGTACTGGTAAAATAACATATTTACACATATAGTAAACCTAAGACTAAGCTATGAATATAAAAGAACTAAATGTGTAAAGGAAGACAAAGAAAAATGGAAACATCGTAATGTTTTCAAAAATAATTAAAAATATAATTACTACGAGTGATTGGCGTATTTAACATTGAGCTTCAAGATAAGCAGCTACAATCCTAATACTACAGTACTTTATTTGACACATCAATGCCATTAAGGTAAAACTTTCATGATGAGATTGGTTAAATAAGATGTTAAAGAAGTAATGAATCATTATAGAATCCAAGTGACATGAACATAGAGAGTATTTATAGTTAATCAGCAGTGGGGTCGGGGCGGTGCTTTTTTGCGGCAAGACCTTTTAATTGTCACTTCACTTTAAACGGGGAGAGCGAAACGGTTGTGATAAGGGTTGCTTTTCTCCTTGGTGCCGGAAATTAATTGTCACCGAACGGAAAATAGGGCGAAAGTCCAATTAATTATTAGTCACTTCATTTATTTAACCCGCCTGTGCGAAGCTTCTTTCTGATATTAATGTCCAAGTGCCAGACTAATCTTAAGTCGCCTTTTTAAAAATAAGGGTGCCGAATTTTTTCCACCCTTAATTTCGCGATGAATATTCCACCCCAGAACGCTTCCGCTAAAAGCTTTTGTACAAATACATGTATTTATAAATGTCACAACTGCATAAGGAAAGCCTTTTCACAACGTGAGTTTGTTATTTTTACGTTCTTTACGGTGCGTTGAACGAAACTATTAAATTAATGTATTTTTGTTAATTTGATGTTAATTAATACTCGGTGAGACGATAATAGGTATAACGCAACAGTTTTTGCAATTTCACAGTTTTTTTTATTAGTTATTAATTTTAAAGTTAATATTTTCAATATTATCACTCCTTGGTTTATATTGGTATCAATACAACAGTAGCTACCTTAGTGTTTTTCTGAATTCTAAGACATATTTATGTTGCAATTTGGTGAAGTGAGAAGCAATTATTACCTACATTTTAGAGTGCAATAAAGTCTTACTACTCGTGGTACTTTTGACTAAGCAATGAATCTAAATCGTGTGTGTTTCTGTTCTGAGACTATATAACGTAAGTTTATGAACCCATAAGGTTAAAAACTTACAAATGTGATTCGTCAAGTTATACTACTGAATGCATGGCATAAATGAGAACCATTATGGGTACACTTGCCGCCGCTATGTTGTCGGTCATAAAGGTATCTGACGTATTGCTGTTTGCCGGTTGCATTTCCTGAGATTTTCAAAACAGAAAAATCCAATAGCACTTTGTGCTACAACAGAATTGAACCCGAAGAGTAAACAAAGCTATCTGATGGATGGGTCTAAACAGTAAGTCAAAATAAAAGTTATTAAAACGCATTTTAATGATTTTGAATAAAGTTTCAGTTACATTAAGCCAATACAATGTTGTACTAGTCACAATTACATTTAATCTCGACAAACAAAAAGGTCTTAATGCCAACTTTTGTGTCTAAACAAAAGTTTCGTCTAAAATTGGCAAAAGTTTGAATGAAGTGACTTAGGTAACTCGCGGCGCTTCACTCCAACAGCTGCGGTGATCCTATCGCCTCCCTTATGTAACGAAATAAAAAAATAAATTTATTTATACGTAGATACCCGAAGAATAACCTGACATGAAAAAGTTCGCTTGAAATCAATACTGCACGAGTTCTGAAATAAGTTTTTTTGCAAAGTTAATATCGACATTGTAATCGCATGATGTTTTTAGCGTTCTGTGCAATCATGCTGACTCGGCAAGAATGAACGTTGTGGGGCTCCAATATCTACGTTGTTTGGTTGAGTTGGGTTGTTTAGTGTACATTATTCTTTTTTCTACTTCATATCATAACTTTAGTTTATTTTCTTTTACGTGTGTTTTTTTTATTTTTAGGAGTGCAAAATATAGTTTAGTTTGTAATTAAACCGTGTCTCACCTACAAACGTTTGTGAATATTACAGAGGTTTATGGTAAAATAAATATGTATTGTATATATAATATGGTGATTAGAATTCATAGCGCGACTTTTTGATCTCAGCAGAGAGTGAATTAATGCTATCCAAACTATACCTTGCATTAAGAGCCAATGGTTTTTCTGTTGGAATCAGAAATATGTAAGTAACACCTTTTTATTATTGTAAGCGCTATTAGGTTGCGTTAGATAAAGCGTCACATAAAATTATTAATTAACCCGTAGCTTGCGCCAATGTTTTAACAATTTCAATATTCAAAATGCAACTACCGTGTATACATAATAATATCAAAATTCTACGATTCATAACTTATTTGAGGATAATATGCGTAGTGGCGGTTATGTTTGCAGCAGATGTAAACAAAGTCATGACTTCATATTAATGACTTTGTTTACTGGGCCAGCAATAATTAAGACGAAAAAAAAATTTGTATGGCATCATTTATACATATTTATTAACCTTTCGTTCAGTAAACCGAGTAACAAAATAAAATTCTGTTCCAATAAATATACTTGAATAAAATTTGGTGAAACCAGAAATTATACTATTGTTTCTAAAAGATACCTCCATATTAATTACTTATCCAATGAATATGTATGAAAATAATTAAATATGCGCGGTATTTGTCGAAGCTCGCTATCGGAGCGCTAAAGCCCAGAAGATCAACAAGACAGAAACAATACGTTTAAAATATCGCAGCGTCGTTGTTGAAAGCGAAATGACAATGCATATGGGAATGGAAGTCGACAGATAAGACACTTTATTTGTTTCCATTTGCTTTCTAATATTTACACGGATGCACGTTTTCGACCGCAACTCCGAGTCTGTGAAGTTAGCGAACAAATGACATTAGCATTGCCTTAATCGACACCGCGGGAGCAGTACCAACACTCCTCTACCAGTGTGTCGGGCTCACTCCGCCAACAATTTTATTGTTTTGACAATTCCACACAATTTGAATACTGTCATCAGTATTCAGTACCAGCGCCAGTGATTATTTAAATTTTGTACCTCAACGCAAACAGAAAGCTAATCTCTTTTGTTACGATTAATTTGGCAACTCGTTTTGTTGCGTAATACAGAATCGTATTATAATCCCGAAATGACAAGCACCTTCTTGATTGCTCTACAGAAAGGCAAATACTTTCATAAAACAGCTAAGATACAATTTGAATCAAAAGAACATTTTACTTAATTTATTCGGCTAGAAATTAAATTTGTTATTATTTTCAACATTTATCATGCAATGTACACAAGCGTATGGCAATAAGAAAAAGTAGGAAAAGATACAATTCTTGATAAAGCGGTATATTACAATTTCGCAATGTACCTAGATTGTTTTAAATGAAGGCAATGAGACCACCGCTAGTACAGCGCAGTCTGCAAGCGCGTCCCACTTTATTGGAGTAAAGGAAACATTTATTACATGTTTAGAGCCCCTTTAAGTCTATACCGTTGCCAAGGACCTAATAGAGTATAAATGTACGCGAAATGAGTGTACGAACTCCACCCATGTTAAAGATCTTGAACTTTAAAACTCTTGGGTATTATAGATTGAACTGAACATTTCAATGAATAAAAACATGTGCTAGGGTAACAAAACCCCTAAGCTCAATATTCAAAAACAGCAATATCGATGAATTTTATGTTTCGTGACTTTAGTGTCGACTTCTAATACTTTGGGGAATTTCGTCCCCTTCAGAGGTGGTCCTCAGCCATTGGGTACCATTATTAGATTCTGCCATCTGTGCATATAAACTTTGTTTACGAATGAAAAGTTAGAATTGATTTAAATCCTCCCGTTTCGTTTTTCGATTTCAAAGTCTGTGGAGTTTTCATTTTATGTGTTATTCTTGTTGTAGGTACTTTGAGAATTCAAAGGATCGTAGCAGACGTAATTTGTTATGAATGCAACCCGTGCAACTCAAAGTAGAATAGTTTTGATAACTTTGTTAGCAAGATATATCGTGAAAAACGTATACCACACGAATACCAAACAACATTATGAAGTGTGATATTGAACTATTTCACCAGATGTCAAGATATTAACCAGACGACAAACAAAGCGGGTGGGTTGACGATATAATGCTTATGTAAATTTAACATGAATTATTATGTATTGGCTGGTACCTCAGTAAAGAGCTTAGTGTCGCCCATCTGAGCTTAAGAACTGACTATAAATAAGACCACTGTCCAAATAGCAGCCAACCAACTAATTGCTACAAATTAATCCACTAAAATAAAATTGGGTCGAAATTAAACTAGTGTCTGCTACCTGCAAGTGATTTAAATATACGCTTTTGTTTCTACATTGAAATCTCAGGACTAAGCCACGATTTATATGTAATGAATATAAATGTTATTTAACGATTAGGGAGCATTATTAGGAGGATAAGAATGTCCCGTGGGGTGGCTATAGCTTGTATGTAGTTCTAAATAGTCAGTAAATATTGGTTCGTTTGTCGTTTTTTGATGTTTGTTTGTTTTGTTTTTCGTGTGAGTGTGTGGCCAGCTCTAGTTTTTTGATGATTGAATGAATAAAGAGTGATCTTGCATGCGGCAACTAAAAATCTATTGGTGTTGTCGACTTCACAAAACATTGAGAATTTTGTTTCTGAAAAATATCAATAATATATCGCCCAAAACTTTTTGAAAAAAAAAGTTAAAACACCCGATTAGTAAAGCAAGGTAAGAAAAATAACACCATTGGTGTTAATCATTAGTTACTATTTGCATTATGCATTTTATACTGTTATTCGAGTAACTCAAAATATCTGCATGATTGTCTTCCTTAACTTACATAATTATAATAAATGTATCAACCACCAATAAACGCCACCTAAACGGCTACAAATAAACGTATCCCAGAGGTCATTACAATGTGACATGACATTCACACTTCGGCAGATATTTTCGAGTCGGAGCAGGAAAATCGGTGCCTCCTGTGGCTCGCTAGACGTGTTCCGCGGGTACTGGTCGCTTCCGACAAGCTATAAATACGGTGCGCCTGTTCACTCCAATTAATCACGGATACCACCTGCAACTGGACGCTCCATCTGAGAGGTGGCCAAGCAAAAACATTACGCCACATTAGTGACGTCACAATACTAATATCCCCGGGTTCTTCCTGTGTGTTCATGCGAAATAAAAAGCTCCCTTGTGTTTTGTTTCGCTGTTGTTCGACTACGTTTTGGTTGAAGGCTTTGCTTTTGTTTTATTTGGTTTGTATATTAAATCATAATGTTGTATCACACTTAGGTATTGTATCTCTAAAGTCCAAATAACTGGAAAAGCTATCACATTAATTACGACTCATCTTCTTTCTTAGTAAGTTAGTCATAAAAATGATTACTATTCTTGTTGAACTTTAGAGTTTTACTTCATGCTTAACTTCATTCAAGTACTTACTGGGTGTTTTAATTATTGTCAATGTGTTAGTAATGATCGTTTTTGCACATAATGTGACCTTGCATCTCAATGTCGACAGATATGCCACAGCTATTTAGTTTACTGCTATGTCATGATAAATGTCAAGAAGACGAACATGTCAATTAAAAAACTAAGTGAAAAATAATAATAATATAATAATTGATTTGATAACAGGATTCTACTCGTGCTTTCAATTTAATTTAAATATTTAACACAGTTTTCCTAACAAGCAGTAAAAATAAATCCATCATGATTCTATTAAACCCAAGCACCTAAGAAACACCCGCTGTCAACGTTCTATAAAATATAACATATATTGCATCGATGCATATTGCCTACAAATTAGGACTGTTTCTGCAAATAAAAACAGCAAACCATCCACGATGGATACTTCGTCAGGTCCACTGTCGCAGATGGCTGTGTGTGATTTGGCCCCGGTACCGACCGAAGTGAGAACATAGCAGACAATCCGCGTTAAAACTACAAAGAAGTTGTTTGACAAATTATTATTGTTTATAGGACTTTTGAAAGAAATTTCAGTGACATTGACAATTTGTACATATAATTTATTATATAATGTTTGTGTATATTTTTATGGCGTTATTTTTGTAAATATTGTGTGTATGCAAGATTTCAATGACGATGCGGCAATTGGTGTCAGTCAACCTACCACATCGCTGTCTGGTCTGGTGCGCTGTCCGGACTGTTCCCAGGACCGTTTTTTCAAAGGTAAGCGGGGCCTGAAGGTACATTTTGGAAAAGTACATAAATCTCAAAATGTGCTTTCTGGCCCTTCAATATCTACGACTCCAATATTAAGAGACTACAACCAAATTCCTTTTTGGCAAACTCTATCTAAATTAAAACATTCGGTTCCCATAGTTAAAAGAGTTCCCCGTGGGGCAAGACCATCTGTGTCAAAAAAATTGGCTGAATGCATTGGTCTTGTCGTAAGGGAGAACTCAAAAGCGGCCTGGGAGCAATTATTGACTTTCCTTTATAGGATTCTTTAACAAATCAAATTAAATATAATTGTCAAATTTCGGCCTACACTTTAGACCCTTAATTCAGTTCAAATAAACGTAATTCTCTGTATCAATATGAAGAATCTAAATTAAGGGAAGGCGACATACAGGGCGCGTCTAGACTTTTATTTAGCAGTGATGTGGTGGCGCCTTGCTCTCCAGATACGCTTGTGGGTCTGAAGAGCAAGCATCCAGCGCCAATTAATGATCTCTCCTTTCCTGAAGCTCCCGAAAGTGAATCAGAATATCTGATCACCACGGCCAAGGACGTGTTAGCAGCAGTTTGCTCCTTTCAAAGTGGCTCGGCAGGCGGTCTCGATGCCTTGACACCACAACATCTAAAAGATCTTGTGTGTGCAAGTGCTGGGGTGGCTGGCGATACACTTCTGAAGGAGTTGACTGCGCTAGTAAATATGATGCTCTCCAGTAATGTGGACGGTGCTATCATTGATAATATTTTGTATGGGGCGAACCTGTGTGCCCTTAACAAGAGAGATGGTGGCATTCGTCCCATTGCCGTGGGTTGCACATATCGGCGTATAGCAGCTAAGGTATGCTGTAAATTTTACATCAGGGAGCTATCTGATAAATTCCAACCTCTCCAACTAGGTTTTGGTTCCAAGGGAGGTTGTGAGGCTGCTATACACGCTCTTTCGACGTATCTTGGAAGTGGTGATGGCGAGGTCATTCTGAAGGTTGACTTAAAGAACGCCTTCAATTCAGTGAATAGGGACACTTTGTTGGCACAGGCAAAATTAGAAACCCCTAAAATTTTCAAATTTCTTTGGCAATGTTACAGGTATCCCACAAAATTACTATATCAGGACAACCATGGAATCTGCAGTTGGATGCCAACAAGGTGACCCTCTTGGACCAGTCATTTTTAGCTTAGCTATACAACCCATTATTCGGCAAATAAATTCTAAATTTAATGTATGGTTCTTGGACGACGGGACAAAAAAAAAAACATTAAATGTGGACTTGGACGACCGAGCCTGGCTACAAGCATCTTTACCCATACGTCTGGGTAGGCTCGGCGTTTGCAAAATTTCCAGTGTCAGTTTACCGGCGTTCCTATCTTCGGTTCACAGCACGGAAGAGTTAACTAGGAAAATATTATCACCTACACTAGTTAACTCAGAAGTGCTGTGCAACCGAAGCTATAAACGCCTGGAAAATGGCTTGTCCAAACACTGATTTGCCCACCAACCTATTCTCCCAAAGACAGTGGGACGCGCCGCTTTGTAACATTGTGAGAAAAAATCTGTTGGATACATCTTTTGATAAAACAGAGCGAGCTCGCTTGCTGGCTGTGGGGGAATGGGAAACAGGAACCATATTGGACGATGAGACGTTCCGCATCGCCACTTGTCTTCGTTTAGGTGTTCCGTGTGTCTCTCCGCATCGATGTCATTGTGGAGAAGACGTCGATAGCCTCGGATATCATGGGCTGTCTTGAAGCAGAAGCGCTGGTAGAATTCCTCGTCATGTTAACCTTAATGACATAATCCGTCGTGCTCTTGTAACGTCTGGCGTACCAGCTGTACTTGAACCAAATGGTTTGGTACGCGACGATGGGAAGAGACCTGACGGTATGTCATTATTGCCATGGAAAATGGGTAGGCTTTTGGTGTGGGACACAACCTGCGTAGACACCCTCACGCCATCCCATGTTCCAAACAGCCATGCTGGCGCTGCTGCTGCAACTGCGGAAACCCTAAAACGGCGCAAATACAGTAATCTAGTAGCTAATTATGTATTTGAGCTGTTTGGGGTGGAAACGCTAGGCTCATGGGGTTCGAGCGCTCGCTCTTTATTCCGAGATATATCTAAACGGTTAATCGACGTCTCACGTGACCAGAGGTCTGGTTTATTCTTTGCTCAAAGAATCAGCATTGCCATCCAGCGTGGCAATGCTGCCAGCCTTCTGGGCACGTTACCCGATGATATTGATGCGGAGGCATTCTACGACGCCTAAACACACCTGTACATATTTTCATTTTTTACTTTTAGATTTATGTACCTATATATATATATTTATATGTTTAAATATTATGATTATGTAAGATAGCAATGTATATAGTTAAAATGAATAACCTGGTATAATGTTATTGTGAAAATTATTCAAATAAAAGACAAATTGCTTATAAGCTAACACATATTGTAACCTGGTAGGTACCAAGAATAAGGACAAAATGTACAACGGCATTTATTGTTTACTGTTTACATCGCTTCAAATTCAATAAGTTACAAACTCATTAATGGCGTTATAGAACATGTAACAAGAATCCATTTAATTATTCACTAGTGTTAATACCTTGGTCAATTCCAGATACAAAAAACAATATCTTCTGTTTGGCGCTAAATGTTAATTAAATCTATTCCAATGGACCTCCAGTACAATGGAACCGATCAGTTAAAATGAATAAGTTATTAATCTATATTTAGTGAATCGAGAATACATAATACACATTGTTTGGCTGTTATACCGTTGAGATGCTCTACCCAACAAACAAAAACATCATATAAGTCTTAACTTATACGACATAAAGTTGGATAGTAGTCTTATAATGATAGTGAGATGACTACTAGGTCCTTTAGACGTCTTTAATTTAACTTATTAGTCGTGCGACGAATATGTCATAATAAGCTGGTCTTAGCAACGTTGGTCAGGCTAAATTAAACGACGTTATATTATAGTCTTACTACAAGCCGCCAACGAAGATCAGTCAATTATTACCATTTGTCAAGGGTCAGTTACCCTTGCAAGAGGCCGGTGTCTACAAAATTGACTGTGAATGTGGGTGAGAGCCCACACTACATTGGACAAACCAAGAGAAGCATAGGCATTCGACTCAAAGAACATATAGCTGACATAAAACATAAACGCTCAACAAAGTCTGCTGTTTGTGAACATGTGGAACAAGGACCCAACCACTACCTGCGATTTGATGAACCACAGATACTCGCAAAAGAACATCGTTTTCTTCCAAGGATGATACGAGAGGCTATTGAAATTAAAAAACACCCTAATTTCAATAGGGAAGATGGTTGGAATGTTCCTCCAGCTTGGGACCCTGTCATAAGGCTAATGAAACCCAAGAAGGACAAAGCCACTAGAAGACCTAAGGACACTGTGAGCTCATTCTGCGTAAATAGTAACACCAGTAGTTGAAAAATGTTCGGGTACTTTGAGATAACTTATACATTCAAGAAAAAGACAAATATCACCTCAGTCTGCCGTGAACATGAATTCTGTAAAGAATTCGAAACGTCGGCTAGTAATAAATTAAAAATATAGTTTCTAGATCTTTAGTTTCAAATGTAATAACTTAGTGAAACCAATACAACGCGATAAAATTCGTAAACTGTAGTTTAATTTCAATGTGTAACATTCGCGTAAACCCAAGAAGATACTATATATATTACATGATCTCCGTTTAATGTCATGCCCTGACTTTAATCAAACTTGTAGTCGCATTTAAGTCAGGTTTTGACTTTAAAACGTCCAGGCCGCCATATTTACGGAACGTTTGATTAAATTTAATACGAAAAATGGAAGCAAAAAATTCGAGGAGAAGACTTAAACGTAGTGGAACTTTCAAGAGGAAAGTAAATCGAGATTTCCTTTTGTTAAAAAGTACAACGTCAACAACCGTGGCATTAATAACTAATTTTGAAGAAGAAAAGTGTACAACACATGAACAACAAAAGGATTCAGTATCAATATTTATTTTATTTCTATAAAAATATTGTGTGTGATTTTTCAGATATTGAATTTGTTATTTATCAGTAAATGTTATGGTGATTGATTCGTTTTTAATCAGTAAATTTTAAAATTATTAATCTATACAGGTTGTTAAGAAAATTTGGCAGCAAAACTTATTAAAAATTTTTTTTTGTGTTCCGTACCTCAAAATAAAAAGCGGAACCCTTATAGGATCACTTCATTGTCCGTCTGTCTGTCCGTTTGTATGTCTAATCAAAATATTATGTCGCATAAAGCGACATATTTTGATGCTTGCAAGTAAATCAAAACCTATAGGGTACTTCGGGTAGACCTAGAATCATGAAATTTTGTAAGAAGCAAGGTTTTACAGCACAATTTATGGAAAAAGTCCGGAAATTTTTAATTTATAACTTTATCACAAAAAAAAAAATTAAATATGTCATATGTCAAGGCCCTTTTTCTCAGGAAAGCATGGAGGTATCAAGTTGAAATATAATATAAAATACGTAAGTCTATAGTCCTTTAGATTTCTTAAAAAAGTCAAGCTTATAAGACAACAAAATAAAAAAAATTATGCAACATATTTTGATACTCGCAAGTAAATAAGAACCTAAGGGTACTCTTCCCGTTGACCTAAAATCATGAAATTTGGCAAGGTCTCACAGCACAAGTAAAGGAAAAAGACTGAAAATGGATTATTTGTAGTTTTATCACATAAAAAAGTGTATTTAGTTTTCGTTTTCTGGCAAAATGTGGGTTTTGAAATCTGCACTGCATTTTTACTGTGACCAATATAAAAAGGGTTTTAAATTTATGAGGAACCCTAATAGCTAGCGCCTAGCTGTCATGGCGTATTGCATGGTCTTGAAATAACCTTAGTACGACCTTATGTCTTTACAACGTCGTAAAGAGGTAAGTTTGTGACAAAAGCAACATGTCCTCCATTTAGAGAAATAAATTTATCTTTACTAATAAAAATATAATGATTTAAACACAAAATTGCGAGGGGGCATGAAAATCTGAACCAAATACACTGAAGTGTGTGTATGCTCCCTTACATTATTTAGCTAGTAAGTACGCTTCTTAAGAATTATAAGTCTCGTATTTGTAACGCGTCAGCATTTTACTTGTAGGAACCATCATACTGTAATTTTCCTTTAATATAATTCTATACGCTGAAGTGAACGAAAGTCTTTTATTTAACCCTCGCAATTTACCGCATGGTGACCTTGCCATGCCCAATACATCTCATGGCGACCCTGCCATGCCGGCCTTGAGTTAGGAATATTTTGGCAGTTTTCGAAATTAGACGATGTGTCGTTCTACCGTTGAGAAGGATGAAGTATTTATTACGCAAAACGCTGCTGGAAACAATGATGCGACTTTGAAAGATGTTGGGCAACACGTACAGCGACTAAATATTGCCGTCTACGCAATGCTGGCCATCCTTAGCATTGTGGCTTGCTACTTCTTGGTACGTCTATACAAGAAAATCCATCGCCATTGGATTCAAGAAGAAATTGGTCTCCAGGCCATGCAACGTATCCGCGCTTCACTACGAGGACGTCAGCGTGAGGAAACAATGGAAGAGTAAAATGACCGTGAGTTACTTTAAATACTTAAAACCTTGAAAATACCTGCCTAAATAGTTTGGTGAAAATCATAGTTAATGTGCGTCAGTGCGTATACATATGTGCGTAATATTTTCGCGAGTGAACGTCCGAATTTTTCCTACATTATGAACTTTATTCATACCTAGTTCATATTTAGATCTAAAAATAGATTAGGCATGATAATATTATTTTATAACGTTCTTTAGTAACTTGTCAAGAATCGTGCACAAACACTCATGCAATAAGATACCCTGCCGCGAATATGGCAACGTAAGCATTTCTTTACTTGCACCTGCATGGTTTAAAGTTTCTTTACTTATGTTTTATGTTAATTATACAACGTTGATTTAATTTCTGTAGTTCTATTTTTAGATTATGTTAGAAACATTGATAAAACATTTTAATATTTTGAAAGATATAAGGAAATATTTAGTTAAAAAGGGTAAATCAAGATATTTGGGTAAGACTATAGAAATTAAGTCAAAGGAAGCGAAAAATTGTTTTGATAAGTGTAGTGAATTACTTTTACTTTTAAAATCGGAAAAGGATCCGAAAATTATTGCATCTGCAACTGAAATTTTCCAAAATATAAGACAAATTTATGTGGAAATTAATAAACTTTGTGTGTGTCCAAATATAAATATTTCAAAAATGGAGTTCAATTTAAGAACGGCTTGTAGTTTGTTGCCTATAATGGACGGTTCAGAAGATGTAACGAAACGATTGATTGATGGTATAGAGATGTATTCTAATATGATTAGCGAGGCAGATAGGCATTTATTAATAACTTTTGTTTTAAAAAATAGGCTTTCAGAAACTGCGAAGCTGCGAATGTCTTCGACGTATAAATCTGTTTCAGAACTTGTCAAGGACATGCGTAATCACTTTTTACCTAAAAAATCTTTTATGGCAATTAAATCGCGTCTTCAAAATATTTCACAAAGTTGGAGATCCATAGATGTGTACGGCTCAGAACTTGAAAAACTTTTTACGGACTTGACAATTTCTCAAGCAGACGGCGAGTCAACGAAATATGACATTTTAAAACCAATCAATGAAAAACAAGCGATTAGAAAATTCGCATATGGTTTAAAAAAATCTAGGTTGAGTATCATAGTCGCATCTCGTAACTGTAGCTCCCTAAAAGAGGCTATACAGGTCGCAAAGGACGAGGAGAGTCTGAGTTTATCAATTCCAGGTAATGTTATGCATTTTATTAATAAATCTTTTAATAGGGGACAAAGAGGTAACTATTCCGATCGTTCGAGTTTTCAAGGACGTGGCTTCTATGTTAGAAGAGGTGAACAAAGACGTGGCTTTAATGGCGGAAATGGTGCCAACATCCTTCGTGGACAATCATCTAACCGGTACGTACGTGGTCAATATTTTTCTTACGCTAACCCTAATTCTCGTGGTAATCGTAATAACAGCTCGTTCAGCCCCCGAAATGGTGGTCCACCAGTTCGATATTTTAGAGGTCGAAATTTTTATAATTCTAATCGTGGAAATACGCGTAAAATTTTTACGGCTCAAGAAAATGACTCGACTTCTGACAATGTTTTAAAAACTGAGCAATCAAAATTTTTTCGTGAATAAATATGAAATTTTTGCTACCAAAGGATTATCGAAATTAGTTTCTTTTAATTTAGATAATTATAAATATTATTGGTTATTCGATACAGGAGCTTCTTTATCAATTATACGAAAGGAAAGTTTACACCAAGATATTCATATTTATGAAAATGATGTTTTAGTTTCTGGTATAGGAGGTCAAATTAAGTCACAAGGTCATGTCTATCTCACACTGTCTACTGATGGAGGTGATTCATTTCAACATAAGTTTCACGTATTCAGTAATCTACCTCTTATGGCCGATGGTATTATCGGATTAGACTTTTTAAGTACTTATTCGTCAAGAATTGATTTAATTACTAATATTTTGACTTTAAATATAAATGGCAAAGACGTTATAACACGAATATTTGACAGAACGGAATGCAAAACGGATTATTTGACGATCCCAGCACGAAGCGAATCTTTTCATTATGTAGATTGTAATTCGAATTTAAAAGAAGATGGTGTAGTTTTTCCAAAAGATTTGGGACACGATTTATTTTTAGCTGGTGCTATAGTGAATGGAAGTAAAGGTAAAATACCTATTAAAATTTTTAATGTTAGTGAAAAGGGTGTACGTATTCCTAAGTTTACTCCAGTAGTAGAACCATTATCATCTTATGAATGTCATACTTTTGATAAAATTAAAGCAAACTCGACTAGAGCAAACACTTTGAACTCACTTTTAAATTTAAAACATCTTAATGCCGAAGAGAAACAGTCTATCGAAAATATTTGTAAAAAGTATTCAGATATTTTTCAATTACCAAATGATAAACTGACAGTAACTAATATTTATGAACAAAAAATAACATTGAAACCAAATACTACTTCAATTTATACAAAACCGTACAGGTTACCACACAGTTTGAAAGGAGAATTAAATAAACAAATTGAAGATATGATTAAAGATGACATTATTGAAGAAGCTCATAGTGAGTGGTCTAGTCCAATATTGCTTGTACCTAAGAAAAGTAATGATGAGAAAAAGTGGAGATTAGTAGTAGATTATCACAAACTTAACGAGAAAGTTCAAGATGATAAGTTTCCACTACCAAATATCACTGAAATTTTAAATTCTCTTTCTGGTGCAGTTTTATTTAGCCATCTCGATTTACATTCTGGTTACTATCAAGTTTCATTAGAACCTTCAAGCAGAAAGTGTGCAGCATTTTGCACAAATTCAAAAAGGGTTTAAATATTTCTCCAAGCGCTTTTAGTAGAGTAATGACAATAGCTATGTCTGGCCTTACTTTTGATAAATGTTTTGTGTATCTTGATGATTTGATTGTTATTGGATGTAATTTAGATAACCATAACCGTAACCTTATAGACATTTTCGAAAGACTGAGAAAGGTAAATTTAAAATTAAATCCCGCTAAATGTCAATTTCTGAAAAGAGAACTGTTATATCTAGGTCATGTTGTATCTGCGCAAGGTGCCTCGCCAGACCCTGAAAAAATTAAAACCATACTAAATTACCCAGTACTACAAAATTCTGACGATATAAAACGTTTTGTTGCTTTCTGTAACTATTACCGAAAGTTTATCCCTTCCTTTGCAGAAATAACATTTCCACTAAATAGATTGTGCAGAAAAAATGAAGCATTTATTTGGTCCCAGGAGTGTCAAAATTCATTTGATCAACTTAGACATTTCATGAGTAATCCACCAATTTTGCAGTACCCTGATTTTTCAGATGATAGCAAATTCATATTAAAAACGGATGCTTCAGGAATAGCTATTGAATCAGTTCTATGCAATAAAGACATGAAACCCATTGCATATGCGAGTCGACCGTTAAACAAGGCTGAAAGGAACTACCCAACAATTCATAAGGAGTTGCTAGTCATTGTTTGGTCTGTAAAATATTTTAGACCATACCTTTACGGTAAACATTTTACTATTGAAACAGACCATAAACCGTTAATATATCTTTTCGGAATGAAAGATCCTAGTAGTCGTTTATTAAAATTTAGATTGACACTTGAGGAATATGACTATGAAATAGTTTATGTGAAAGGTAAAGACAATGTAGCTGCAGACGCATTGTCGAGGATAGTGATAACATCAGATGAATTAAAATGTATGAATAATGACGTAGTAAATGTTTTGACTAGAGCGCAAAAGAGAAATCTTACGAATAATGAGAATAAAGAGGATGCAGATTTGCTTAGTAATTCCGTCGACACAAGGTCTGATCAACCAAGAGTTGCGGAAATATTAAAGAAATCTAAAGACTCTGTAGAAATGACTTTAATTAAAGGAGATGATTTGAATAAGTTTTTAAAAGATAATAGGATATCCTTAGAAGAAGAATGTTTTGCTTATGAAGAAAACAGAAAGATAATTTATGTTAATCTCAACTTCAGGTTACATTTTACGCGAGCCGAATTTGTGACAAAGTTGAGTGCATTTTGTAATAAGTTAAAGATTAAAGAGATTTGTATAATTAAAGATATAAATAATGCTAGCTTTTTGAAAGAATTATATAAGGAAATAGACTCAATGAAAACATGGTCCGGACCACAAATACATGTTTTACGAGGAGTTACAAGAATTACTAAAGATGAGGACATTAAATTTATCTTACATGATTTTCATTTATTGCCAACCAGTGGACATGCTGGTATACGTAGAATGGTAAATAACATTAAAAGACAATTTTACTGGCCAGGTCTCGAAAAGGATGTTCAAGATTTTGTATCCAAGTGTGAAAAATGTCAAAAAATGAAATACAGTAAAAATATTAAGGAACCCATGTGCATAACAACCACAGCGTCGTATGCATTTGAAAAAATATTTTTGGATATTGTAGGTCCACTACCACAAGATTATGACGGTAATGTATACGTTTTAAGTCTCCAGTGTGAGCTGAGTAAATTCGTGGAGGCATATCCACTTAATTCTAAGGACACCGTAACTGTAAGTAAAGCATTAGTAGATAACTTTATTTTAAGATTTGGACTACCGAAAACAATTGCAACTGATCGCGGTACTGAATTTATCTCATCAACTTTAGAACAGGTTTGTAAACTTTTAGATATAGATAAAATATCCTCAACAGCATACCATCATCAGTCTATCGGTTCGTTAGAAAATAGTCATAAAAATTTAGGAGCTTTTCTCAGAATTCAATGCAATAATAATCCACAGTCTTCACGTGGTCACATTGGCTACCCTACTGGTGTTTCAGTTATAACACAAGTGTTCATTCATCAACAAAATATCAGCCGTTTGAACTTGTTTTTGGTAGGCCTTGTAATGTTCCTTCTAGATTAATTAATGAAGTTGAACCATTGTATAACCCTGAAAATTATTGTAGTAGTCTTAGATATAAGCTTCAAATAGCTAATAGAGACGCTAAAAATAACTTAATTTTAAGTAAATATAATCGTAAAATTAATTATTATGATAAAAATATAAACCCTATTAAGTATAAAAAAGATGATTTGATATTGTTGAAAAATGAAGTTGGAGGAAAACTAAATCCTGTATTTGACGGTCCTTTCACTGTTTTGGAAGATATGGGTTGTAATGTCAAAATTCTAAAAAATAATAAAAGCGATATTGTGCAAAAAATAGGACCAAACCTTTTGTTACCTAATAATATAGTAATTTTTGTCAAAATTGTTGTATATAAAAAAAATATAGCTTAAGTATATATTTTTTTTCTTAATTGCCGGAGGTGAAGTGTGTGTATGCTCCCTTACATTATTTAGCTAGTAAGTACGCTTCTTAAGAATTATAAGTCTCGTATTTGTAACGCGTCAGCATTTTACTTGTAGGAACCATTTTACTGTAATTTTCCTTTAATATAATTCTATACGCTGAAGTGAACGAAAGTCTTTTATTTAACCCTCGCAATTCACCGCATGGTGACCTTGCCATGCCCAATACATCTCAACACATAGGTATATTATCATAAAACTTTAATACCCAGTCGAACTAAACGGCATGAGAGACAGATACAGCGAGATAAATAAATATAAGTTAAATAACACTCATCTTTAATTTCCTTGTAATTATTTATTTTGCTCTCAAATCTCGAAACAAAACCACAAACACGTATGTCACTAACAAAAAAAATTAATAAGTCTTACAGGTGTTGTTCCTTGACTCAAATAAAATGTTTTAGTCATTCAAAAACACCTGTATGACGACAATACAACAGACAAGTCGTTGTAAAGTTATGATGCGACTTCTGCGCGACGAAAGTGGTAATTCCATTACGTTCATACGAATTTTGAATGAAGTTAAAGAAGTCAGCTTGTGACTTTTGTATGTCCATTATACGACAATGTTGGTCGTATAACTGGGGCCATTTTCGCGTTTAGTAAACGTTATTATAACGTTAGTGCAACTTAGGTATTATGATCAAAGGTATTAAGATAACGTTTACTAAACTTTTGAACGACGTTCAATTGTTAGTTGGGTATTCTCGTAGCAACCTACGCCTATTGTAACTAATATATTAAAGACTTAATTAGCTGGATGTCACCAATCGAAAAAAAAATGTGCAACGTAAAGCACTTTGATATTTCAAAGCTTTATGTACTTATACTAAATAAAAATTACGGGCCTGGTAGACAGACTCATCCCACATAGAGGTTGGAAAATAAAAATATCAAATTGTCGACAGCACCTACTGTCAGTAGGCGGTAAACCGGTTACGGTAACCTTCACCTTCAAGAGTCGAAGCTATCGGAGGAAGAAAATAACGAAATCCCACACAACGCATTTTCGAAGACTAACCTGGTTCTCAAATAGACAATTCAACCTTTCTTTCTCCTTGTAGGAGTGTGTGGCAAAACTTGGTGTCAGCGTTTAATGTAAGGCCTTTGGGCGGCCTCCAACGTGTCTGGTCTCATATCTGAGATTCGGGACGGATTTTTTCGTGCCCTCCGAAGCATGGTAGCAACATTACATGACAGGATGTTAATGCCACAATAACCGGTCACCCTCCAAGCCGTGACATGTACAGACTTTTACTTTGCTGATCTATGACGAACGGCAAGCACGCTCCTAAAAATAAATAAAAATTCAATCTCTTTCTGAAATACAACTCTCTACAGTCACACGACTGTCAAAATCATTTAACTAAAATGATCTTTTATTACCTGCAGTCGGTTGCAAGCCATCCAGTGGCGAGGCACGTTCACTTCGGTATTTCTCTCGTACGTTGTTGTCACCGATAAACCTAAGCGATTCTCAATTTATTTGGTTGCTCGATCCTACTTTCTCTGTCGAGGCAACCGACGCTTATAGTTATTTACGTTGCAGCTTTTATAAACTATACTAATATCGTAACGTACTATAATTTTATGACGTAATGAAGAATGTTTTACCTTTTATAAGTTCAATACATGACTTACATAACAATAAAGATATTTTAAAACAAACGCTACCTGATCTGAAATTGGCATAATTTTTTTTTTGTACAACGCTAAATTCTTATTATCAAATCCTAATTGTCTCAATATTTTAGCACAAAGGTATGTTTGTTTTGAAAAAAAATATGTCTTCTAATATTATTTCACATTTTTGTTAACAAAAGCTACATATAATCTTAATATATAAAATCCTTGCGTTACTGACTGACTGACAGACACGCTACAGCCGAAACTATTGGGTGCAGGAAGCTGAAATTTGTCATGTATGTTCCTTGGGGACCGTTGGGGTGCACTAAGAAGGGATTTCCCGAAATTCCCACGGGATCGGCGAAAACGGGTGAATTTAAAAAAATGCAGGCGTAGCTGCTGGCGTTCTCTAGTTATTATATAAACCGTGATATATCATTATATTTCGTGAATAGGATTGCCATAATTGTACCATACAAACACGGATACGCTTTCGTACAGACACATTTTTATACTGCTATAAAACGATTCAATATTCCTTTTGCAATCAGTACCTGAAACCTTAAAATAAATTTAATCATAGGACTAAGCTAACTTAGTCTTGGTGTGTAGTATATAAAATGTTGACCAATGCCACGGTTGATTTTTTAACTACACATGTAAATTTGAAACCATAAAAATATTTTCTAGAATAGTTCAGAAATGTCTATGTTATATTTATGTTTTATAGTACGTACCAATTGACTTTTAATTTAGGCATTTGCAAAAATTTTGTAGTAGGATCAATCTATATCTTCACGTGTTTCTAAGAAAGTAATCCATTTTCATCCGAGCCACGTGTGCATTTTTAGTTTGTGAAGTGAACTAATTAGTTTGAGTAAAACCTATTGAGTGTATACCGAGTCTTATTTTCCTGAAATGTACGATGGAGGAAGACCTGAGAGACGTAAAACGCCCACATTCTCCTACGTTACCAACGTTATATACAATACAATTAAAAATAATTACATAAGAGAATGTCAATATAGTAATAATGTTACAATTTCAATGCAATAATAATGGAAGAATTAATACAGTTATAACGGTAAAATGTCAATACATAATGATAACTAGTGAGTATTACTTCCCATCCAAAAAATCATTAATGGTATAATAGGCTTTCGATACCAAAAAAGCTTTAAGACGCTGTTTAAACAAGTGCATGTTTAGGCTTTTTATGTTATTAGGCAATTTATTATAAAGTATAGGTGCCATACAGAATATGCTGTTATGTATTAAGGCAGTATTGGCTTTACGTATCCTACGCCTATCAGCATTATTATGCATTCTATTACGTGTAACCGTAACTGATAGTTTTTCAAACAGTTGAGGATTAGTTTTAATAAAGTTTGCTGTCTCATAAATGTATAACGAAGAGACAGTTAATAATTTTGTACTGTTTAAAATATGTCTCACAGCTGTCAGTTGATTGTAAATTAAATATTGCTCTAATACATCTTTTCTGGGCCTTTAAAACCATGTCTTTATTTATTAAGTTGCCCCAGAAAATGATCCCATATTGCAATTTTGAAGCAGTTATTCCATGATATGCCAATAGTAATGCGTCATGGTTCAGGGTCGATCTAAGTTTGTACAATGAGTACGCTGTACAACTAATCTTTTTACATAAGTCTTCGGTATGATTTTTCCAATTTACTCGACTATCTATTATTAATCCTAAAAATGTTGTATCGTCAACTTCATCTATTTTAATGTCTTTATAATTTATATCTTAATTAATCATGTTACATATGTCTTTGCGAATATTGAACCATCTTATTTTTGCAATATTCATTTTTAAATTACTGTTGTCCATCCATTTGATTACTTTATGTAACGTGTCGTTAATATTAACTTCATATGTTTTTTATCTGTACAACCAATGGCAATTGTGCTATCATTGCGAATAGCGTAACTGCTAATAATGCAATAAGTTAAATATATAGATTTTAGCTGTAAAGGGGTGAATTATTTACGTTTTGAAAACGCCGGTTGGCCGGTTGATTTCATCATCATCATCATCAGCCTTTAACAGTCCACTGCTGGACTAGGCCTCTCCTTTGAAAAGAGGAGTTGGCCTACTATACCACGCTGGCCAAACGGGTTGGTATAGGGTTTGTATCAAGTTTTCCTTCTCTTACAGTGCTATTATCTGCATAGTATGCTCCCTCTGTCGGCTCTTACGACACCCACGGGATGATATGGGGTGGTGACATTCCGTATTCTTAATCCGTCACCACACGGATAACTTACTGACCGTATTATAAAAATGTGTATGATCTTTCTTACACTTGTTTCTTCCTTTTTCGTGTGAGTGTGTCAGGTGTCAGAGTCTCTAAAAACACCGCGGAAACTTTGATTTACCATATGCCTAGTGTGGTATTGCCAAGTACCTAATAGAGTATAAATGTACGCGAAATGAGTGCACGATTTCCACCCATGTTAAAGATCCTGAACTATAAAACTCTTGGGTATTTAGATTAAACTGAATATTACAATGAATAAAAACATGTATTTGGGTAACAAAACCCTTAAGTTCGATATTGAAAAACAGCAATATTGATGAGTTTTATATTTCGTGACTTTAGTGTTGACTTCTAATACTTTGGGGAAATTCGTGCCCTTCAGAGGTGGTCCTCAGCCGTTGGGGTACCATCATTGGATTCTGGCATCTGTGCATATAAACTTTGTTTACGAATGAAAAGTTAGAACTAATTTAAATCCTCCCCTTTCTTTTTTCGATTTGAAAGTTTTCATTTTATGTGTTCTTCTTGTTGTAGGTCCTCTGAGAATACAAAAGATTGTAGCAGACGTTATTTGTTATGAATGCAACCCGTGCAACTCAAAGCAGAATAGTTTTGATAACTTTGTTAGCAAGATATATCAGGAAAATTGTTTTACTTATTACAAAATTATATTCAAAGTTAATAAATTACACGAATACCATACAACATTATGAAGTGTGATGTTGAACTATTTCGTCAGATGTCAAGATATTAATCAGGCGGTAAACAAAGCGGGCGGGTTGACGTTATAATACTTATGTAAATTTAACACGAATTATTATGTATTAGCTACGGCTAGTCTCTCAGTAAAGCGCTTAGTGTCGCCCATCTGAGCTGAACAACTGACTATAAATAAGACCACTGTCCAAATAGCCACCGACCAACTAATTGCTACATCTTAATCCACTCAAATAAAATGCGGTCTGAATTGTCTGCTACCTGCAAGTGATTTAAATATACGGTTTTGTTTCTACATTGAAATCTCAGGTCCTGAGCCACGATTTATATGTAATGAATATAAATGTTATTTAAAGATTAGGGAGCATTATTAGGAGGATAAGAATGTCCCGTGGAGTGGCTATTAGCTTGTATGTAGTTCTGAATAGATAGTAAATGTTGGTACGTTTGTCTTTTCTCGATGATTATACTAGGTGAATTAATATTATTATTGAAATATATAAAGAGTGATCATTTGAAATTAGAGAGGCAAATGTAACGCTTTTTACTTGATAAATTATAACATTAACTCTACTCTTAAGAGTATAACTTTAGAGCCTATTAAATACAATATTCATTATAATATGGTTTATGGTTAGCAATGGGCAACAATTTGTGGAATATGCAATTTTCTTGCAATGGTGATATCGAATCTAGTACATTCGATGCAACATAAAGGAGACATAACTTTATTAATCATCCAACCATCTTGCATGCGGCAACTAAAAATCTACTAGAGTTGTCGACTTCACAAAACATTGAGAATTTTGTTTCTGAAAGAAGTCAATAATATATCTCATACAATATAAGGCATAAATACCTCTGTTATTCTCCTACGTTTCTACCGGTTTGCAACGGTTGTGGTCGCGGAGGGTCCCTCCGCGACTACAACCTGAATAACAGAGGTATTTATGCCTTGAAATAAATAAATTATCGCGACTAAGACCCGCTAAATAATATTGTATGATGTATACAAATCGCGAAAGTTTAAAATCAATAATATATCTCCCAAAACTTTTTGAAAAAAAACTAAAATTAAAACACCCGATTAATAAAAAAATGGTGTTAATCATTTGTTACTATAGGCATTTTATACTGTGATTCGAGTAACTCAAAATATCTGCATGATTGTCTTCCTTAACTTACATAATTATAGAGGATGTATCAACCACCAATAAACGCCAACTAAACAGCCATAAATAAACGTATCCCAGTGGTCATGACAATTGACATGGCATTCACACTAAGTCTGCGAATACTTTAGTCGGAGCAGGAAAATTGGTGCCTCCTGTGGTTCGCTAGACGTGTGCCACGGGCACTGGCCGCTTCCGACAAGCTATAAATACGGCGCGGCTGCCCTCTCCGATTAATCACGGATACCACCTACGACTGGACGCTCCATCTGAGAGGTGGCCAAGCAAAAACATTACGGAAGATTAGCGACGTCACAATACTAATATCCCCGGGTTCTTCCTGTGTGTTCATGCGAAATAAAATGCTCCCTTGTTTTTTGTTTCTGCTGTTGTTCGACTACGTTTTGGTTGAAGGCTTGGCTTTTGTTTTATTTGGTTTGTATATTATAGGATAATTTCGTATCACACTTATTATAGTCTAAAGTCCAAATTATTGGAAAAGCTATCACATTAATTACGATTCATCTTTTTTGTAAGTGAGTTAGTCGTAAAAATGATTACTATTCTTGTTGAACTTTAGAGTCTTACTCCATGCTTAACTTAATTCAAGTATTTACCTACTCGGTGTTTTATTTATTATCAATGTGTTAGTAATGATCTTTCTATGAAAATAGTGCACATTGTGTGACCTTGCATCTCAATGTCGACAGATGCCATAGCTATTTAGTTTACATCGCTTCAAATGCAATAAGTTACAAACGCATCAATGGCGTTATAGAACACGTAACGAGAATCCATATAATTATTCACTAGTAATAATACCTTGGTCAATAAAATTCTAAATTTAAAATCCAATATCTTCTGTTTGGCGCCAAATCTTAGTTAAATCTATTCCAATGAACTTCCAGTACAATGGGACTGATCAGTTAAAATGATAAGTTATTAATCTATACACCGCTATTTTTTAATTAGTACAAAAAAATTAACAGGGCACTAAATATCTTTAACTGATCATAATTATGTAGTTGAAAAATAAAAACACTAAGTCCCAAAACTGTCTCAAAACTGTCAACAAAAATACGTGATAATTGGTAAATGCAATACTAATACTATGACCGACCCGTGTACTATCATACCATTGATAAATTACCCCCCCGCCCTTCTGCGCCTGCGCCACGCCCCGACGATGCGACAAACAGTACTAAATTACTAGCGAAAGTCAGCGTATCTAATTTCGTTGCAAAACTTAATTGTTTGTCTACGTTTACCCGACGCGATGGCCTATCATATCAGTTCATATCACGGGAGTATGTAGCTATGCTTCGTGCGTACTTTTTGAGTGGAAAAATCGCGAGTGCAGCTGTGTACCCATGGACATCGTATTATGAGTGTACAAAAGTGACCGGGTCAGTGTCAAACAATTAAAACAGTGCATATTGGATGCTTTTGACAACGGTGGTGGACATTTCGAAGGACAATGGAAATACTTGTAAGTTTAGTAAATAATACGTACTTAAGTAAATAATAATTTGATGCAGGCGCCTCAAAATCGGTCTGTGTTCTCCACACACCTTGAGGAAGGCCTATGTCCAACAGTGGACGTCTCTAGGCTGATATGATGACGATAAAATAATTTGTAAATAGCAGATGATTCTAACTTCATAAATACGCCAAAATTACTCTTTTCTTTTAGTCCAGAACACCATCTTTTATTTTGATATTTGTTTGCTTTTTAATTACATACCTCCGTATTTAATTACTTGTTAAACGATAAATTTTACCGGTCCTACGCCCGAATAAAGTATGAAGGAGAGGGTAGAACTAACAAAATTAAAAAATAACTACCTTCATTTATTATTTTTCTTCATTTTATTTTCTATTGCTACCTACATCATAAGTGCGACAGAGAGAATGCGAATGAGCAGGATGGAATATTATCAATGAATTAGTGAAAAGATTGTAAAATATGACTATGATTTAAGTGAGATTTTCTACAATAAACAAATGATAATAACTTTGCTCTTTATTGATATTATGAAATTCTTACGTCACATATATGATAATAATATCTTCGCTAATCTGTCCTTAAAGTTTTTGTACTAATTAAAAAATAGCGGTGTATTTAGTGAATCCAGAATACATAATACAAATTGTTTGGCTGTTATACCGTTGAGATGGTCTATTCTCGTAGCAACCTACGCCTATTTGTAACTAATACGTGCTGTTTATAGACAGGTATTGAAGAGATTTATAAATAATAATACAGACTCAATAAGATGGATTTCAGCTTTCAAAAAATAAATTAGAAACGCAAAGCACTTTTGATATTTTGAACCTTTATGTATACTAAAGATACGTTACGGGCCTAGTAGACAGACTCGTCCCACGTAGAGTTTGGAATATAAAAATATCAAATTGTCGACAGCACCTACTGTCAGTTGGCAGTAAAAGGTTTACGGTAACATTCACCTTCAAGAGTCGAAGCTAACGGAAGAAAAATATCACGAAATCCCACACAACGCAATTTTGTATAAAAAGTAACAAGCACACACACATTTTCGAAGACTAACCTGGTTCTCAAATAGACAATTCACCCTTTCTTTCTCCTTGTGGGAGTGTGTGGCAAAACTAGGTGTCGGCGTTTAATGTATATGCCATGGTCTAGTAGACAGACTCGTCCCACGTAGAGTTTGGAATATAAAAATATCAAATTGTCGACAGCACCTACTGTCAGTTGGCAGTAAAAGGTTTACGGTAACCTTCACCTTCAAGAGTCGAAGCTAACGGAAGAAAAAAATCACGAAATCCCACACAACGCAATTTTGTATAAAAAGTAACAAGCACACACACATTTTCGAAGACTAACCTGGTTCTCAAATAGACAATTCACCCTTTCTTTCTCCTTGTGGGAGTGTGTGGCAAAACTAGGTGTCGGCGTTTAATGTATATGAAAGATCGTTTATATACACTAGAAAAAGCGTTGATGCGAGGATGCTTCTCTGAGGGATGCCATATTCAGGTATTTTTGTTTCTGTGCTAGAAACGTCACCCATTCGAACACTTTGGTACCTGTCCTTTAAATAATCAGCAAAGTAATATAATTGAGTGTCTCTAATGCCTATGGCTTCGAGCTTTTCCAGAAGTTTAGGTATAGACACCGTATCATAGGCCTTAGCTAAATCAAGAAAAATTCCAATGACATGATTTTTCTTTGCCAAGTTCTTCCGATACGTAATTTGTTATAATAATAATAATATTCTTTATTTGCATAAAATGTAGGTACAAAGGAGATGGAGCAAAATGGTACATAGAGCCTGTACATTTTGTCGCTTAGCGACATGCAAAACATCATACATTTTATAGCTTTAAAATTAAATCAATTAAATAAAAAATTATAGCCAATGTCAAGTATAAATAAAAGTCAATGCAATCAATCATGAAAATACACATATATTATTAACAATATTCAATAGTCTACATGTAGTTTCAATAGGAATTTAATTACAAAGATGTCATAGGTACATTTTTTTGTTTTAAGAATTGCGATTTAAGAAATCAGTGACAGAATAAAAATTATTTTCTAACAACCAATGTTTCGATTTTTTGCAGAATTGATTAAGTGGTAAATTTTTTTATGTTAGGAGGTACAGCATTGTAAATTTTTGCACACATTGTAATACAATTTTTCAGATACATTGTCGTTCTTGGTACTCTTTTTAACACAATTCTGTCTGGATTTCTAGTGTTTCGAATGAATATGTTTTTAGCAGTTTCAAATCGACTGGGGTATAATTTAACAAATTAAGATGCTTCTAATATGTACATACAGGGTAGTGTAAGTATTTTAAACTTTTTAAATAATGTCTTACACGATTCCCAGGGCGGTATACCAGCAATGGCTCTAATAAATTTTTTTTTGGCAAGAAATGCTCGCTGTATTTCTGTAGATTTTCCCCATAAAATTAAACCGTAATTTAGAACAGAGGCAACACATCCGTGATAAGCTGCTAGGACCGTTTTTTTAGTTGAAGTCTTACGAAGTTTATAAAGGACGAAAACAAAACTGTTTACTTTATTACACACTTTATGGATGTGAGACTTCCAGTTTAGATGTTCATCTAAATGAATACCCAAGAATTTTGTTTCTTTTACTTGAGTAATGTTTTGATCGTTATAATTAATTTTTATGTCTCTGATATTTGTATTATATGTCCTAAATTGAATGAAATTTGTCTTGTCTAGATTTACCATTAAATTATTACCAGCGAGCCATTTTAATATGGATTGTATAGTATTATTTATATCAGAAGAAAATTTATCCATGTCAGTATCGTTTTTACAAGTCATTATTAGGGAAACATCGTCAGCAAATAAAATACAAGGATTAGGAGTAATGTCAGGAAGGTCATTAATATAAATTAAAAATAATAATGGTCCAAGAACGCTTCCTTGTGGAACACCATAACTATTTATAAGATAGGTTGATCTATATTGTTCAAGCTCTTTATTTCTAGTCACATTGTCTATTTGTACAGCTTGTCGCCTTTCTTTTAGATACGTTTTAATCCAACTTAGTGCTAGTTAGCTGATGTACTACGTCTGCTGTAGACAACTTAGGTCTAAAGCCAAACTGGGATGTGGATAACAGAGCGTTATTTTCCTAATAAGTCATTAATCTATGGTTGACTATTTTCTCTAAGACTTTAGCAGTTGATGGCAATAGAGAAATTGGCCTGTAGTTTAACAAAACAAACAAACAAACAAACTCTCCAGCTATATAATATAAAAAAGTATAGATGATTACAAGATTGAGAGGAAAAAATAAATATAAGACTGGCGGTCTTTTCGACCAAGTTGTACAACCGAGAACATAAGTGGGCGCTCGCCGTTGAATGCCACTTGCATGCCACTCTATGACATTGTCATACAGTTTGTTTATAGAACTTGAAATCGATATAGCACTTACGAAATCTCCTATGTCAATGCTTTAAGTAATATTATTTATGCTATTTCAACTGTTTACGAATGGAAATTACCTTTGCTTGTTGTCCTCCGTGGTCCACTGATGCACTGATGCGTCAGCAGATTAGGTCCCGGGTTTGATTCTCGGGTCGGGAAAAAGTCATACTCAATTTCCAAATTCTCAGTAGCAGCACGGAGTCTGGCAAAGAGACCGGTAACGGTAATAGGCTAGCAGCTATAACATGACGAAATGTGGGTGTAGTATTACACATCTGCCTACCTCTTCGGGGATGCAGGCATATTTACACCTAACATGTACCATTCTTGAATAGTAGAAGTGCTAAATTGCCCGGTATAACTACATGTCTCCTCTACACTGCTTTGTGTGATTCACAAACTGTTATTTCAGTAAATTCCCTGCGATATGATTTATTCTAAGTGCATGCGATGTTGTCTAAAAAAACTCTAGCTGTTTGGATTGTTTATACTAACAATTTGATCCGGGAGATAGTGTTGACTAGATTCAGAAAATAGTGCGAGTGAAAATGCGCCAGTACCCACTATTTTAGCTACAGTTAATTCAAATCAATTGAACTACTCACAGCATAAAAATAAACGCCATCACTAAATTTAATTAAAACTCAGCCAACTTTCAAAGCCTTAAAATGTAAAAAGAATATGTGGAACTGTTCGAATTAAAATCAAAAGTCTAGAGAAACAGACATTAGCATTACTTTATTCACTATCAAGGGACGCTGGATCTTTGCGGCTTTTGAATGAGCAGTCCAACTGTACGTGGGGAATGAAGAATTGAATTAAAACTCCTTTTATAAAGACCCTCCTCAGGATTAGAGTAAGTTTTCATTGAGCCACGCGCCATTAATTCCGTATTAATTAAAGGAATTTAACGTTTACGTTTGATGAAATACTAATTGTCGGTGTCTTTATCAGTTACAGACTGGCTATAGTATATAGTTGGAGAGCTTTGTCTAAAAAGGATGTAGTGTTAATTCCGATACTCGGATTAATAATAATTAGAAGGTTGAGAATGATTGCTATGATTGAGGATTGTATAAAAAATGCCAGTGTTCTTTTTAGTGGGACGTTCTTAAAAATAGTATTAAATCTACTTTTGTTGTGAATATTTCATTCAATTTGAACACCTATATTTATGTTTATTTTCATTTAAAAACCCCTACAAACCAAAGTGAACCCTATTACAATCATCATATGGTCGAAATCGAGCCGCATAAAAGGATCTCGGAGCGCCCGTACACCTGGACCATGAGAACAAAAGAACCACATTCCTGCGCGATAACGACTCGTCGCCGGCGCCTCAATATTTGAATTTATTAATTATTATAACATCGTTAGAATAGAGTGGCTTCGGCAGTGAACTTAGTTTGTTTACATAATCAAAAGGATTTGCTTTGAAGAATTGTAACATTATTTATCATCGTGAACAATGTCTACTACAAAAGAACAACAGCAATTACTCTCAGCGTTAGAAGCTAGTGCTAATTTATTGCAAAAATCTCAAACTAATTTAAAGAAGTGCCCGAAGACACGATTAACCAAAGGTTATATCGAAGCACGTTTGAAAATTATCGATGACTATTGAATTTTATTCAAAAGTGCACATGACGGCCTAGTGAAGATTACAGTTTTGCCGTATTTTTTGAACGAAGAATTTTTTGTTTACGAAGATTTGTACAATATATTACAAGGTGACTTGAAAGATATGTTCACCACCATAATAGATAATCGATGGATGCTTTTTTTTTTTGCTGTCGGGTTGGAAAATCCTCATGGAGTCCCTCCGCCCTGGGGGATGGGCGAAGGGGACTGTCAGACTCTTACTGACTAAAAACCAACCCATGTGCCTCATGTACCCGTGTGTCGGAGGGTCGGGTTTTGCCCAAGCATACGTCGCAACCCTCCGACGGGTATTGGCCCCGCCAGATGGTCCGGCGGACCCCGAACAAAACCCCCTTGGCGGCGAATGATGGTGTTGGGCTCCGCCGCCAAAACACCAAGCGGCCGCAGAGGATAGGGAGGACGGTAACGCAACACCGCATCTCCTCTTCCTCTGCGGCCCCACCGCGACGCATCGAATGGTGCGCCCCCATTTGGTCGCGGGAGATAGGGTGCGCGGCAACGTAACACCGACACGCCTCTCCTCCCGCGACCACGCCCGACTGCGAGGGACAGACACAACTGTCCCCCGCACCCACACCGTTGGACGCATCCTGCGCAGGCCCCGTCAAGCCCACGTGGAGCGTCACCTCCTGGATCCCTCTTAGCTTCACCGCGGGTAACAAATCCATGGTTACTGAGCCCCCCCACCACGACAAGGTGGAGATCCCACGGGGGGAGTCAAGAACTGCTAATTCAAGCATGAATAAATATATTTATGGCTAGCAATTTTGTACACTTGCCGAAAATTCAATTACCTAAGTTCTGTGGTAATTATGAAGGCTGGCCGACTTTCAAAGATTTTTTTACGTCGTTGGTGCATGAAAACAATAACCTCAGTGACGTTCAGAAGCTCCATTACCTAAAAACCAGTGTCACCGGCAAAGCTGAGCTATTGTTAAAACATCTTCATGTGACATCCAGTAACTATATAAGTGCATGGAATGTTTTGAATCCGAGGTATGGCAATAAACGAATAATCTTGAATTGTATATTGAAAAGATTGATTATTCAACGCAGAATGACTTCTCAATCAGCTTGTCAATTGAAAAGATTATTGGACAAAACCACAGAATGTCTCAAAATCTAGAAAACTTACAAATCAACACTGGCTCTTGAGATCTTATAATAATATATCTTTTGGTGCAGAAGTTGGACCCAGAGACACATAAAAGCTGGGAAGAGCATGCCTATCGTGATGACATTGAAGCCTTGCCTACTTGGAATAGCTTGAAGAAGTTTTTGGTATCAAAGTTTCGCACCACAACAACACCAGAGAACCAAAGCAAGTCAAAGAACGTACATACCACGTTACCACACCAACAAAGGAAAAGACCTGCATCATGTGCAAAGAAAATCATACACTGTGTCATTGCAAGATATTTATAAAAATGGAACCTAAACAGAGGAGCGAGTACGTGAAAAACAAACATTTGTGTTTTAACTGTTTGACACCAGCTCATTCAGTTATGAGATGGAAACTACCAGTATCCTGTCAAATATGCCATCGACACCCTCATTCACTGCTACATGAGACCAAGCAGACGGAACCAGCGGATTCACCGAGTACTTCAACACAGCCGTTGGCTTCACAGCATGTAGCAGAAGAAGAAGAAACAATTCAGACAAACACAATGATCGCGTCTCACTACACTATTAGACAAGGAGTAGCGTTATTATCAACAGCTCTAGTAGAAGCAATAAATGAACATGGACATATTATTACATTACGTGAACTGGTAGACCAAGGTTCACAAGCCAGTTTTATTAGCGAGAAAGCAACACAACTATTGAGACTGAAGCGTGAGTCAATTAAAGGAAGCGTTGTTGAAGTAGAATCAACGAGAACAGAACTCAAGCATGCAGTACAGCTTACCATACGATCACAGTGGGACCATAATTATAGTTTACAAATACAGGACTACGTGATGTCAAAAACATTAACGACGAAATTACCTATCAAAACAATCATAGTTACAAGACCATGGCTTCATATCGATTGAATTGATTTGGCTGATCCTAGTTATCTGACATCAGCCCCAATAGATCTTCTTCTAGACGGCAAAGAGTACGCCCAGATTATTCAAGCAGACATAATAAGGGGTCCACCAGGCACCCTAACTGCACAGAAAACAGCACTCGGTTGGTTAATTTTTGGAGACATTTCTGAAAATCAACAAGAAGATACTCACCTCGTTATGCACCATCAGGTTGATATAGATGAAATATTGAAATCCATATGGAAAATAAAAGTTGATCGCAGCAGACATCTAACTAAAGAAGAAAAACTTTGTGAAGACATTTACAATAAAACCACTACCAGAAACAAGGATGGAAGATACATAGTGAAATTACCATTCATAACTGACAGTCCACAAACATCTGAAGGTAACACAAAGAAAATAGCAATGAGAAGATTCTTGCAGTTAGAGCAGCGGTTCAATAAATCACCAGACCTGAAAACAGAATATACGAAAAGTCATTAATGATTACATAGAACAAAAGCATTTGGAGAAGATACCTGAAATAGAAAAGAACACAAAGAAATCGGTGTACTTACCACACCACGCCGTAGTACGCGACGACAAAGAGACATCTCGAACACGCGTCGTCTTCGATGCTTCCTGCACAGGCTGTATAAACATTTCACTGAATGAAGAACTATTGGTAGGACCTCAGCTACAAGACGATTTGAGAAATATCCTGACCAAATGGCGAATGCATTGTGTTTGTTTTAGGGCCGATATCAAACAAATGTACCGTCAGGTACTAGTATCGAAAGACGATGCAGACTTTCAACGCATTATATGGAGAACAAATGATTTGAGATTGCAAGAATATCGTCTAACAAGAGTCACTTTTGGTACTGCTTCGGAGCCATATTTAGTTGCCTATGATGAATGACAAGACCAATCCGCCGCTGTAAAATATATTAGGAACAATTTTTATATGGATGACTACCTGGATGGTGCATATCAAGTACCACAAGCTATATCTCTGGCCATCATCTAACTATATGGTCATCTAACTATCTCGAATTTATGAAATCCATACAAGAAGAAGAACGATTGAACTCTGCACACATAAATATGAACCTTGACGGAACGGTGAAAGCGTTAGGTATAGTTTGGAATTTGGGCACAGACACATTTCGATACAACCTAACTGTGCCAACCTCCCATGAACCATTTGTAACAAAACGAAAAATTCTGTCGGATATACAGCGGTTATTTGATCCGCTTGGTAAGATTGCGCCAAGCACTGTAATGGTCAAGATACTGCTACAGAAGTTTTGGCTAGAGACAGCAACATGGGACCAGAATGTATGTAACCAACTAAATTCAGAATGGAATATTATAAAAGCAAGATTTGAATACTGTAAATGACATACATTTGTATAGATGGATTGGGACTATTAAGACTAGTATGTACACACAATTGCATGGATTCAGCGACGCGTCAATGCGTGCATTTGCCGCGGTTGTGTACATAAGAACTGAAACAAATAACAAAGTTAAAACCAAGCTTGTTGCTGCTAAAACAAGAGTTGCTCCGCTGAAGACCATTTCCTTGCCGAGATTAGAACTATGCGGCACGTTGTTGCTCTCGATGCTAGTGAAACAACTTGGGTTAGTTGAAATCATAGACAACCTCAACAACAAAGAATGGTACTACGTCCAGTCTAGTGAAAATCCTGCTGACTTAGCGTTGCGAGGAATATTGCTATCAGGTCTAAAGAAATGTGACTTGTGGTGGAAAGGTCCAAGCTGGCTATCTGAAATGGAAATAAGATTAATAAAACCAAATTTAAGGACAACAGATATGGAAACAAAAACAATTAAAATGAATATTTACCATAACACATGCGAACAAGACAAAAGCATAACCACAGATTTTGAGAATTTTACCAGTTTACCAGAATTACTAAAAACTATAACTTATTGCAAACGGTTTCTACACCAGAGGGAAATGAACACCTCGTAGGAAATAACCACACAAGAATTAGAAGACGCATTAGAAATCTGTATTAAGAGAGTTCAAGAAGAATAATACAAGGAAGACATAGACAGGCTGAAGACAAACAAACCAGTTAAAAGGAATAGTAAGATAAGATCTCTCAATCCTTACTTAGACGAAAAAAGAATCCTCAGGGTGGGCGGTCGCCTTAGACATACGCACTTACCAGATGATAAAAGACATCCAGTTATTCTGGGAAACAAAAATACATTGACACCTCTAATTATTGCTGATGCACATAACAAGACACTTCACGGAAGCGTGCAACTATTGTTGTGCTATCTACGGTCTAAGTTTTGGATTTTGAAGGCCAAATCCATGGCAGAGAAACATATTCATAAGTGCTTGATATGCGCCAGACGTAACGCTTCTACGAGGATTCAATTAATGGCAGACTTGCCCGAAGTAACAGTGACACCATCAAGAGCATTTTTGAATAGTGGAGTAGATTTTGCGGGCCCATTTCAAGTTTTGAAGTCCAGAGGTCGAGGAAATAAGACATCTAAAGCGTACATCCCAATATTTGTCTGTATGTTAACTAAGGCCATACACATTGAGCATGTTGGTGACCTCACTTCGGAATCTTTTATTGGCGCTTTTCGACGCTTCGTTGCGAGAAGAGATAAATGCTGTAACTTATGGAGCGACCAAGGTCGTAATTTTGTGGGCGCTAGTAAGGAGCTGAGGAAAGCATGTGTGAGGGAGACTTGATATAAGATGTATATAAGCCCATGTATTTTCATAATAAACGCAGTATTTAATCATCATTCGGTGTATCATTTACTCGAACCTAATACCATCCGTACATGGCGACCCTGCCATCGCATTAGGTGTTAGGCGTGAGTCGCGTTTGTTTACATTCCTTTGACCTAATCGGGCCGCTTAGCATCACAATGCAGTACTCAAAGTATATTCTACATTTGAAGCTGGTAGCGATTATAACATTTTGCGCTAAACTATATATTTTGAAAAATGGGCACCACTAACACCAAGGAGGAAGTTATAGTACCCCAGAACGCAGCAGGAGGTAATAACAACGCAGACATACGACAATTGGCTGTGCACGCCAGTTCGACGAATATCATTTTATTGGTATTGTTGCTGATTGCATCATTGGCATTTTTGTACGGCATTTTCGCACTATATCGAAAATGTCTTCGCAAGTGGATGGCTAACGAGATAAGACGAGACAGATGGCGAGTCTCGTTATGGAGAAGAAGGATTGACAACGAAAGAGATCTGAGGGAGATGTCAGACATGAGGAACTACAAAAAAGGAACTGGAGACATCGCTTGAGCCGAGCGTTTTGCGGAACCGTTTCTAAACAAAAGACCAGTGCGCGTAAAATTATCATAAGTGGCGTATCGTAAATATGTTATCTACCTATGTGCGTATCTGTGCGCGGAAATTTTGTGCGTTGCGTATCTAATAGTGCGCGGAAATTTCGTGTGTTACGTAGTGCGCGGAAATATGCGATATGTGTCATCTGACCTGGATATGCGTTGCGTAATGGACTGTAAGACATAGTTAAGGCTAATTAATCATAAATATAATAATGATAGTTCGTATAAGTATGTAGTAAATGATCTATGCAATAATGTTTATCTTGATAATTATTATTTAAACAGTATATCTTAATGGCAGAAAGGTTAAGAGGCTTACAGGATAGTCTATTGGAAATAAGGAAATACTTGATAAAGATTGGTCCAGACAGGCGAAAGGGTAACATTATTGCTGTCAAATTAGCAGAAGCGGATAAATTATTATGTGAGTATAATTTATTTTTGGAATATTTTATTTCAGCTCAAAAATCCTTCAGTAAATCTGAATGTTCAGTCATTCAAGAGCTTTGTGCACAGTTCGATAAATCATATAAACAAGTTTTAGATTTATGCTCAAAAACACCTTGTAAGTCAGAAAATATGGCGATACTACTAAATTTGATTTGAAGGTTGCTTTAAATTTATTGCCAGTTTGTAAAGATGACGAAACAAGCATACGACAATTTATTGAAAGTGTAGAGTATTATAAATCCGAGTTAGACGAAGGTTCGCAGGGAAAGCTGTTAAATTTTGTGCTAAAGAGTAGACTTTCACAGGCCGCAAAATTAAAATTATCTTCTTCTTATACTACTATTGACGATTTTATAGTGGATATGAGAACACAATTACTGCCTAAAAAATGTGCTACGGCAATTCAAAGTAAGCTTCAGAATTTTAGGCAAAATAATTTATCTATCGATGAGTTCGGTAAGCAGATAACAGAAATGTTTATCGAGTTAACAATTTCGCAATCGGATGGCAATGATCCGAGTTTCAAGGTATTAAAACCCCTTAACGAAAAACAGGCCATTAAGTGTTTTTCAAATGGTTTAAGAAACCGTCGTTTGGGTACAATCATTGCTGCCCAAAAATGTACTTCGCTGAAAGACGCCATACAGTCGGCTATCGATGAAGATGTCACAGCACCATCAACTTCCAATGACATTCTAACCATGAATTTCAGACGCAAGTCGTTCTACAATCGCCCGCAGCGCGGAAGGCGCTCCTCGTTCGCAGGCAGAGGGCGTGGACGAGTTGGCTATCAGCCGGCTCACCAGAACCGTCAACAGGCTCAGGTGTGGAGAGGACCACAGACTTATGGACGCAGTTCTACTCATACATATCAGGCGCTGGAGCTAGGTCCAACTTTTATTCACCAAGGTACCAGCGTTCCCCTCGTGCGCATATACATACTTTGACCAACTCTGAACCGCATTCGCAGCCTAGTTCAAATTTTAGTAATACTGTTCAGACCCAACAAGATGAAAACCAGTTTTTTCGGGATTGAAAATGTAATATTTTCATGTAATAGTGTAGGCTACGTTAATATTAAATCGCGTAATCATTACTCATATAATTTGTTAGTTGACACCGGCGCATCCATTTCGGTTGTTAAGTATAAACATATTCTGGAACAGAATATTCCTATCCATATTGAGAGTAGCTATGTAAATGGAATCGGTGGTAAAGTGCAGTCAATTGGATATGTTTATATAAACTTTGTTATTGGAAGTCACGTTATAAATCATAAGTTCTTTGTTTTTAAATCGTTGCCATGTAAAGGTAGTGGCATTCTAGGACAAGACTTTTTAAGCAAGTATAAATCAGTGTTGAATTTCGGTAATCAGACTTTGTTATTATGGAATAACAATCTTAAGATATCTTTACCTTTAATTATGACGAACAATAACATAACAATACCGGCGAGGTCAGAGTCCATTCACTTTATTCAGGTATCTGAGACTGATGAATGTTTAGTTAATACGACAGAACTGCAGATCTTTATTGCTAGCAGTTTAGTTAAGCCAAAAAATGGGAAAATACCCATTCATGTATTAAATACAACCGAGTCTGATTTAGTTTTAAATTCTATTCATCCCACTCTTTTTAAAGCGTCTGATTATGTCATATGTACGTTTCATGAAACTAATAATAACGCTGATCGTGTCAAGAAAGTATTTTCCTTGTTATCTCTAAGTCATTTAAATAAGGAAGAACAACTATCAATGTATATGCGCGAAATACGCCGATGTATTTTTTCTGCCAGGTGATAAGTTAGGCACAACAAAATTATATGAACATACGATTACTTTGAAACCGAATGTAGCCCCAGTGTACGTAAAGCCATATAGATTGCCACATGCTCAGAAAGCTGAATTAAAGAAGCAGGTGGAAAACTTATTGGAACAAGGAATAATTGAACCCTGTTCCAGTGAGTGGTCTAGCCCGGTGCTATTAGTACCGAAAAAATCTGATGCTAACGGAGAAAAAAGGTGGCGGTTAGTTATAGATTACCGTAAACTTAACACTTGTATACAGGACGATAAATTCCCTTTGCCGAATATTTCTGACATACTAGATTCACTAAGTGGATGTATTTACTACACGCATTTAGACTTAAATCAAGGGTTTTTCAATGTAGGCCTTCAGAAAGATTGTAGAAAATACACATCATTTTGTGCAGATGGGCAATATCAAATGACTAGAATGCCCATGGGTCTTAAGACCAGCCCAAGTGCATTTTCGCGCATGATGACCATAGCAATGGCCTGGTTATCATACGACAAATGCCTAGTATACATGGATGATTTAGTTTGCCTGGGCAGAAGCCTTCAAGGTCATAACAAGAACCTAATAAGCATTTTTGAAAAACTACGTAGTGCAAATCTCAAGCTAAACCCTTCGAAATGTGATTTTCTCAAAAAGGAGATTTTATACCTAGGTCATGTGGTGTCGGGCAATGGTATATTGCCAGACCCAGATAAAATTAAAGTAATCGAGCATTATCCAGTTCCCAAAACTATAGATGAAGTGAAACGTTTTGTGGCCTTCGCGAACTATTATAGGAAGTTCATTGCTGATTTCGCGGAAAAAGCATACCATTTGAATCTATTATGTAGAAAAAACGCTAAATTTGTCTGGGATAAAAATTGTCAAAATTCGTTTGAAACTATAAAACAAAGTATTATGTCACCTCCAATTCTCCAGTATCCAGATTTTTCAGAACAGAATCAATTTATAGTACAAACTGATGCATCTGGGTATGCAATCGGCGCTGTTTTATGTAATTCAGATGGCCGGCCTGTAGCTTACGCTAGTAGGAGTCTCAACAAAGCGGAAAGGAATTATCCCACCATAGAGAAAGAGCTCCTAGCTGTAGTTTGGGCCGTTAAATATTTCAGACCTTACTTGTACGGTCGTACATTCAAAATACGTACCGATCACAAACCTTTAATATATTTATTTAATTTAATAGATCCCTCGAGCAGATTGTTTAAATTTAGACTTATTTTGGAAGAGTATGATTACGTAATCGAGTATGTGAAAGGAAAGGAAAATGCGGCTGCAGACGCATTATCCAGAATAAAAGTTAATTCTAAAGAACTGAAAGAGATGAACGAATGCTTGCATGTTATGACGCGAGATCAAAAGAGACAGTTAGACACTGTTCCTTCGGATGATATGCTGCCCACCAGCGATTGGCCTGATCAACCAAAAGTTGTGGACACCCATATCAAACCGAAAGACGCAGTAGAGTTAAGATTTGGTGATAACAGTAGTTTAAAGAAATTTAGAGATGATAATTTAATAACTTGTGAAAGTAATATATTATTTTATGTTGCGCAACAGAAGACAATATTCATAAAGCAAGTGTCTCAATCACAAATTACGCGAGCCGAATTTGCGAGAGAACTTAGCGAATTTTGTGAAAAAATTAATGTCGTTGAAGTATACTTCATTAAAAATAAAAATAACTACGTGTTTGTAGAGAAATTAATCAGTGAAATAAAAAAGCAAACTAACTGGAAAGGGCCCAGGTTATGTATAATAAAAGATGTCGTGAGAATAGAGGACAAGGACGATAGGAAGGTAATAGTTAACGACTTTCATCTTTTGCCCACAAGTGGCCACGCCCATGAGAAGAATGTTAACTAATATTAAGAAATATTATTATTGGCCGGGTTTAGAGGCCGATGTCAAAAATTTTGTTAAAAAATGTCCCCAATGCCAGAGGCATAAGTATACAGTTCAGGTTAAAGAGCCAATGACAATTACGTCCACCGCTCATTCGGCTTTTGATAAAATCTTTCTAGACTTGGTAGGACCATTGGACAAAGATAGCAATGATTATTGTTACATACTTACATTACAGTGCAAGTTATCAAAATATGTACGTGCGTATCCCCTTCTCAATAAAACTTCAACAGAAGTAGCTCGTACCTTTGTGAATAATTTTGTACTTCAGCATGGCGTACCAAGGGAGATAGCTACCGACAGGGGCACGGAGTTTATATCCGAAACCATGAGACAGGTTTGTGAACTACTTAATATTAAGAAATTAAATTCAACTGCGTATCATCACCAAAGCATCGGATCGCTAGAAAACGCTCACAAAAGTCTAGGCGCGTTTTTGCGAATCCAAACTGAAGAAAAACCGGAATTATGGAGTAGTTGGTTACCGTTCTGGTGCTTTGCGTATAATACGACAGTTCACACGTCGACACAACTTACACCTTTTGAACTGGTTTATGGTAAAAAGTGTAACTTGCCTAGCAATTTGTCGAAATGTGTAGAACCCCTTTACAACTACGATAGTTACCCGCTTGAACTTAAATATCGACTTCAGGTTTCTCAAACCGAAGCGCGGAAAAATTTAGTTAGTAGTAAAATAGAAAGAAAATGTAGATACGATAGTTATGTTAACCCCGTATGTTATAAGCCTAACGATAAAGTTTTAGTTAAAAATGAAACTGGCAATAAACTTAAACATCTGTATTCCGGACCTTATACTGTAATCAGGGATATTTCACCCAATGTTGAAATTGAAGTAAATGGTAAATCAGACATTGTACACAAAAACAGAACTAAATTATACTACACTTAAAATTGCAAATGTTCAGCACCTAAATTTAACCTGTTAATGATAAGTATGATGTACCTTTAGTGTATAACCAAATTTATTGCATAGTTCATTGGTAGGTAAGCGGAGCCGAACCGCGGTCGCGAGACTGTAGGTTCATATTTGAATTGTTTAATTTATCGTGTATCAATAAATCATATTTTTATATTATTACATTGTTATTGTTATAGAAGTACACGCCATTTAATTGTGATAAGGATTATACCTATATACATTTCATGTAGCTCTAGACTAAGCTATTTTCTTTTCCTATAATAAAATAAAATGATTATTTTATTTTATTTTTGTAATATGGGGGAGACTTGATATAAGATGTATATAAGCCCATGTATTTTCATAATAAACGCAGTATTTAATCATCATTCGGTGTATCATTTACTCGAACCTAATACCATCCGTACACATGGAACGAAGCAGGCTTACAATTTACGGGAGATATAGCAGAGACACTGGCTACAGAAGGTACTCAATGGCACTTTATTGATGCCTACGGTCTCTCTTTCGGTGGTTTGTAGGAAGCGGGCGTAAAGTCGGTAAAATACCACCTCAAAAGGATTCTAACAAATCACCTTACTTTCGAAGAAATGACAACTGTATTGTGCCAGTTAGAAGCCTGTCTGAATTCGCGTCCATTGTGTCCTCTTAATGAAACACAAGATAATATAAACCCACTCACACCAGGCCACTTCTTGATTGGAGAAGCACCAATAGTCGTACCGTCACCTTCTTTACGAGACGCGAGAATTTCGCATTTATCTCGTTGGCAGCACATTCAAAAACTGGTAAATGTTTTTGGCGGCGCACAGTGGGGCAATAGATCCTCATTCGCACCATCAAATCAACTAAACCAGTTTGACCTTCTAAAATGAATCAGATGTTATCAAAGACGTGTCTTCTTCTAGAAATAAACTCAGTTTTGGTGATAATCATTTTTTTAATGTTAAAAAGGCACATTACATTACTATTTTAATAAACTAATAATCTAAATAAATTTAATTCCTCCAAAATTCGTAGTTATAAACAATGTTGAGTAATTATTGAAGATTTATGTTAAAGCACCGTCATCATCATCATCATCATCGTCATCATCATCATCATCATCAGCACCTTCATCAACTGATTTATTTGGGGATGGAGCTTTCAACATGAACAGTGCTTCTTGAGGGATATTTTTAACTTTGTTTTTGACTGGTTTTTGCTTACTTGTGATAACGGGATCAGAACTTAGTAAAAAAAAGTTAAAAATATCCCTGTTCGATTGCTGCCTACTACATTTCCTAAAATGGTACTCCCTATAGCACTTAGTCCTTATTTCTTGCCTCCTGTAACTCTTCTGTTAAACTATTCATTATGCTAATAAGTTCTTTTCTTGTTATAAATAACAATTTATTAGACGGTCCTAAAAGAAAATAAATAGTTTTAAATAAGAAAGTCAAAGATGAAAAATTGATTTCTGTGGGTCATGAACTTAAAATTGATATACTTCGTAAAGTGGCAAAAAGTGGCAAAATTTTAAACTTATTTATAAAAGCCTATAAAGTAAAGAATATTATCAGATAACAACCATAACTTAATATTGCTTTGAACATAAACAAAACATCGAATGTTTATTAAAATTCCCATCATTTGATTATAAGATTTTATTTATCTCGGCTACTAGAAAGTATTTGCGCAATAAAGAAAAAAAAGGACTATAACATTGTTACATACCTGAGGATGAAATTTCCATGTCTAAACAACACCAAAATTAATTCAATTTAGTAAGAAATCGCTCTTAATTGCACGTAAATTACGAGCACTAAATAGTATATCGACAATTTATGTATGTTTACTTCACTTTCATATCAAACTGAACGCGCGACCGACACGCTCCAATACTGTCAACTGATACCTTGGTTAGTTTTCTTGATAAGTGATATAATGAGAGTACTCTAAAATCACTTTGAGTTTTTGAATTTTCGGTACGTTTTGAGGGTAGTGGCCCCACTGTGCGGCGTTGGCAAGATAAATATTTAACAAAACTACAACAACGCCCCAAATGGCTTAAAAAAGAGTGGGAGTTTACCATTGGAGACATCGATCTGATTAAAACTGACAACTTGCCTCCTAGTAAATGGAGTTTAGGACGAATTATTGATAAGCATCCAGGTCAAGACGGTCTTACAAGGGTTTACAGTGTAAAAAGTGGAACTGCGATGACTAAGAGAACTGTTACCAAATTATGTCCATTACCCATTGACATTGATGTATCTTAAGTTTTGTGCAATGTTCGGTTTAAGTAAAATTTACACTATTGTTTTTGCTATGTATAAATAACTATTGATTTATAGATCATACACATGATAAAAAGTTTATTTAATGATACATGCATGTTTACAAAAAATTATAAACATTATTTTGTATAATTGTTTGGAAAAGGACCATCAGTCCTTTTGGTGGGCGGTATGTTGTGAATAGTTCATTTAATTTGAACACCTATATTTATGTTTATTTACATTTCGAGGAGCCCCGCCAAACAGATCAGTCGCTTAATACACTTGCAACGATACATACGTCTTTTCATTTAAAAACCCCTACAAACCAAAGTGAACCCTATTACAATCAACAACTAGTGTATAACTGTGTGCTCGAAACACGCGGCGCGGGGCTTATTGCATGCGTCCGCTGTGAGGTGCGCTGTGCACTCGGTAGCGTGTAGTCGCGTCGATGCCGGCGCAGTCACTGTGCGAGAGGTGCGCAGCCGCGTAATGTAATATGATATGTAATTTGTGTATGTATACGTACAGTTTATAGTAATATATTTATAGCATGTATGTAGTTATACGATATGTTTATTTATTTGTTTGATAATTATTTATACATAAGTATATTATTTATATACGTATCCTAACTATTATGTTTATTTTACTGTATTATTTTGTAGTGTTAAGTTTGATGTTTGCGTGAGTCACTCTAGGGCATAGTTGAAAATCAGCGTCAGGCATCTGCTCTGCCTGACAAATGCTGAACTATGCCCTGTTCTGACACGCCACACATTTGTCTTTGTTATTGTTTTCTTGTACTGGTTTTTTATTGTTATTCCTTATTTGTGTGGGTGTAAGAATAAAATTTATTTTATCTTTATATCTTTATCGACTTTTATTATAAATCTAGAGATTTTATTTAATTTATTTGTTTGTTTGGTTGAACTAACCCCAAGAACGTTGGGTTGCCACGGATTTGGAGTGCAATAGCCCTGAATAACGTGAGTGCTGCCACAGGCTCAGCTTGCATTTATATACATATATATATATACTTAAGCATAAACCACTACATACATACAACGAAATTTATATCATACAATAAAATCTTTTTATGAATTTCGTAGCGTTTATTTTGTTTTATAATCTCATTTACACTTATTCCAATATGGCGCAAGATTTTCGAAGTATAAATAAGTTTTTGAAACAAAATAAAAGATGATAAAATGTATAAAAGCCGTTTTGCTTCAATTTTTATCAAATTGAAGATCATAAACGTAAGTTAGTAGCAAAATTTTTTGTAGAAGTTTTTATTATTGACATCAGATTTGTTCAGATGCACAAAAAATCGTATAATAAAGAAACAGTGAATAAATTTGACTCGCCGTTTATCAGTACGAAGAGTGTTTTGGAACCGAGATCCATTACATACGGGACAACAGTTTCTATGAACCACAAATTTAATGATTGCATCGTGTCGTGGGTGTCAATTATTTTCATTTATTTTTATGTAACTAAACTTCTTTATACCCGCAGCAATTATCAAATATCAAAAAAAACGTTTTAAAACGAGTTTGTAGCAGCTACAAGCAAATTTAAAATAAGCCTATTGTGATCAACCATGGCACTGGTCATATTGAATCCTCATGCAGGCTGAATTTATGCTTTCGGCTTTACCGTATGCAAAGGACGCGTCATCGTCATGATCTTTCCTGCCTAACAAACAATTTAGCAAGTAAGCCCTATTATATTTTAGATTGATTAAGAGCTACGAATACACAATCTCGTCGAACAACTGCATGCGACTTAGGTTGTGGCCAACTTAGGTTTATCTAGCAAGTTACGGTGGCAAACATCAGGGAAAAGCTAAACAGCTTATTTTATAAATACCTGAAGGCAACTGTTTATAATATAATTCGAAGATATCTCTTTTGCTTAACCCGACTTCTTCGTAGTTGTTTCTGTTTAAACCAATTTATTAAACAACATTCACCGTAGTGATGTTATAACTGATGACCGCTAAAATAATTATACGCATTATACGGCAACTTTTGTTACCCCGCTGTCAAATGTAGATACATCCAATATCTGTAAGGCCTAGATCAGGTCACTTTTAAGTGATATGGACATACAGAAGTATTCTTTTTTGACATTACATAATATCTATAAGAGATACTCTACACGACAGTTTTGTGTAAGGAGTGCATATATTTACACTTTTCATTCACTGTTTTACTTAAATTGCCATCGAGATAATACTAATAAATACTTGGCATTTGATTTTTAGTATTGTATGATAGAGTCAAGACATCAAAAGTTAGTGCAAAAGTATAATAATGTGAATTCACTAGCATTCATTTAGAAACAACCAAAATATTTCATAAAAAGTGTTTTATTATCGCTTAAAGTGACTTGCTTGAATGTTATCTTTCAAGACTTGCAAGGCAGTCAGGCCACAAATTACTAAATAGTTACTTCGTAACAGATACATCACTCCCATACAAAACCGAAAATACCTACGCTATAATCACCTACAAAATCTTAATAATAATAGCCGTTTTTCGCATTGAACAGAAATGTACCTTAACTTCGCAAGCAAAGAGTTGTAGATTGTTTGACTTACGTACAAGCGCGTCATCGAACGAAGGCGCTAGGGTTGTTCCTATAATGATTTTGGAATTAAACGAATGTTGCGAAATAACCATATTTATATTTGTAAATATAGTTTAGTTTTGTTGTTAAAGTTAAATATGTTTGAGTTTTATGAAATGATTAACATATTTTGTTAGTAAACAAAGGCACCCTGCCTTTGTTTACTACGGAATCTTAAAAATTGCGATTTTTGGGTCCGATTTTTTTCATTTGATCATTTGTCATGTCATTTGATAGGATCAAAAATTACATTATCTACACTTAATATTATAAAGAGGTAAAATTTGTTTGTTTGTAATGGATAAACTCAAAAACTAGGTACTGGACGGATTTTAAAAATTCTTTCACCATTAGAAAGCTACATTATCTGCAAGTAGCATAAGCTATATTTTATTTTAGAAAAAATAGAGATATGTAAGATATTTGGGATTTTCGGGTACGCGAAGAAGTTCCCTCAGGAGGCGGGTGAAACCGCTGGAAACGGCTAGTATTCATATATATATATATGTTACAGCCAAAATAATAAATACAGGTATTATATATACTATCTAGCCATTAATGTGTAATATCTACTCACTTTGGACAAAGTAATATTTGGCACTGAATTAATCACATTAACTAGCTTGAGTCTTGGATGAAGTAATATAACAGGTGTAAGTTATTAAAGCTTGCAAAATTTATTTGAAACAGTTCTGTACTGGACATCGATATATTAACTGGCAGATTAACCAGAAGAACCATTTTAATAGGTTATGTTAGGTTTTCTTGTGAACAAACATCATTAAACATCTTCTCATGACTCCCCATTTCATTATAGCGTGGCTTGGTGATCACGCCACGCTATATCCGATTGGTAAGGCAAGTAATTTGTATTGTATTTATTTATTACTTTCACTTTTTTGGCCTGCCTTTATGAATAACATCTAAATGATGTTATTAATTTATCAAATCTTCTAGGTAATTTAGTAATTATATATATTGACCAGTCATTATGTATAATTTTATATTAATCACTATGGCTGTAACATATACATACACAGTTTTAAGTTCAACCTAATTACAACCATGACACCTAGCAATACAGTCACAACGCGTAAAAAAATTATTCCTGTCACATAGAAATGAAAAGATGTATGTTAAACAATATTACGTGCCGGTTTCACCACTGTCCAATAAGTCTGATAAGTTCTGTATAAAATACTCGGCAAATAAATTCATACAAATTTCGTTCTAATTTTGAATTTATTTGGAAGGTAACGCTTAGTTAGACGTGTGGTAAACAGGCCCTTAGTGTAATATCAACCTTATATCGTAACAGATAAAGTACTCTATCGCGTCATTGCCTTGCGAGTTGCGTCGTTTTGATCTGTTTCTTATATTTCGAATTTCGTCTTTGAATCTGTATGTACCCACGTACAAAAAAAAATTGTGGCGGATAAAGAAGTGTCAATAAAATTAGTAGATAAGATTTGATATAAGTAAGTAACTACTTACCTTTGTTCGTCTTTCGGCAGTGAAAATAACGACAACTTTTTGTTTGTTTTTTAGCTTTTACATCCATCCACTGCACAATAACTCCTCGGCATGTTTATAAGAAAGCGCAGGAAACGTGCCGTGCGTACGCTCTGGCGGGCGTGCGGCGGCCTTCTATCATTTGTATTCATATGGGTACACGAAATGGTAGGTATTTATCGCGCGAATTTGAGCCAGTGACGGGGGCCTGGTCAGGCTGAGATTTGGTCCGGCGCAACTATGGATCCTCAATTTAAGACGGTCGATTAGAATCTATAAAACAAAAGCAATTGAATCAAAAATCAATGTTTCAAAACCTTTGACGTTACTCGAGTTGTGTGAGCGGTGGCTTTGTCCTGTAGGACCAAGCAAAACCTACTCGAAACCATGAAACCACATTTCGCTACAATTGCCATTCAAAACAGCAACATAAAAGGAAAGCAATGCTCCTTCATGCAGTGCATGTGGGTATTTGTTACAGAAACGCAAATTGTTTGCATTCATCATCAGCCCTTTATACTGTCCCACTGTTGGGCACGGGCCTCTTCTCACCATGAGAAGGGTAAGGCCATAGTCCACCACGCTGGCCAAGTGCGGGTTGGCAGACTTCACATGTCTTTCGAGAACATTATGGAGAACTCTCAGACATGCAGGTTTCCTCACGATGTTTTCCTTCACCGTTTAGCAAGCGATAATTAACAATTTAATACGCTCATAACTCCGAAAGTCATCGGTGCGCGCCGTGGATTCGAACCCGGACCCTCTGCGTAGCAGTCTGTCGGTCTCTCCACTAGGCTATCAATTGTTTGCATTGCCAACCACTAATAGAAATGGGCTACGAAGCTCACTATAATTTGGGCTACGAAATCATTTCTTGTATATACCTAGTCAGTTAGTTATTTACTATCACTCCCTATTAGGGAGTGGTAGTAAATAACTTTGTTTGATAGGCAGGCACCATCGTGATGGAAGATTTTAGAGAAGTGGCTGGAGAAGTATCTAGTTTGGGCGGAAGATCAGGCCGTAAAGGGATTTCGAACAATATAAAAAATGTCGTTCCTATACAATTATACTGTTTACACAGTATACGGGCATCATTTTTAAAATAATACCTTATAGTGTGCATTTTCGCAGATTTTTGTGTATAAAATTCTCTCTGATATTCTCGGTTACAGCAGCAATATGCCCGGTTGAATGAGCAATACGAGGCTGGCCATTTCTTGCCACATCTGTAGTGGATCCAGTTTTGCACGAGGTAGTCAGCCGGTCGTTTAATTGTTTGCGCACATGGAACACGACGATGAAATTCACACTGTGTTGTTACAGTAGACCTAAATTTGGTCACGTTAGCAATAATTTTACGTTCTTTATGCGTGTATTGTCCACTCATTTGGTGTTAACTAATTCTCTAGGTGTCTATTACGTAAGACAGAGCGCAATGATATAATACATAATTTAGAAAATATAAAGCCTCATAATACTTTGTATTTACCACATTACCACCACACCACATTACCACAAATTGTAAAATTATGATTCTGTTTTTAAAAGAGTGGCATGAGTTTCTTCCAGGCTCTTCTCATAGCCCTACCATCCCGAACTTGGTTGTAAAAAAAAGAATTGATATTCATAAGCGTTGCTTTTGTAACCTAAATGAATAAATGAGTTTGAATTTGAATTTATTGTCTACAGCACTTTCAGACACAATTAGTAAAAGTAACGCTACCCCAAATACACCTCCAAAAGTGGTGTACAATGTACTTTTACAATATTATAAAATGACTTGCAGCTTCTTAGAATAGCCACAAATTAACTTAGGGTATCATAATTTATTATAGATTCAACGAATTCACACACAGTGCTCTGACGCATCTTATTAAATTAATAATTGTTATATTATTTTGCAAGTTATTATTGTTTTCTTCGAAATACAAAGCCGTTCTAAAGTAAGTTTGAAGCAAACAAAACCGCGAGTCACGTCAACGCTTATCCTATTGAATAAATATAAAGGTTAAGCTTTTAAATTATTACTTTTCAAGCAAAGTTAATCAACGTTTTATTATCATAATTGGACCTCTTTGCGCATTGAATTATAATCATTAGGTGATAGGCCTTTTGGGAATATTTGTGTAATATCTTATAAATACACTGAAGATAAACCTATACAATTTTATTTAACAATGAAAGCAGTCATAATATAATGTAGTCATGTTATTGTTTTAGAGTTTTTTTGTGTTTAACGTGTTAACATTTTTAAAAGATAATTTTATTAAGCGCCGACATCATAGCCGGACGGGAATATTTAGGCGTTACCAATATTGACCTTACCGATCTGTATATTTTCTGTATAGGTTGTACATCTTTTTTTTAAGTGTGATCAGACAAATAAACTAGACAGAATAAGATGTGATTTGATTTGAAGAATATAAGGAATCTATACTATAATAAAACTGTAGAGGTGAAAAATTCTGTACATTAAAGATATTTTGACGAAAATTAGCTAAAAAATTTAGGAAAATGCTAAAAAGCAATACTTGATCATTTTTAGAATTTACGTCTGTCTGTCTGTCCGACGTCTTTCCCTATTCCCTTAAATGGTGAAATTGATTTCAATAAAACTTACACTCATGTACAAAGGATACTCAAACCTATAAAATAGTATATGTTACATCACAATCGGTTGAGTAGTTTTTGGTGTACAGCTTGACCTCTCCTTTGTACGTAGTCCGAAACAAAACAGGGATCATCCAAAACTGGTTATATATGTGGAGCCATCTATGATCATTATAAGTTTGTTAGTAAAAGTATAGTTAGTCTAAATAGGAACCTTCAAAGTATTTATGGCTTTTTACCGACCGATATATAGATGTCACTATTTTCAAACCATTTTCTAGCAAAATAAATGTTTCTTGCAAAAAAGACAATAATTATGTGTCGGGTATCTTTCTGTTATTAAAAATAAAAGAGAATAATATTCGGCACTTTCATAAACAAAAAGTCTCTGTGTTGAAATTTATTACAACTATCTATCTATTGTCCGTGTGGTGACGGATTAAGAATACGAATTGTCACCACCCCATATCATCCCATGGGTGTCGTAAGAGCCGACAGAGGGAGTATATCATGCAGAGAACAGCACTGTAAGAGAAGTAAAACTTGATACAAACCCTATACCAACCCGCTTGGCCAGCGTGGTATAGTAGGCCAATTCCTCCTTTCAAAGGAGAGGCCTAGTCCAGCAGTGGACTATTAAAGGCTGATGATGATGATCTATCTATACTATAATAAAACTGTAGAGGTGAAAAACTCTGTACATATTTTGACGAAAATTAGCTAAAAAGTGTAGGAAAATGCTAAAAAGCAATACTTGACGATTTTTAGAATTTATGTCTGTCTGTCTGTCTGTTTCTTTCGTTCGATCGTGTTCTGTATTTATACAGGTGACTCATTATACCCAAATTCCCACACCTCACGTACGTGGGAATCCGTGGGTGGGAGACTGAGGCCTGAATTCAGATACCTCTTGAGTAACTCAACGGGGCTACCTTACTTTCGGCAGGGCTGGATATTCGTAGCCCTGTGTGTATTTTCCAAATAAATCGCAGAGACAGACTTGAAAAAGCTGGAATCGACTCCCGAACATGTTGTTTTTCACATGGTCAGTTATACGTGGCATGTTCACGAGTAAGCGGTAAAAATAATTTACATGTTCTATGTGAAGGTGGTAAAACAGATAATGTTGTGTATAAAGAAATTAGGCAATAGGCTCGCCCCCTATTACGTGAGACCTAAAAATTCAAGGTGAAATGTGGGTGTAATATCACACCTCTGCCTACCCCTTCGGGGATACAAGCGTGAGTCTAAAAAAGAAAAAGAAAAAAATAAAGAAACTCTCTAATGATATGTTTTATATAAAATCTATACATATATATAAGAGAAAGTCGTGTTAGTTAACTCAAGAACGGTATAACCGATTTAGCTGAAAATTGGTGGGGAGGTAGCTCAGAACCAGGAAAAACACATAGATTACAATTAGCTGCAAAAAATAATCTGGGAGGGATTTTAGAGAGGGACGAAGTTTGTAGGGCCAAACCTACTACCTATTGAGAGTAAGAACGCTTGCGCTATATGTGCTATCGTATATCTGTCAGTACTGTCACATTATACATTGTCCTATGGTGCACTATCATTACTTCGTTCGCTTACATATATAAACGAATAATTATTGTAACAGCGTTTGTTAATCCCTACTAATATCAGGTGTAAATGCGAAAATGTGTACGTATGTATGTATCTACAGATTTCACGCTAAACCGGCTGAACCTATATTCTCTACTCATAAGTGTGTCTCTCTGCAAAAATGTGTCTAGAGATATAGCAGACCATGGCTTTGACTTTTGACTGTATGCAAAGTGATGTTGTTGAGCACCTTTCAGTAGATAATGTCATGAACTCTGACCAAGTTTCTTCAAGGTACCCTATAGAGTTTCTGAACTCCTTACGAATATCAGGAGTACCTTCACGCAACTTGAGACCGAACGTTGGTGTTCCAGTCCTGTTAATGCGGAATCTTAATGCACTAACGCTTTGTAATGGCAAACGGCTACAATTAACACCAAGGATGAAACATTATAAAAGCTTTTAGCTATTTGACATTTAAAATTACTTAAGTAATATATTATTATTTTATTTTTTAGACATTCTTAAATTGACATTCAATAATATTTTCTGACATTTAAATATATGACATCTTATTTTTTAAATTTTTATAATTTTACATATTGTTTACAACATGTATTTTACTATGTATTAGCATGTAAAGTTGTGAGTACGATGTGGGCATTATTAAACATATATACAAATAGTTGTGGCAACCTGTCTGATGGCTTAGGCTGATGCTTATGCATACACCTTCTGATGGCGTGGAGGCATAGTGATACAGATCGTGCTGGCTCCCTCAATCAAGGTTGAGCCGTACGATTGCTGTTGAATGCGGGCCATCAGTGGGCCGAGTCAGTCAAAAGCGTCAGATGATTTCCTGCATTGTACTTGCATACTAAACCCTTTTTTGTCTGGACTTTAAAAGATCAAGAAAAAACTAAATAAATTGAAGTGACAAAAAAAAATGACTCTGAGTTTGTTTCGGCTTTTCTTCTCAAGAAGTCATTTAGCTAGGAAAAGCCGGCATCAACTAGAATAGGGTTTTGACATGTATAAGTGTTGTAAACAACCAAAATGCAGAAATAAATATGTCTTTATTGCGAGTCAGACTCGCTCATGAAGGGTTCTGTAATCGAGATATCCACTTACAATAGCCATTAACTTCGACTAACTATTATAGTTGTATAGTATTTGTATAAACGACAAAGCTATATTTGCAGTTTTTAAGATGTGCTTTATTTAAAAAACCGCTGACTACATATCGTTCAAACCAATTTCCGTTGGAAGTTTTTATAACGATCTACAGCATATATTTTTTATAGATTTGTCACTCTCTTACTTTAAAAGTTAGAGGGACCCTCACACCCATTTTACCACTTTGGAACCATATATATCTTTCAAACGATTGACTTTGAGAAACAATGGTTTTAGGAACCACAAAGTAATTTTTTACGACCCATTTTCCACATCAGTTCCATCTATGAAGAAATTATCTTATATATCCTTAATATTCAATATTTTTTTATTTTCTAAGACGTCGTAAAGTGGTTCACAGAATACGTCTACCTACCAATTTTCAAATGTGTAAACTGAATAGTTTCGGCATAAAGTGGCCGTGACATACGGACTGACGGACATAGCGCGTCTATAATGATTCCGTTTTTGCCATTTTTGACTACGGAACTCTAAAAATACTGTTTACAGAAATGTTTTAAATACTTCTTGCGGTTATATTTCTTATCAGTCCCTATGACTAGAATTAAATCGAAAATTACTATCGGACGATGAAGGAGTTTTGTGTTACCCCGAATTTAACGTGAGCGAAGCCGCGGGCAAAAGCTAGTATAATAATAAAAATATAACATTATACAAATATTACCAGAAATCAGACTTAAGCCAAAATATACATTTTCTATAAATTTCTTCACGTTCTTCGTAAGAACATTCGCAAGAAGATAAACTATGCATTTAACTCAATTTATCTTCTCTAGATTCGTACAAGCTTTTGAAATGAAGACTCTAAACGCCAGCATTGCCAGAAATGCCCCAATAAATCCAGAGTATATGTCGCTGTGTGACAACAGTAAAAATGATTGATTGCAGCACCATATAAGTAGTATCAGTTTGTGGGCATGGAGTGGTATTTCATACGATTTAAGTTCCCAAATCTTGACCTATACTCTGAAAATCGAGAGAGATTCGGAAGTCAAAACATAATGCTATTTTTACATACCTCTACTTTATGTAAAACACATTTCAAGGAAAACATGCAAGAGTATTTACTTTTTGCTTGTACGTAGATTGTACAAAGAGCATCGGTGTGCAACATATCACTTAACAGTCAACCAATTTCATATTGGTAATGGATACTAATGGATGAGAAAGCCTCGGGGCAGGGAAGAAAGCTTGCGACGAAAAATTCACAGAAAACAAATAATTGGAATTTTTGAATTTTAAAACATTTCCAAATGTCTGCGGCAAAGGTAATAATTTATTAGTATTGTGATTCCTTTTTTTCGGTTTAGGCTAGCTCTCGATGTGATACGCAAATTAGGTTCCATTTTGTGAATAGCAAATGTGTGGACTATGCATTCTCTTAATTAACTGGTCTAATGGTCTAAGGGTTAGTGATTCGACTGCAAAGTTGGTGGTTGTGGGTTCGATTTTCGCGAATCTTTGTGTGATGCTCACAATTAATTGTTTTTTGTTTGGGTTTAATTTATCTTTATTAAGTATGTATTTTAAAATATATAAAGTTGTGAATAAGCTCTCTAGTTTTCGACCAAGTGTGAATTATTTTAATAGGATATTATACTATATATGGTTATTATCACATCATCTCATTCAAACTAAAGGTCAACTAAAATAGCATCTATAATAAACTTTTAACAATAGGTCGTACATTCATATCAGATGACTGCATGTGAGTTGTTTGATATTACAATATTTATTTCGAATCTATGACACTTATTAAATTTTTGAAGCAAAATTGTAATGTTATTATACTTTATAAAAATAAACTAAGAAAAGTATTGTAGGTACATGTAATATAAGATGCAAAGAAAGTATTACTTACGTTGAATACACACAGTGTGCCTAAGTATTCATTAAGCTCAGTTGTTGAATACAACTCGATCGTGAATATTTATTGAATGAACGCAGTCTTATGAAAGGACGCGAGTCTTTCAAAATAAACCTCACGGGTCACAAGGACCCAAGTTCTGAAATAAAAATTATAATAAAAATTCTAGTCTAAAATCAGAAGTTATAGAATCGAGCAAAAATAAATGGAGGAGTAAAATTATACGAACACTCTAGTTTTGCTAAGATTATTATATTTTGCCGCATTAAATATTTAACTTATAAATGTTGTGGGAAAGGTGCTCTGAAGAAACATGTATCAATGGCGTATTGGTTTATGTGATAACCGAGTGTTGTGGGTTCAGTCTCCACACTGGACCATACTTTGTGTGATCAACAAACTGTTGCTTCTATTCTGGATGCTCTTATTGAGATCGCTGTGTGATTATTAATAAAATCCTTTGCGACATCATAGTTTCTTAATCTACTACTGTTAAAAAAACTCCACCTTACCAGAAAAAAAACGTTGCGTTAAATTGTAATGATCTATGTTTAAGTGATATCTATACTTACGAGCTTTTAATTAGGTATTCTCTGCTTTGCAAATCGAAAAAGGTATTGGTGTACCACAAAGATGCTGTGTCGTCTAACGGGCTGCTGTTCTTTCGCACTATTGATTTGTCGGTAGTCCCTTGTTCGCACTACTTACCTTTGTAATTACGATCGTTATCATAACATCATCGCATATTTCTGCTTTTGTGTATAAATAAAATTATTATGATGATCAAGAACTCATTCGACTGCACGGTTGGCGTAGTGGTTTAAGCGGCCGCCTCACCGCTTGACATTGCGCCGAGTGTTGTGGGCTCGATCCCCACACGAGACAACACTTTATGTGATTCATAAATAGTTGTTTCGAGTCTGGGTGTTCATTGTGTCCGTTAGTTGCATGTTTGTAAAGTCCCCCGCGACACAGGATTTAGTCCTAGTGCGGGAGTTGTCTTAAAAAAATAAATTAAGAAAGATATTAATTTTACAACAATAAAAGTTTAAGCCCCGTCATGATATATCCAATCTCTCCATTAGCAATACTCTAGAATGTTGGGCAATTGAACTGCTTGAACATAAATTCGTTATTTTGTGTATTTATAGACCTCCTAATCAGGCAGTTGGCTCTATTAGCAGCTTCTTCACAACATTCAATAAAATATTAAACATAACTTGCACAGGTGGAAAGAAAATTGCGATATACGCAGACTATAGTATGGACGTTTTAAAACAAACAAAGCTATCAACAGAATTTAAAGAATTATTAATCACCTTTAACCTAAAACTACAATTTTACCAGGTTACAAGATTTGTCAGCAAAACATGTATTGACAATATAGCCCTTAATATCAAACCATCCACAGCCACTATTTACGAATTAGCTCTATCAGATCATAATGCGCAAATTGTTAAAATACCTGATAAAAAAACATGCACTATAAAATATTGGTTTGTATTGAAACGAGACTACTCTAAAGAAAATCGAGAATTTTTTTAAAAATATTTAAATCAGCTTAGTAATAATGAAGTTTATAGTTGCATTGACCCAAATAGTGCCTACAATACATTTCATGAGAACTTTATAATGCTTTACGAACTGTGTTTTCCTGTAATAAAAATTAAAAATAATTGTCGACCTAGACCAAAGTGGATATCACGTGGCATTAAAATATGTAGCAAGCGTAAGTGTCAGTTACTGTGACAATACAGAAAAAAACCAAGTACGACACATAAGAACACATTCAAAACATATGCAAAAATATACAAAACTATAATCAATCTAACTAAAAAATCCCAGAATGACTACTACATTAATAGTGCCAGTAACAAATGCAGAGCTACATGGAAAGTGATTAATGACATCAAATGTAAATACCCTACTGAAAATGTAACACAATTAATTATTAATGAATCAATAATAAGTGGTCCTGCAAAGATAGCCCAAAAATTCAATGACTTTTTTCTTGACATTAACAATCATACTAATTCAATGAATAATTATTTTAATAAATTGACATATAATCCTAATAGTTCGATACATAATAATGATTCCAACAGATTGGGCAATTCTTCTAATTCATTGACATATAATTCTTTTAGTTCTAATAAATTGACATGTAATCCATCCAATAATTTGACATATAATTCAAGTAATAAATTGACATATAACTCATCTGACAAAATGACATATAATACATCTAATAAATTGACTCATCATACTAATTCTAGCCTGGCCGCAGACATCCGATTTTCAGGACCGATTTTTCATGGCGGAATTCAGTGAGACTAGCGAGCTTCATTTGTCGACTGTATCAAATGTATTTTGTAAAATAAACGTACTCACCACCGCAAACGATAGATTTTGCTTTGATCGGAAAGCACGCAAAAGTTTCATTCCGTTCCGGACTGAAAAAATTCAGTGTCCGTTTTCAGGGACGACTTTTCAGGTTTGTAATATTTTCAGGTTCTCAAAGTCATCTAATTAATAAAAAATGAGCTTACTGTCTACCATGAACGTTTGATTTTGCTCTGAACAGAAAACATTCCGTGGACTGAAAGAAATGAAAATCAAGCGCGCGCGGAACGGCTCGTGACGTCATAACTGAATTTAGCGCATGCGTACATCTTGTCATGTATCGATATATAGCATTGGTTTGAAGTTTATTTTGTCAGAATATATTAGTCTATGGTCAGAATCACACGACAATGTATGCGTAGTAGACATGTATAAACTCTGGTCTGGGGTCTTCAAATTTACGCAAAAATCACATACCTACTACGGACAAGAGGATAATATCATAATATAAGTTATTTTAGCATTTTCGTCAGATCATCATAATGTGTGACGTGAAAGTTTTATATTGGCTACTGAATACCACTCTACTTAAACTTTGTCTCTCTATATGACTAGCCTATTGGTCTAATGGTTAGTGGCCTTGGCTTCTACGCCGGAGGCCATGGATCCTAGATAATCTTTGTGTGATAAGCACGATGATATTGGTTCAGTGTCTGGATATAATTTATCTATAATATGTACCTATATGTTTAGAAGTATATATTTATCAGGTGTCTGGTTACCATACTATAGGCTCCGCCTATTATGGGATCACATGATTGGGTGTAAGTTGTCCAAGAATATTATAATGGAATGTACACAATGGCAATTTCGGTCATACAAAAAAGTTGGTCTGAGACCCGTTATGCAACTAGGTTTTTGAAGATTGGTATCCTATATAAAAGTGGTAGAGGGAATAATATAATGGTTTATATCTACATATATACTCTATGCGAGATAAAACAATTAAAGGACGTAAAACAAATCATACTCCTTAAATTGTATTGTTTGCTTTGAAATTGTATGATGCATTCACATTCACACATTAAATTTCACAATATCATAAAACTTATTCTGCATAAATCAGACACTTGTTAGAGCGGTCGTGGCTGTTTCTGATGGACAGGGTTGCGACGCCGTCGCCATACAAAAATTATAAAACTTATCATAGAATCCACCAAAACACCAAGTAGGGTAGACCGGGGACAATTGTACCATTTTGCCTTTGGCGTTGAATTGCAAGTTGTTTTTTGATATTTATTAAATTGTGTTAATACTCAACGATAGCTATTTTAATTAGCTAGAGGATAGAACTATTTTTATGGCTATAGAAACAGTATAACCATATTATTTTTGTCTTTGAACAGAATTCGGAAATTGGTACAATTGTACCCCATAACGGGGTAAATTGTACCAAAGATTTGAGGAAATAAAACACTGTCTTTAAGCTAAGAAATATATTTCTAATTATGGCCTCAACTCGGCGGTACAAACTTTTATGTAAATAAAATTAAAAAACAAAACAATTTAAACAAATAACTGAAACAACTTTCGTTGACTTGAAAAACATAAAACATTTTTTTTTTCATCTTCAGCAACAAATTCTATAGTAAGGACTTTAAAACATAGTTAATTAAGTCATAGAAGCCACTATATAGCTGTTATAATTGTGATAAACTACAAAAAAACACGCAAATAATCAATTATCATAATGTATGGAAAGGGACATGGAACAATTGTCCCCTTGGTACAACTATCCCCTGGTGCAATAGGCTAGTTGCATGTTTTTCAGAAATTGGCTAATATTTTTCCTTATATTATTATACTCAAAATATAAATATTTATACAGAAAAAAAAATCTATTCATTTACCCCACGACCACGGTTGATGTAACTCAACCGAAAAGTCGGGTAATATGTATTTAATCTCCTACCTTTTAAAAAATTTGTCCCGTATAAATAAATAAGAAGACTTACATAATTTAACGGCCTTATGGGGTCAATTGTACCACGGGGGCAGTTGTACCGGTACAACCATACCCAAAAAATTGTAACAATTGTCCCCTCAAGGTCATTTTGACAGAAAAGGTAAATTACTTGTGAATACGAGCTCTATATGACACAAAAGCTGTTAAAATACATTGCTGTTAATTATACTAAGCGTTTAAACTATCACCAGGTAAAAAATAAAGCATTGATTTTCTGATATAACTAAAAAATATTAAAACAAAAATCTTACTTTTGATGCGCAAAAATTTCCTCTTGCCGCCACACATGCCCGCTTCGTCCCGCTTTCGCGCGAGACTGGCGGTTGAGAGGCCCGCGTTCGGGGGCGCACTTGATTCAGACTCACACAACAGTACAACGCTTAGTTTAGAAGATATTTGCGATGGTTCAATCGTCCCCTGGTACAATTGTACCCGGTCTACCCTATAGAGCCTAAATATTTAAAAAATGGGTAATGAAAATTTTTATTACAGTTGTCCAACTAAAATTCTCTATTAAGGCTAGCGTCCACTAGGCTCGCCGAGCCGAGCCGAATCGAAACGCAGAAAGTCGCCTCCTATATATTTCTATGAACCTGCGTTCATTAGCGACGAGCCGCAGCGCGCCGAATCGAATCTACCGCGCGCATCGCTCGTCAGGCGAATTTCTGCGGCAACGCGTTTCGACTCGACTCGGCGCACCTTAGTGGACGCGGGTCAGCGGATGAGTGTAGACGGGTACTACATTGCGTAAATACCTACATGAAAAGTTATCGAAATGAAGAGCTGTTAATTTCCCTAATTTAGAAATATACTGAACTTAATGATCATGACTGCCTCAGTAGTCTCGCGGCATAAATGTGCGCGTGGGATTCGGAGGTCTCGGGTTCGATTCCCGTGTCGGGTAAAGTGTTATTGGGTTTTTCTGTTAGGAAATTCTCAGTAGCAGCACGGAATCTGGTAATGTCCGGTACGGCAATAGGCTCGCCCCTTATTGCGTGGGACCTGAAAATTCATGGCGACATGTGGGTGTAATATTACACCTTTGCCTACCCCTTCGGGGATACAGGCGTGAGTCTAAAAAAAAATTATGATCATGAAGATACTCATTATCATGATGAGCAGCGTAGACAAAATATATGGAAAGAAATAGCGGGAATAATGAAAGAATTTGAAGCAAGAAACCAACACAACCAAACCTACAGCAGCTAGTCGCCGACTGCTGGCTTCGATTCGATTCGTCTGTAATAAACGCACACGGATAAAATGCGACTCGGCGCGATTCGACGCGATTCGAATGTAGTCGACGCCAGGCTTTATAGACCTCTGACGCATACGTGACAGGTTTTTACGCAGACTATACCCTACTTGCATATTTTTTATAAATAATAATCAACTTTGTCAATATAACCCTTTAAAAAGTTTTTAATAACAAGGTAGCAAAAAGGTTTTGTATTTTTAATTAAATGGGGCTATCGTAGTGGCTGTATATTGCTTTATGCAACCGATGCTCAAGCTGAACACGTCCTCTCCTCCGTTGACTATACTAACCAATGCTCGGAAAAATATCGATACTCTGTGGTATCGAGTATTTTTCCTTTCGATATCCATAACTTTTTACTGGATACTTTGCACTCAATGCTTTTACTCAATAAGTACTAAATGGCACGGTAGTACACGTAAGCAAGGGAGTCTCGGACAATAATTTAAAAAGGTATTGTCGATTTGTCGAAGTGACGGGTCTCTCAGACCCACCAGGCGCCCGAAGAGTGAAAATACTACCTTCAGATTAATTATATTATATACAAAAAACCGGCCAAGTGCGTGTCGGGCCACGCGCAATGTAGGGTTCCGTAGTTGGCCATTATTGATAATAACTTCTGTTTCACATGGGACTAAAAACGGGCCCACTTTGTACCCCGAAGTACATTACATACCAAAGTACGTATATCTTTAAGCCAGCGCTCCCAATGTAAACTCACAGAAATAGGTATTTATAAGTTAAACGACGATTACTCGTAAACTAGTGATGTCTACTTAGCCGTGATAGTTTTCCTTTTAAATTCGTTATATGTATTACATTTGTGATTTTTTCACCTCTTCCAAATTAGTAGTTTAGCCGGCAGAGGGGGGGGGACACTTGAGTATAAACAATCTTTTCACTTCAAAGCTTGATATTTGACAAACCAATCACTTGATCGAAAAATGATTTGAGCAAGCTAATAATATTTTTTTAAAACCTATCCGATGATACCCCACATAATGGGGTACTCAACCAAAAAAAAATTCAACCCCACTATATATATATATGAAGGGGAGATACCCTTAAAAAATATTTTCCTAAATTTTATTCTACAGTTTTGTTGCAATATCTTATGTCTATATTTTTCTTCGGTATTCAAAGACAATCTCATCCAGGTATTTTGTTTCCTTAATTTATCACGTATTCCATTATGAAATTCATCAAAAGATTTGATAGACATCCTATAGAATTCAAAGAATTTGTCTGGGTGTGCCCGTAACTTAACTTGCTTTAAATAAAATTGACTCTCGTTGATTCTTGGAGTATTTAATGGGTGTACCCAATATCGACGATTCCTTTTCTTTTTCATTGATAGTAAAAATGCGATTGCAATTAGATCGTCGTCCTCCATTGTGTCCGTTCACTAGGCTATCACTACTTGTACTGGTAGAATAATACTGACATAGTTACAGGTAAAATACTATATACAAAAAGTAACGAGTGTCACAGCGACGAGGTTTCACCCATACCTGTGACAGTTATTATACATATATGTATCTGGCATTACGTACCAGATATATGTCATATATATCTGATACGTAATAAATACTAATTTTATGAATGACATTTGACACCTTGGCTCTTCAGAATAAAGTCTTCATCTATATATGCTGCTGCAGTTCATATTAATTAAATTCTACCGCATTTCGTTAAATTATATTATGGTGCAAAATTAATTGACCACGAAATGTAAGCGGTCAAACACTTATCCGTTTTTCTAAAATCTTATTAGTCTCCGGTAATTTGATTTGATTCAGTAGTTCTACGGTTTAGAAGATAAAGAGGGGTTCACATTGCGATTGTTTTTGCTTTGCTATGATTGCTTACTCGTAATTTCAACATGGAACAACAAAGTTACAGTTAGGGCATTATGCTGTGTCGAAGACGCCGACGATGAGTTGTCCTCAGAGCTCACTGCTAGGACGTAAGTGATGACTTTCTTAGAAAGCCTCTACCGTCTGAATGTACTTTGACAGGTTATGCAGATGACGGTATATTCCTTATTTAATCAAATACAAGAGTAGGACTTGCAAGGTTAGTATACATGTTTAAGGATGATCAACAATTGGGGTGAAACTTACCTATCGTTTATCTTTTGCTCCTCAGAAGACATTTCAGTTACTTTTAAAAGAAAATTTAAAGACAGCGCGTCGTATCATATTCAATAACGTCATTATTTATCATCATCAGCAGCCTTTAACAGTCCACTGCTGGACTAGGCCTCTCCTTTGAAAGGAGGAATTGGCCCACTATACCACGCTGGCCAAACGCGTTGGTATAGGGTTTGTAGCAAGTTTTCCTTCTCTTACAGTGCTGTTCTCTGCATAATATGCTCCCTCTGTCGGCTATTACGACACCCATGGGATGATATAAGGTGGTGACATTCCATCTTCTTAATCCGTCACCACACGGTCACTATTAAACATAAAGAATCTGTTTTTTACTTCGGATTAGTTTAAGGGAGGAATTTTCTTTTGTTGAACACGTAATAAATGATACCTAGGTGAATAAAAAAAAACCTTTTACGCTCTGTCTATTATGTCAACTGCGACATGGAGACTGCCGTTCAGACCTATAATTTCACAACTTTAAAAATAATTGATGCAACCTATTTAGATTGTATGTGTGCGCCTGTATGAGCCGATAGGCCTACTATTGGTACTGTACGTCGGCAATCACTACAAGAGTCAACGTCTTGATATTATACAACGCGTTGATATTTTAAAATTTTTGTGCAAAGCTCAGTTAGCACTGAAGCTTTATCAATACTGGCAGGTGTACTTTTGGTTGATCTTGAGGTCCAAAGACGTGCATCAATGTATTATACCATACGAGAAAGCATGAATCCAAAATTTCCTAGCACCTCGTGATAGAAATAAACTGCTTAGGTTGTTCAACCAGCACGCCGATGTCTACGTAGACAAATTCTTTCCAGACGTTCGTGAGCGACTGGCCGGACCTGGTTAGGGGGGGATCACTGTGTTGCTCAATTTCGTACGGGGCATGGTAATTTTTGGAGGAAGTTGCTTTGGTTTTTAATTAGTTTATTCACCATTATTCAAGCTCTGACAACAAATGTGAGTAATCTGCACATCACATTTTGTGTGTGAGTGTGGTCTTTGCCAATCTGACATTAACAATATGCCTAGTGATTTTCATAATTAATCACTTCTGGTCTAGCTTATTATGCGGCTCTTGCGGCAAGCAATCGAATATCAGTGCGTTTAGGCGTCTCTGCCATGCATATTACTGAAAATAGGCACAGCTCGAAAATTGTCGGTAATAGAGGCATGTTGATTTCAGCACAAATGGGTTGGGTCGACCGAAGAAGTACTACCCTCTCACAGAAGATCGATGTAAAGTAACAGTATCTGTTATTTTGTGTTTTGTTCAGTGAGTGAGAACGCCTGAGGCCCAGTCACCTTTCCTCTCCTGGTCCCCATCCTGATCGCTTTCCCTTCTCCTCTTCCTTCGGGTAGGCAGCAACTTAGCTGTACTTATTTGACATTGCTCCTGTAATGCTAAGTAAACACAGCTAAGTATGAGCCACGGATACCACTTACCATATCAAGTGGGCCATTGGCTCGTCTGCCAACAGTGAAAGCAATAAAAGTTTCGTAGTAACATCGCAGCGCCAATCAGCTTGTGACCATGGGACATGGGAATCGTTCCGAAACGTCAAGCCTTTCATGGTATGTAAATACGTATAAAAGATCGCGTTAATTCCCGTGTCATGAATAATTAATCATACTTAATGCGCTTTCAATGAAAATTATAAGGGCTCATTAGGCTTTACAATTAACTAGTACCTAATATTCAATTAACTTAAACTTACGCAATTAAGCGATTAAATTAATAATTGTGCTTGACTTCTTTTATCCTTAGGACACTAGATAAAGGCTAATACGGGACCCTACATTGTGCGTGGCTCGATATACATTTGTCCGGATTTTTTAGTAGTTACCTAATATTTTGTCACAGGTATTTTTCACACAAACATTTAAATCACAGTCATGTAATACCTAATATTTTAATTACCTATTTAGCCCATGTCTAAGCCAAAGGAAAATAAATGAAAATCGCTTTGCTCACGGAATGAACTGAAAACGGTTCTGAAAATCGGACCTGAAAAACGGGCCTGAAAACGGATGTGTGCGGCCAGGCTTAATGTCGCCATCAATTCCGGACGACATAAATCAAATTATACTTGCGTTGAAAAATAAAAATAGCGTTGGTTATGATGGTATCACGACAAAAATTGTTAAAGATGTTGCTAAAATTATATGTGAACCATTAAGCTACATAGTTAATCTGTGCATAGACCATGGCATTTATCCAGATGAGCTTAAAATATCGACCATAAAACCAGTGCATAAAAAAGGTGATAGGATGAATATAGACAATTATAGGCCAATAGCACTTATAACATAATTCGCAAAGATTGTTGAAAAGGTAATGTTTAAGTGTATATATGAGTTCCTTGAAAGCCAAAACATTTTAACCACCAGTCAATATGGTTTTAGAAATGGCAAATCGATAAATCTAGCAATGTATAATTTTTTGCTGAAAGTATTTATTAATTTGGATAAAGGATTACCAGCTATAGCATTATATATGGATTTGTCGAAGGCATTTGACCGCGTAGAACATAGAACACTCCTAAACAAAATGCACAAATATGGAATTAGAGGTAACGCCTATGATCTCGTAAAATCATATCTCTCAAATAGACAACAGTATACAGAGATTCGGCAGCTGAACCAACAATCAATGACTGAAGAAATTTACACATCCAAAACTGGAACTACGCGATTTGGTGTCCCACAAGGAAGTATTTTGGGCCCTTTATTCCTTCTAGTATATATAAATGATATGCCTTCGATAAAAAAACATGACATGACATTATTTGCTGATGATAGTACGATTTTATTTACCAATAATAATACTACTAATTTAGAACTTCGCATTAATCAATCCTTAGTAAAAATCATAGACTGGCTTAAAAGCAACAATTTAACTATTAATATAGATAAAACCAAAATAATGAATTTTAAAATACGTACGCAACGCACGGGACCTTTAAAAATACAATATCTAGATAACGATATAAAGGAAACTGATGTAACAACATTTTTAGGATTACATATTGACAGTAAAATTAACTGGAAGTCACATGTGGACTCTGTGTGTAAAAAACTTAATCAATTTTCGTATGCTCTCAATAGATTAAGTAAAATAGCAAATCAGCAAACTTTATTAACAGCATACCATGGCTACGTCGGGTCAAACGTTAGATATGGCGTGATATTTTGGGGAAATAGTACAGACAAGGGCCGTGTGTTTATAGCACAGAAACGTTGCATAAGAGCTATGTTTAATCTGCATCAAACCGACTCCTAACCAATATTCTAACTTTGCCATGCTTATATATCCTGGAAGTAGCATTATTTGTGAAAAATAATTCTAAGCTGTTTAGTTATAACACACGCATAAGACATCAATATAAGTTGCAAATAGTTCCTAGTAAGACACATTTAATGCATGAAAGTATCTTCTGTACAGCATCACGTGTATTTAATAATATTCCAAAGCAAATCAGAATAGTCACAGAAGTATCTACATTTAAAAAACAACTACAGGAGTTGTTAGTCAGCAAGTGTTATTACTCGATAAATGACTACTTAACTAATAAATCATTGATCCATTACAATATACCTCAATCATCATGATGTGTTCAGTAAGAAATTTCGACAAAGTAATTATTGATTATTGTGACTTTGTATTGACATTTTTCGGCTTATTTAATTAATTACATATTATATTCCTTTGTATTACTATTGTATGCCCAACAGGCGCGACATAGCTGAGCAAAATTATCATTATAACATCTGTATTATGTACCTACCTATGATCCACAATAAAGATATTATTATTATGTTTCTCTTTACTCACGGCTATTCTTCTAACTTTGGTGTCAGAAGAATATCCGGTCCTTTGGGAGGCTAACACGGGGATATGGATCCAACATGCAGAGGCCCGTAACGGTAGAGAGTTTTAATCTAAAATGGGATGCGACACATGCCGCGGAGCCTCCACAACTGCACTACTGAGTACAGCTATAGACTAGCCGCAGCAAATGTAGGACTATTGCAATGATGTGGAGTCTAATTTACTAGTTTATGGGGATGGGTGTTAAATGGACTGGTAATAATGATACTATGGATAACAAACGGCACCTGCCAGTGATACTCCTATAGCATCCATCCGCGTAGCAGGTGGAAACTCGCCAACTCACTAGATGGGCCCTCTGTAAATAGCCGCCCAAAGCAAACAAACTCTGCTATAAAGGCAGCCAGAGGGCAACACCGGTGCGAGTGGCTAGGGGTGTCGAGTGGTGCGGCACTGGTTTCGCCATCGCGGGCCTCGTGACAACGGAGGCCCGGAACGGGTTTCTCCGTAGTTACGCCCTTGAGAATGACGCTTCCACCCCCGAGCTAATAGCTCTTGTAGCTTCCCTCTGGCCGGCCGACAAAGGCAAGCCAGAGTTGAGAGTCCTGCGGGCACTCTTGGAAATCCACTACGGCCAGCCAATAAAGGCAAGCCGGAGACGAGGCCCTGACCGACTCTCTGAAGCATTCGAGACCGCAGTGTCGTCACACACATTCAGCTTGCCACAAAGCTGCCCTACGGTTGTAAGCTTTCTTTTCATCTTGTAATACATTTTTTGCTTATATTACACGATGAAGGTGATGTTTGAAAGCTGTTACTCTGCCCTCTGAGATTGCGTTAGTCTCAAAATGAGATAACGGCTGCCCCAGAGGGGTTTTATTATTATTATTATTAAAATATTACGCTCATTGAGTGTCATAATTTGCTTACTCATTACTTGGGTGGGTGACCTCTGGCATAGGTTATCACATATCCGTGCCACGAGAACATAGATTTTTAGCAAACAAAGAATTTCTACTAAGTGACTTAGCGACAGTTCTGTCAAATACAAATAATGTCAAATCTAATGAGGGCCACGGAATATAGGTGCGTGTTATTGGAGACTAATATGTTAATGGATCGGGTTTTTATCGATATTATGCGCTGTCAACTCTGCTCTTTTGATGTTTTGTTGTACTGGAACGCGTCCGATGCCTGCAATGTCAACACTTGGCATTATTTCATGGAAATGTTACATTCTTGAGCTAAGCGTGCATTTATCAGAGGACACTATTTATTTTTTTAGTTGTCAAGAAGGGATAAGTGTAAAGTTAAATGCAAGTTTATAGGATTGCAATGCTCATCCCGTGGCCGACATTTCGGAAAAGCGAGTGCAAATTGCAGACTGTATACTATTGGTCGCACAAAAGATTCTTTACACGATAAAAACCCCATAACAAAAAAGATTGGAAAAAAAGAAAGATTCTTTACACCTAATAAAAATAAATTTAAATAGGTTGCCCCCGAATGTAATTTTACCGTAACTTTTTAATGGATTTTATTTAAGATCATTCCGACGATCATTCATATACAACGTAAAATCTCCATGCCCTAAAATTTTATTGCGATGTACTAGCTAGTTGTCTGTAATATTATTCATTTGTGTTGGATAGATCGGTTATTTCGAGCAAATTAATTATGAGTACCATGTAAATATGTACTCCATTCATCATTGACATACATGGTACCCTATATTTACTTAATTTACAGAATAACTTACGTGTAAAACTATAAAAATCAGCAAACTCATCAACATCCTTCGGGAAAATTCGACGACTCAAATACAAAACCAATTATGTTTGAAAAAATTTTTGGTCACGTCAGGAAGTCAAAGATAATAATATTAAAATTAGAATTCAATTCAAATACATAGTAGCATAATTGAGCATTGAAATAGAAGACCGTTCCGAAAAGTATTAAAGTTCACTAAAGCTTAAAACCTAAAACACAACTGTTTGAAACAAAGGTTGTGAAGCCCTGAATGTGTGTTTACAAAAATTCTATCTTCTCGTGGCACCAACTTAAATTCACACCACTGCGGTACTGTCCTTCGCAGGGTGCGTTACTCCGTCAGACTTGATTCTCATCTAAGGACAAATATAGTAAGCCTACGTCAAAGCGTTTGAACATATAAACCGGGAACAGGATCAAGAGTTATGAGCTCAAAATCATGTAATTCTGCATACTATTCAATGACCGAATCGACATTCGATCGACTAAACTGAAATCGCTTTATGCAGGCGTTTATGTGTGAGTACATCGGATTAGCTCTCAGCTCAGGCTGTATCTATCTAATTTGTAACGTATAGCGCTTACTACTACTTACACTGAGCGTTCAATGGCTTGTGGTTTGAGTCCAATAACTGCCTAATATCTTAAATACAATGTCATAACTAAATAAATGGAGAACAGTTTACACCACCTGCAGCCAGTTTGATATTACGAAGATGCTTTAAATGGTCTGTTTCTACATAAGAGTCTACCTTTCCTTTGTTCTCCCGTTCGAGCTCTCCCTTCAGTAAAGGGGAAGAGTTACGGAATGGGTCGCGTGATGACTCGATATTATTCGAGTTACGGATGACGGAAGATATCAGAGACTCGGCCACTAGCGAACGAGTTCTTCTCCTTAAAGCCACCGCGGTGTCCTTGATGTCTCATAGCAACGTGGGGTCGCGATTACGTACTTTCTTGAGACTCCTTTTTTTCTGTAGGCTATCAGAACCAACTTGTCATCAACAGTTCTCAAGAATTTACACACTAAAATGTACACTTTAGTACTCACCTCATTCTAATATAATTTCAATTGTATTTCACGTGACGTCAACTCATTTAGTACACATACACAGTCCACTTAAGCACTGGATAATGATGATGAGACTTAATGGCGGCTGTTTAGAGTTTGGGCTAAGATTGGGTAAGTTTTACAGAGATCAGTGGCAGCGATTAATTCATCCAGTCTTAGCCCAAGGCAAAGGTTTAAACATATATTACTGTGATTGCACAGCGATGAATAGATATCCTAATTACAACTAATATTAATAAAATGTCTTACCAATTCTTACTGATGCTCCTGATGATGCTTTTGAGTGGGCCTATAAGACTAACTCATAATTTTGGCCAAAATAACAAGAAAATCGAATAAATACCACAGGAGGTCCAGATCGGCGTCCTTGTTCAGACCACGATGCACGTTGGCGGATTCAACAAAGTTTTATAATGTTTGACAAGTCACAAATGTTTGACTTTTATCACAGTTTACCGATGCCGGCTGATCAAGAAGCGGCCTTAAAGCGGGTTCCAAATTTAATTTTATATGACAAAAGCACGCGAGAGGCAAAACGTGGATTTTTTTTACCGGGGACGACAATGAACCAAGAAAAAAGTGAATGACAGTTCATTGAGACCATAGTCAAAATTTGAACATAACTAGTTCGGTCTTGTTCAGTAAACCCGAACAAGACCGAACTAGTTATGTTCACACACAAACGCGCGCTGGGTACTTACCGACTGCCCAGGCTATTCAACACAGAGCTCAAGCTGTCCACCGAGGTAAAGTACCTGGGAGTCACTCTTGACAGCAAATTGACATGGAACAGCCACATGGAAAATAAGCTCAATAAAGCCAGCATCGTCTTCTGGCAGTGCAAGAAGATGATAGGTAAACGATGGGGCCTATCCCCCAAAATTGTCTTATGGCTCTATAAGACAATAATACGTCCGATGATAAGCTACGGCGCAGTAGTGTGGTGGCCTCGGACCAACCTAACAACGGCCGCCAACAAGCTTCAAAAGCTTCAAAGACTTGCATGCCTAGCGGCCACGGCGGCTGCATGAAAACTACACCTACAGCGGCACTCGAAGTGTTGCTGGATTTGCCTCCATTGCACCTGTTCATACAACAGGAAGCAACGATGTCGGCGATCCATCTAAGAGCACTGAAGCTCTGGAAAGACACTAACACACTGCACACTAGCAACTTAAACACACTCTTTAAAGAAGTTCCTCTCACACAAGCCATTGGCGACCGAATACCGAAACAATTTGTTTTCGATAAGAAATACAAAATCCAACTGTACGAGGATCTACACGAGGGAGCGGTTGGCCACAACGAGCTCACGATCTTCACAGATGGGTCTAAGACGGATACAGGTACGGGTTCAGGAGTATTCTCCGAGGACCTTAACATCAACATCGCAGCACCGCTGGGAGCCTACAACACGGTCTACCAGGCCGAATGTTTTGGCATAATCCTAGCTGCCACAGCAATCATGGCACGTGAGGTAAGGGAACGATCCATTAGGATCCTCTCAGATAGTAAGGCTGTCCTCTCAGCCCTCAAAAGCCATACTATCACCTCGGCACTCACGCTTGAATGCCACCAGAAACTAACAGAGGTAGGTAAACAAAACAAATTAACACTGCAATGGATCAAGGGCCACAGTGGCTCAAGAGGGAATGACGCAGCCGACGTACTTGCCAGAAGAGGGGCCACTTTAGAGGTGGTGGGACCCGAGCCCATTATTCCCCTCCCTTCTGGTTTCTATCGCAACCTGGTAAGGAATAGGACCAGGACCCAACACAACCAGTCCTGGATTGGTATTGAAACATGTAGGCAGGCCAAGGAGGCTCTTCCCGCAGTAGACGGTAAGATAGCCAAACAAATCCTCCGGCTGTCCAAACAACAACTGCGGACAGTCACGGCCGCCTACACAGGACACGGATTCTTTAATAAACACCTATTTACTATAGGTATCACCGACAGCCCGCTGTGCAGGGCCTGTATGCCTGTATGGCAGCAGACGAGACGGCAGCCCACCTGCTCCTCGACTGCCCTGAGGTCGCACAGTACAGGCAGCAGTACCTGACGAGATACAGCACCCTGAGGGAGGCAGTGGGCCACATGAACATGAACAGGTGCAATGGAGGCAAGTCCAGCAACACTTCGAGTGCCGCTGTAGGTGTAGTTTTCATGCAGCCGCCGTGGCCGCTAGGCATGCAAGTCTTTGAAACTTTTGAAGCTTGTTGGCGGCCGTTGTTAGGTTGGTCCGAGGCCACCACACTACTGCGCCGTAGCTTATCATCGGACGTATTATTGTCTTATAGAGCCATAAGACAATTTTGGGGGATAGGCCCCATCGTTTACCTATCATCTTCTTGCACTGCCAGAAGACGATGCTGGCTTTATTGAGCTTATTTTCCATGTGGCTGTTCCATGTCAATTTGCTGTCAAGAGTGACTCCCAGGTACTTTACCTCGGTGGACAGCTTGAGCTCTGTGTTGAATAGCCTGGGCAGTCGGTAAGTACCCAGCGCGCGTTTGTGTGTGAACATAACTAGTTCGGTCTTGTTCGGGTTTACTGAACAAGACCGAACTAGTTATGTTCAAATTTTGACTATGGTCTCAATGAACTGTCATTCACTTTTTTCTTGGTTCATTGTCGTCCCCGGTAAAAAAAATCCACGTTTTGCCTCTAGCGTGCTTTTGTCATATAAAATTAAATTTGGAACCCGCTTTAAGGCCGCTTCTTGATCAGCCGGCATCGGTAAACTGTGATAAAAGTCAAACATTTGTGACTTGTCAAACATTATAAAACTTTGTTGAATCCGCCAACGTGCATCGTGGTCTGAACAAGGACGCCGATCTGGACCTCCTGTGGTATTTATTCGATTTTCTTGTTATTTTGGCCAAAATTATGAGTTAGTCTTATAGGCCCACTCAAAAGCATCATCAGGAGCATCAGTAAGAATTGGTAAGACATTTTATTAATATTAGTTGTAATTAGGATATCTATTCATCGCTGTGCAATCACAGTAATATATGTTTAAACCTTTGCCTTGGGCTAAGACTG